>OY744521.1:196998437-197145937 GCA_963556195.1 Sepiola atlantica | reverse complement strand
AACATTGTTTAAGATAGTATGAAACAGGAAAGGTGGAAAAGGAGTGGGCTTTTATCGCCAAACAGTCAACCGATGTCCTTGTTGCAAGAAAAAAATTGTTGTAAAGGTATTTAACCTCTCTTCCACGGCGGGAAAAGTGTTACATGCCGGAAGGTAGGAAGACTAGGCCAGCAAACAAAAAATAAACAAAAATTGACCGAGCAGCCCCGTCGGTATTTTCCAATGAGCGCACCTCAGGTAGTTAGCTATAAACTAACTCCTTCCAAAAGTGAGAAGGCAAGACGTACGACGGTGAACATCCGAAAGCCGAACACAACAAATACTACAAAAATAATTGAAAAGAGGGCACAGGCCAGAGTGCTGGAATTTATATAGACTGGCACACGTGACACCTAAGGGAGAAATGATTAGGTTATCTGTTTACTAATCCACAGGGCCCTTAAGGGACAATGTGGATAACCACTGCCCAATCAACGAATGTGTTATAAATTCCAACATCTTAAATGTAGTACAGGGTGTTTCAAAAGTCTTGGGAACGTAACGATTTTTAATAACTCAAAAACTATTAGTAGTTGAAAAATGAAATTGGTACCGTTGGAAAGGTTAAAGTTTCAAGTTTTGTGTGGAATCTTCAAAGTTGCTCAATATGAGCACCATTTGTCACACGGCAGACATCTAGTCGATAGTCCATTTCCTGCCAAACGCGTTCCAGCATCTTGACGTCAATGGTTCCCACAACTGCCGTTACTCGAGCCTTTAGTTCGTCAATATCTCTTGGAAGGGGCGGCACATAGACGTGTTGCTTGACAAAGCCCCAAAGGAAAAAGTCACACGGGGTAAGATCTGGAGACCTAGGAGGCCAGGGCATGAGAACGTCATCACCTCGCCCAGATCTCCCAATCCATCTACCAGGCAGCCTTGTGTTAAGAAACTGCCTTACTCTAAGACTCCAGTGTGGTGGTGCACCATCTTGTTGAAAAATGAAGTCATCAAATTCTACTTGTTCCAACTGAGCCATTAACCAGTCTTCCAGCATGTTGAGATAGGATTCACCAGTGATAGTTGCCTTTTCAAAGAAGAACGGTCCATAGACACCTTTCTTGGAAATTGCACAAAACACGTTCACTTTTG
Organism: Sepiola atlantica; assembly: GCA_963556195.1. Lineage (NCBI taxonomy): Eukaryota > Metazoa > Mollusca > Cephalopoda > Sepiida > Sepiolidae > Sepiola > Sepiola atlantica. The sequence goes on along the minus strand of OY744521.1, from coordinate 197,144,806 downwards.
GTGAATCTCGCTCGTGCTCAAGAAGTTCATGAGGATTCTCAGTATCCCATATGCGAGTGTTATGCTTGTTAACTTTGCCATTCAGATGGAAGGTCGCCTCATCGCTAAAAACAAGCCGGTCATCAAAGCCGTTATCTTCCAAATTCTCTTGCATTGCAATGCAAAAGTCACGGCGAAGTGGCTTATCAGTGTCCTTCAACTTTTGGACCAACTTGAGCTTGTAAGGTACCATTTGCAGTCGTTTCCTTAAGACACGCCAGACAGTTGCTGGAGCAAGCTGAAGTTCCCTGCTGGCTCTTCACTGATTTACGGGGGCTCCGCTGAAAGGCTGTCCGAACTTTCTCTACTGCATCTTCTGAAGTTGAAGGGCGACCTGTTCGCTTACTTGGGCACAAACACCCATCTTTCACAAATTTAGCATGCCATCTGACAATGGATTTCCTTTCAGGGGCTTCTTTTTTAAATTTCCTGCGAAATGCACGCTGAACACATGTCCACGATTCAGTCTTTGCAAATTGGAGGACACAAAATGCCTTGTCTTGTTTAGAGAACGCCATTACTGCACCTGGAAAGATAACACGAAAATCATTAGTATGACCAAAAACTTGATTAAGCAAGCTTTAAAATGGCATCAGTTTCATTTTTCTACCTGGAATAGTTAATGAGATATACGCATTTGTAATGTTCCCAAGACTTTTGAAACACCCTGTATAGCATCAGATATCTATCTAGCAATTGTTTTCCATTACTTTAATTAGTTAGTCCAACTGTAGCGCTATAAACATCATGTGTTAAACCAATTTATTTTCCATTTTGCAATGAACAGAAATGTGTATTTATTTGTAAATATATATATATATATATATATATATATATATATATATATATATATATATATATATATATATCCGTAACGTCACACAAAAATCTGGCCGACGAATAAAGTAATTGATAACGCAAATCTATTTCAATATTCAGTCGTTTTCTTTCTTTTTTGCCTTTCTGCTTTCTGTAGCAATTTATACGTTCTTTGAAATAATTATTTTGAAAACCAAATAACAAGTCAGACAACTCCCGCCGTCTAAAATGAATTCAGAGAGAAATACGAAACTCTAAATAAAAGGGTAAGGGTAGGTGTTTTTTCTTTACATCATCAGAAATGCTAATAATAATAGACATTTACCTAAGATAGTTATGTACAAAATTTATAGAATAAAACTGTGCAAAATCGATATTCTTACATTCATAACATTTAGACCGTTCAAAAATGCATTTTTTATTGAATAAACCACCGTGGAATTTTCACAGGTCCCATTAGTCTATATTTTAATACGTTTAACCACTGCCGTTTATTAATGTATGATCGTACACCTTCTATCTTAGTACGTGTGTAAATAACAAAGATTACCACGCTCGGCAAAAACGACGAAATATCCGTCTCTCTCTCTCTCTCTCTCTCTCTCTCTCTCTCTATATATATATATATATATATATATATATATATATATATATATATATATATATATATATATATATCAGTAATAAATACCCGCCCCGCGGGCAACGATTAATAAAGCTGTTTTCTTCTTTACGGAAATAACTAATTTTCATTTAAAATTTTGGTAATTTGAAGAATAACAACAAAAAGATGATTTTCATAGAGTTATTTGATATACTCCAATGTTGAGGAAATTTACTGTGTATTAACATAATAACATTTTTAATTTGGTAAAAAGTTATTTTATATGGTCTTTTCGATATTCAAAGTCAAGGAATTTGATTTTGTATAAGCATATAAATGAAAACGAATTCCCTATTAAAAACGGGTCATATAATAACATGAATAAACGAAAAAGTGGAACGTCAATTGGTCAAATAAAACAATTTTATATTACTGAGTAATCATTTGAAATGGTTACTTTGTGCTTTTCTCCTTTATTATTAAAGGCAGAAAAAAGACGTAATGAAGAATTTTTAAATATAAGAATCCATTTTCTTTGCTAATTTAGAAAAATGAGCGGTCGTTTTTTAAAGAAATTATTCTCAAATTAATATATGTGTAAATGTGCGTATGCATAAACGTACCCGGAAGTTGTCATTTGAATTTCAAAATAATAAAACGAAAGTTATCATTTGAATTTTTGAACATTTTTTCATTAAATTGATGATAATAATAATATCAATATCAAGACAACTATTGCGTAGATATAATAAAATAGGGGAATCAAATTATGAATGAATCGTACAGAATATAAATGTATTTAATACTGTTTAAAATTTAAATATGCAAATAAATTACACACATGACTGTGTTTTGTAAGTTTTTTTTATCAGTATATTTAGCATATTTGAAAATATTTAATTGTATCATTGACTTCATATTCAATATACTTTGATACTAGTAGAGGATACGTCTTTGATGATCAGTCCGACAGAGGGTGGAATGTTGCGGCATCTTCTGGCTTGTTCTGTCGGACTGGAGTATTTGTCCTGGGTTGTCAAAGGTGGTCCAGCCTCCCAGGCTTTACCTTCTTTCTTTGAGAAAAGGTTGGTTTATGACTAATCGTCTGAGGCGCTCCTATCGAAGAACGCCGATGGTACTGCTTTAGTATTTTGTTCGGGACCAGAGGGCGCTACTCGTTGTGCGCTACTCGTTGTGCGCTACTCGTTGTGCGCTACTCGTTGTGCGCTACTCGTTGTGCGTTGGCCTACCACCCCCTATGTTCTGGCATTGTGCCACATTTCCCCGCGGTGTACTTTTATTTGAAATAGGATTTCAAAATAATTCATATATTTAAAAATAAACACACACACACACACACACACACACACACACACACACATATATATATATATATATATATATATATATATATATATATATATATATATATATATATATATATATGAAGCAATCCAACAAAAGCTATAGGCGTCAACTAATATCTTATAATTAGTGAAACATCCGGACAAAAACTGAAGCTCAATATACTGGATAGAGCATTAATATTATAATATAAAATGAAGTAATAAAATAAGGTGTCAATCACATTTTATTAGAATTCAAAGTTCAAGCAAAGTATCCTTAAGTCCTTAGCTCATGAGTTTTCAAAGATAATTCTTCTCTTCAGAGGACCATTACCGCAGTTATACTACTACAGGTAATAAAATTACGCTTTGAAAATATATACAATTATATACACAAATACATAAAAATACATAACATCAAACATATCAACCCAAAAACATACTTTTTGTTGAATCCATACAGTCCATCCAGGTCATACAAATTGAGAAACATAATCAGGAAAGACATTACTCCAAGTTATAAACAGCAGTCCATATACGTGAAATTGAAGGGGTTGACAAAGTTATCCAGTCGCGAAAAGTGTCAATATTCAATGTTAATGATAAATAAATCAAATAATATAGAAAGTCCAATCAAAATCCCAAAATCCCGATATGTGCAACCCAAATCAAATTTTATATTATAATATATATATATATATATATATATATATGTGTACACAAATATACATATACATTTAATGTTTAATTTTACTTCAGTCGAAGTTCTCAGAAATCAAGGGGCCCCTTCATGGGCTAACACTTGATCTCTATATGAGATACATAGATACCCAAATATTCTTTTAAAACTCTTCTTTATTTCTCAAACATTGAGTTAAAAAAAGTTAAGAATAATAAATTTCTTCTCTCCCCAACTGACCTGTAAAGTATGTCTATCTTTCTTTTTGTCTGTTGGTATTACCGGATTCCAGGACAAGAATTCATCTAGTCTGGTGGAGTATCCAGCTACGTGCTGTTACTTGAGGTAACATCACTAGGAGAAGATGCACTATTCCTCGTATAAAGGGATCTTATTTGTGCTGCGGATACTATGTAATTTTGAATATTTGGTCAGGGTTTACTTGTAGGGTTAAGTATCCTCATGTCAGGTTGTCCTGACAAACCCTTGTACAGAGAGACCGAAGACACTCGAGGATGGTGTCTAGTAGGTAATTCAAACTCATATATATGTATCTGTGTGTGTATTTTTAAATATATGAATTATTTTGAAATCCTATTTCAAATAAAGAGTACACACAATGTTATCCAAGTAATTTACAGCTGTTTCAAGACAATGTTCATTTTCAATTCTACTATACAACGAAAAAATTGTTAAAACAGCGTCTTTCTTCAGAACAGGATTTTCGAAAAATCTTCATTTGTTAATTATACAAAAAATATCAATACTTAGAAAAATCCATCTTCAACCAGAATAAAACACAAGAAAAACTACAACCGTATTTCAATGTTAACGAACCTATGATTATCTAGTTGACAGTCTGCGAGTCTAAATATTAAGTCGTCAGGCAGACGCCGTTAGCAAGTGACATCTCAATGATTATATAAACATTGACAACTACAAGATAATGCTTTATTTGTGTTAATATATATATGTATATATATACACATATATATATATATATATATATATAGAGAGAGAAAGATATATATATATATATATATATATATATATATATATATGTACATACACCAACACACACACACACACACACATATATATATATATATATATATATATATATATATATATATATATATATATATATATATATATATATATATAATTAATATTTATTTATAAAAATATTATTGTTTATCAGCCCCCCCCCCCCCCACAAGGGCTGGGCACTTTCTAGCAACTTTAATAACAAGCAGTACACATAGCTATATGCACGATCCGAAGCACCGCTTCGTAAGATCAGTCTTAACTGTCTGGTAAACAGTCGCCGATTCAGCTGTTTACATTTAAAGTTTCTATATATTTACTAACTAATTGGCGATGGCCTGATGGATAAGATCACCGACCGCGAATCATAGGCGATTTGCGACCGGGGTTCGCGCCTTCCGACCGTTGAGAATTAGTTCCTAGACTGAAGATTGCGTTAGCTCTAGGTATTTTAAAAATAATTAATATTTATTTATATATATATATATATATATATATATATATATATATATATATATATATTTATTGAGAGAGTTGTGTTCTTTGGTTGATGTTACACATGTTTATTATACAAATTGTAGTTGAATATCTTCAGTTCTCTTCGGTAACGTATAATGTAAACGTTAAATATGTAACATTTGAAAATATTTCAATAGTGCTCAATAAGACAAAAGTACGCACTTTAGTAATTACATAATGGTTATTACAAGTTGTATACGTATAGACTAAAATCAAAACAATGTGATATATAACATTAAAAAAAAATGAATATCATGTCATACAAATATATTTTGATCTGCTGACTAAAAAGTCAATGATTATTGTATGAGTTTGTGTTATTCGGATTATGGTTCTCATCTTGGGTGTTATTCTCACAACGTCTCGATCGATCTAACCTCTGACTTTTTCAAGTGTGTCTTGTCGAACTCGGGAATCTTTATGTCGAACTGGGGGATCTTTACGTAATTTCGAACGGACCCCTTTATTTAACAGGGGTAGCTTTCTCTCATCCCGTCAGCCATGACCGGGTAGAAATTTTAAGTAATTCGTAATTGTATTCTCAGTGTAGTCTCTACTGTATATTGAACCTTCATTTTCCAGAAGACTGTCGCTAAGAACTGATTATTACTTAGAACTTTAATCATCGGGTCATTGTGGAGGTTATATCGGCCGAAACGTCTTGAGAATAGCATCCAAGATGAAAACGGTAGTCCGAACAAGCCAAACAATACAAATTCTCAATTTTCATGAAAAAATTCCGAAACATTGTATGAGTTTTATTGAGCTTTTGTGTCAATTCTCTTGCGTCTTTAATCTCGGATTTCTATCAACGACAGTTCGCAAAGCGTCTTTTGTCGATCAGAAGAAATCTTATCTGTTCATAAAAGAATGGAAACAATCAAATAATCATGTTTGACAAGTCTGAAAACTGAGAACGTTATTTCAATAGATAGATGTGTTCATTTTATGTGCGTGCTTCGGTTGGTGAAATATATGTTACACGATAAAAGGTCAATTAATATATATATATATATATATATATAGTCTAAAGAAGCTTTGAGTCATCTAAAAAATTAAAAAAAAAGTAAAATTCAGTTTAAATTCCCAGAGAAACTAACTAAATCCAAGATATTACAGACTTAACATTCGTTGGAAAATTCATGAATAAATAAATAAAGAAATAAGTAAATAAAATAAAAAGGGGGGGTTAAGTATCTAAGAGTTAAACACAAACAGGAGACCTTAACCGTCTAATATTAACACGGAGATCATCAGCTGTTTACCATGTAAATGTTTCGGAGATTTAAAAACAGGACAGTTATAATATTCATGGCTCTCCAATGGTACTGATTAAACTTCCATTTCTCCAATAATCAAGTGTCGAAATAATTCAGCTTAAAATTTCACTAATATATACATAAATAAATAATAATAATAATAATAATAATAATAATAATAATAATAATAATAATAAAATAATAATATTAATAATATATTACCCGTAAGACTAACCGTATGATATGATAATTTGCATATCAAATAACATTAATTATAACAATAATAATAATAATAATAAAAAAATAAAAAAATAAAAAAATAATAATAATACTATCTAAACACTACACCCAAGAACCATTCTGCAATATGGTAGCTAGCAATAAAATTATATAGGAATTAAAGTTGCATTAAAAAATAAATATATAAAAAATAAAGCTCAAGTACCTTAGGTACCAGAATATATATATATATATATATATATATATATATATATATATATATATATATATATATATATATATATATATATATATATATATATATAAGCAATATTGATAGATGTCAAATTCATCTTCAACTTGTCCTTAAAGCGAAGCAGCGGTCGACCCACATTTCGCCTTCCACTGTTGAGCTCGCCGTACATCAGTTGCTTTGGTATTCTATCATCTTCCATACGTAAGACATGTCCTGCCCAACGCAGTTGTGATGGCATCAAAAAGCTTTCAATTCTGCCAATACCGCAGCATGTAAATAGGTCCGCATTAGACATCCGATTTCTCAGGGTGACACCACAAATCGTTCTAAGGCAATTTTTGTGAAAGACATCAAGCTTCTGAATATGGCTGCGATAGACTGTCCATGATTCTGATCCATAAAGCAGTGATGTTAGCACAACTGCTCTATACACAAGTACTTTTGTTCTCAAACTTATCCCCCTGTCCTTCCATAACCGATGACGCAGTTTTCCAAATGCAGTTGTTGCTTTCGTAATTCGGTTAAAGATTCGTCATCAAGGGAGGCACTCCAATTTATCTTACTCCCAAGATAAGTGAAGTTTTTCACATATTTCAGATCTTTACCGTCCACTTGGATTGGAATATCTGGAAAACAGTGTACTGGTGGTCGTTGCTTTACTGGTGGCCGTTGCGTCACACCCTGAACTTGTTTAGGCATGAGGCGAGGTTGGTGAATCACTTCTGTTTTCTTGATGCTGATTGTCAGACCAAAAGCCTTGCAAGCAGTCGAAAACCTGTCCACAAGCAGTTGCGCTTCCTCCAGAGATGTTGCACAAAGTGCAGCGTATTCTGCAAACAAAATATCCCTGATGACAGTTTGTCGAAGAAGGGTATTAGCTTTGAAACGTTGCTGATTGAAGAGACCACCACTTGTTCTAAATTTAAACTTCACCCCAGTATCTATATCAGCGAAAGCATATCTCAGCATAACTGAAAAGAACGAAGCAAATAGCACAGGTGCCATTACGCAACCCTGTTTGGTACCATTTGTCACATTGAAAGGTTCTGAAGACTCTCTATTTGAAACAACCGATGCCTTCATTCCATCATGGAAAGAAATAATTACATTCAGCATGTTGTCAGGTATTCCCAGCTTGTCCAACACTTTCCAGAGGGCTTCGCGGTTTACTGTGTCAAAGGCCTTTGTAAGGTCAATGAAAACCATATACAACTCGTCGTTCTTTTCCCGAACTTTCTCGGCAACCTGGCGGAGGGAAAAGATCATATCGACAGTACCCCGACCAGCACGGACACCGCACTGAGATTCGGGATAGATATCATCAACAAGGTGTTTAATTATTCTGTTGAGAATAAGCTGCTAAGACCTTCCCTGCAATTGACAAAAGTGAGATGCCTCGATGGTTGTCACAGATGTTTCTATTGCCTTTATTCTTATACAAGTGTTGAATTAATGCATCTTTGAAATCCTGAGGGACATTTCCACCTTGCCAGATCTTCACAAAGAGACTGTGCAGCTTCTTCACTAGTGTCTGGCCACCGTACTTAAACACCTCAGGAGGTAACGTGTCTTTCCCTGACCTTTTGCCTGACGACATTTGCCTAATAGCAACGAAAACTTCATGTATTGCTGGAAGGAAGGAGAATTCAGGAATCTCAGGTCGTTCAGTGATAGATGAAAGTATTTCTTCATCAGTTGTAAAAGTATTGTTTAGGAACGCTTCGACGTGCTCCTTCCAGCGATTCAATATATCCGCTCTATCATTTATCAGTGTGCCATCATTTGCAGATACGGGAGAAACGCCAGATTCGTGCGGTCCAAAAACTTTCTTAATACCTTCATAAAAAACTTTCAAGTCTTTTCTGTCAAATGCTTCTTGCATTAATTTGGCATGTGAGGACCACCATGCCTCTTTCATCTGCCGTAATGCTTTCTGGACTTTACTTTTGCATTCCTTGTACAATTTCCTCTTTAGTGTTGAGTTCTTATCATCAATCCCGGTTTTATGAGCCTTATGCATTTCATTGATCAACTCCTGGGTCTCAACATTCTGGTCATCGAACCAGTCCTGATGCCTACGGACAGGTAACCCCAAAACCTCCAATGCAGATGTGTGAATTACGTCCCGCAAAGATTTCCAGGAAGATTCGATATCATCGGTTATCTCAACAGAATCCAATGAGCGATCAAGACGGGCCGACAGTGCTGCCCGCTGAACAATTCACACGTTACTCACTCGGCTCCCTTTTCGCTCAGCTAGTGGGCTATCTGGCGGCTAAGCAAAGAGTAAGAGTAGGAAGCACATGCAACTACAAGTACGCTCCACTGTTGCACTAGACGCATCACGCAGACCTGTGGATAACTCCAACACACCACTATATATATATATATATATATATATATATATATATATATATATATATATATAACTCTATGTCGGTGTGCGTGTAATGTTCATGTATTGCCTATAGAAAAATTGTACGCGGAACTTACAAAATATTTGATAACTGAATCTTATGTAATTTTTTTCGAGAAAGCTAAGGTCGCTATTTTAAATTTGATCAAGATCCATTTTTGGTATCAAAGGGACCCATATTTACAACCCCCCTGAATCAGCATCCGATAATAATTAATCGATTGAAATAAAATTTGGCATAGAGATTGTATACGCACGGTAGATTATTATAGGTTATATCAGTTTTGCAAAATTTACCTAAAATGGGTTTACGGCACCCATATTTACATACTCTCTGAAACAGAATCCAATAATATGCAATAATTCGTCAATTATTTATTTCAGTTGCCAGAAAAAGCGAAAGGGAGTGATAGAGAGAGGACGATGGTATGAGAGATGGGGATATAGGAGAGAGCCGTCAGAATGAGAGAGGGGGAGATAGCGGTGAGAAAGTGAGTAGAGATAGAGGATAGATAGAGAGGGGGATAAGAGAGAGATGCGATGAGAGTGTGGGACATAAGATAGAGTGCTTGGGTGAGACAAAAGGAGATAGGGGAGATAGATTGAGAGTAAAGCGAGGATAGATAGAGAGGGAGATAAAGAGAGAGATAGGTAAAAAGAGGGTGAGAGTCAGAGAGAGAAAGAGACAGAGAGATAGAGATGGAGAGAAAGAGAAAGAGAAAGAGAAAGAGAAAGAGAAAGAGAAAGAGAAAGATAGCGATAAATTTTAAAAGAATAATGTTACACACTTTTTTCTTTTTTTAAAAACTCTTTTATTTTATTATCCATGCGTCTCTAGCAACGCCGGGTAGCCGTGTTAGTATCTTTATTAAGTTAGACATGTGTATATGCTTATATATTTGTATGTACAGGATTAACTCCTAAACTAATTAACTGACCCTCATGAATTTTGGAATGCGGATGCTAGGCATAAAATATTCAATTTAGTTTTAAGCAAAGCTGATAAAAAGGGATGGAAACCTTTCGTAAAAATTCAGATACTTCCGATTTTTGTGAAATTTGAACAATATGTATCAAACATCAACTAATAAATATTTAATTTTCTTCGGAATATTTTAAAAGATTTTCATGGGGACATAATATATGTTTAGGGGAAAAAACACAAGGCAAAACTCTGCCCGAGTGCAAGCAAATGTCCGATTGCAAAAAAGTCCGGTGTCAAAAAGTCCAGCGGAGAAAGTGAAATGTAGATATGTAGGTCGTTAAAAGGCACGAGAAGTGACAAGAGAGGATTCAAAGTTAAATTCCAAAAAACCACATCTTCAGGTGCGGCGAAGATAGGTAAAATCCAGAGGGTAAAAGGTTTTGCCTTGTGTTTTTTTCCCTACAATTTTTATTTTACTTTCTCAAATTTTAAATGTTGGCCTTTGCCAACTTATCTATCCCAGCGTCTTCCTCTGATGATAAGATTTTTATCTTTGAAAAGCCTGGCTTAAGGAAAAATTTAACTTGAATAAATTGCTTTTTTGCGGAATATACCTTGCTATGAGCAACTGAATTGAAAACAGATTTGACTTTTGCTTTTCTAATTCCTTTTCATCCTTCTACACACACACATATATATATATATATATATATATATATATATATATATATATATATGTGTGTGTGTGTGTGTGTTTATATGGACACAACGTTCAATTTGGAAATCACAAATTCTTCAGATTTGCATTGAATTTAATCCATAGATATTATTCTGTTTAGACCCCTTAGCTTTCAGTCTTACAAGATACATTTTCAAGAATCAACATCATCTAATGGATTATAGTCACAATTGGAATAAGCATTCTAGCTATAAAGTTTAGTATCATTATATTTTCATATTAATCTTGGTAAGAGAACATAAAATGGTGAAAAACTGTTCGGTTCAAGGGATGTACAAATGACTACACAAAAGCAATCATTTGTAGAATTAGGATTATTTTTTCATATTGAGAAACAAAAACAACCGTATTTCGACCACAGGTCTCATCATTAACTTGACTGAAATACTTTTACACCCTTAAGCCCCACTCCTTTTCTTATTTAATATATTCATCCATCTATAAACGTATGTATTTACTTCATCAGCAAATGAATTCTTACATATACACACGGCAGTGGCGCGAAAATACGTACAACCATTTTATACTCAACATATATAAATGAAAAACTTTAAAAACATTGATTGAAAAGATAGGAAAACAACAGTTGAATGGATACAATTGCTACATTTCCAGCCATATTTGTTTTATTTCTCACTTCCATATCTTTATAAACGAAACATTATTTCTGATGTCGAATTAAGTCAAATATAAAATGCGCATCTGTTTTATCGTTGTACCACAGTTAATAGACATGGATACATTGGTTTAAAATCAACTATACATATTTTTTATCTTCTGAATTATAAATACACACTATCTATAGTTATTTTCGGATTATTCCATTCCGATATTGAGGGGGGATCTCTGTACACTATATATCCTTTTTGTTAATTTAATTTCCCCTGGAAATAAAACTCGTTGTAGAAAACGGATATGCTATGGTCAAGACTACATATTGACTATGCAGGACCAATGAATGGGATTTATTATCTTGTTGTCGTATATAGTTAACTGATCATTATGAATTTTGGATGGTATTTATTTTCTTTTTCTGGTAGATAGATTTACGGATAAAATTTAATATGTTTAGCGGATAAAATAACCTTCTCTTTTTGAACCAAATTACATATTGACGATGCAGGACCAATAAATGGGGTTTATTATCTTATGGTGGTTGCATTGGGCATCAATTAGGCAAGTTACCCTGAATTTCAATTTCTTTTTAGACTTTTAAAGCCTATTTATGGCATTTTCTAGAATTAAAATCATCGAAGATGGTTCTTTAATACGCTTGCTAGAGCGTTTCTGTTTGGTGTACTTACTTCAAACAAGTCATACATAAACTTTATAGGTTTTTCTCAACGATGATTCAGTTCTTTGTAAGTTCGTTGTAATGTCTTTTAGTAATCCATTTCGGATCTTTGATGATATATATTAGTCTTCCATTTCGTTTCTCGATAATACATCGAACCTTTGAAATTTTTTATAATCTTCAAATAGATTTTCTTTCGCTGGACATGAAAACATTTGTTGTATCGGCATTTTATTTCTCAAGCGTTTTGGTTTTGTTATCAATTTATCAAACACCAATCTAATATTTCTGTTTGGCATAAGTTTACGTGCTTATATCGCTGGACTTGAAATTGTTCTTCGAAATTGTTTTAACAACAACATCTTCAGTTTCACCTCTGATTTTCCGAACGCTCGCTTAAACGTTCTTAGTCATTATATCGCGGATGGTCACATGACTAATTGTAAATTCTTTACACTAATCTACGAGCCGTAAATTGAGTTACATTATCAGACATAATTTTACCAGGAAACGATTATTTTGTTTAAAAAGTTTATTGTCTTTTTGCACGAAGTTTTACTGCATATAACAACTTTTGACCACTTCGTAAAACTATCTACCACCATAACTCCTATTCATTGATCAATGTAGTTTTGACCATGGTTTGTCCGTTGGTGATTCGTTTCCTTAATATATGATAGGCAAACAAACGTACTTCCTGGTAAGAGTTCTTATCCTAGTTATCCAAGTATGTCTAGTATGTCTAGTATGTATCGTATCGGAATCCTTCAATTTGTTCAGTGATACCGGTATCACTGTATAAGAAAAATACCACCAGAAGAAGAAATAATATTTTCCTGATTTGATATTTTATTTTGAAAAATCATGATTTCTCATGGGGGTTTTCTGTAATAAAATTATCAAATTTGGTTCGAATCTTATCTCCTCGAGAGTTACAAGTAATTCTTTGACAAAGTACATCTTTATCTCCATTGCTGTACTAAATGCACCAATAACCGTTCCTTAGTGTCGCAAATAGCTTTGACAACCCGTCCGTGTGTTCTATTTTTCTTCTAGTGAAAGAATTTCATTGTAAATATATAGTCTAAACTAATTGTTCCACTTCTTTTCAAGCGATTAACAGTACGAGCCGGTATACCGTTTTTAGACCAAAATATTGATAGCAATGGACGGTGGTTTGCTTAGAAAATAAATTCTTCTTTCATGTAACAATTCATGAACTATTTTATTGTAAATATTATACCTAATGCATCTGTTTCTCTTTGACTACAATTATTTATGCTGGTAATAACGTTTTTGATGTGTAGGCTTCTGCTTTCCGTTGTCCGTAATATTCATTGTGTGGAAAAAGGGCTTTTAATCACAACTTACTAGAATCAGTCACAACGTTTATCTCTTTGTAAGGATACTAATGAGTAAAAAATAAGTCTGATGTAAATTTTTTTATACTTTCTTCAAATTACCTTTGACATTTAGAAAGTCATCCTCATTGCCTATCTTTTTTAAGTATTTTTATTGGAGCTCTCAATGCGTGCATCCCAGGAATTAAACTTCTGTAATAATTTGCAAATCTCAAATAACTTGCAATGTTGACACACTTATTGCTGGAGGCATGTTTCTTTTATTGCTGTAGATTCCTCCAACATTAAAATCAGACATTGTATTTAACTTATCTATTTAAGGGTGTTCCGAAGATTATTTGAAATCTCACAGAAGTATGTTCAGTGTTTATACTTAGTGGGACAATACTACGACAGCCTACGGCATGGGGATCAGCGTTAATCAGCGTTGAAAAGACCAAAGTGTTGAACAACAACAACAACAACAACAACAGCAACAACAACAACAACAGCACTTACCGCAGCAAGGACATCAAGGTCAGAAGCGAGAATCTGGCATCAGTCAACAGCTTCAAGTACTTTGGCGGATGATGGATCCAAGCCTTAAAACCTTGCAAGAATCGTGCAGATAACAGCAGCGTTGGCCAAACTAAGGCCAATATGGAATAAAAGAAACATCATACACCAGATTCATGCCCTACAGGGTCATCTTCATATTTCTGTACTTGTGTGAGTTGTGGACTGCGCACCTAGAGAGAAGGATACATGCTTCCGAAAGATTCGCAACATCTCATACAAAGACCACATTACAAGTGAGGAAGTGAAGAACGGACTTAGACCAGCAGTCAAGCCCTAATGAATTACAAATACGTGTCACACGTTCATCAAGCCTCGCAAAGACAGTCCTACAAGGCCCTTGCAAGGGAAGAAAGAGGAGGCGCAGACAGAGGAAGGGGTTGGAGGGCAAAATCCGAGAGTGGACAATGCTAACGCTGAGTAACACGCTCATAAAGTCAGAATATATATATATATATATATATATATATATATATATATATATATATATATATATACCTATCAAAGATTAAACCTCTTGAAGTCCGTATATTGCTGTTAGGATAGTATGTACTGTTGTGATTAGGGACATGGAGAAGGAGAATGCTTCTGTATTGTTAGCAGTCGGGCTTTTGGGGGGATGTTGCTTCTTGTGGATGGCTTAATACATATTCATGGGGGAATTATTAATGTTGAATACAAATATAGAAAATGTTGTTTTTTTCATGTATAAATAACTAAAAGCTTTTTTGGTATATGTATATATATATATATATATATATATATATAACATATTGTGTGTGAATTTAGGCAGCATTTTCTCATTTATGCAAACATTATTAAAAATAATAATAGAATTCGTCTGTTTAATTATACTATTTCATGTTTTAAATTTTTCTGATGCTCTTTTTTGTCTTCAAATCAAACATAATAATAAATGCCCCATAGGTTTCAGGAACGTTATCAATTAGTTCGTGAATACTATGGAACATGAATTAATTATTTTGAATTTAATACAAAAACTAGCATCAGAAAAATTGAAAAAGTAAAAAAGGTATAATTAAACAGACGAATTCTGTTATTTTTAACAATGTTTGCATAAATAATATATATATATATATATCTATTTATATATATATATATAGAGAGAGATACGTAATATGTATTATTTATGGTTGACTGCAATCAAACGCTACACGTGAATCCTTGTATAATGTCACCAAATCCTATAAAGAAATGAAATGCTAATTGCTTGCTGAAAACTCCTAACCGCAAACCGACCATTTTCCGAAGGTTTAATGCGCCTATGAATGATTTATGAAAAGTTAATTCGTTGCAAATAATTTAAATAAATGAAGATTTATAGTTGCTTGTTGTTGATAATTGTGCGAATATAAGTTGGTCTGTGTCTCTTCCTTCTGTCGTCGAGAATTATGCGGGAAGATGGCGCTGGGAAAATCTATTCAGTTGCTTCGAAGATTGCAGTGATTTACACTGGCGATATGTGTCATGCAGTTATAAAATATTCATCATGGAAACGATGGAAACTTTCTTTCTTGAAATATGAGTTATCAGTGGTGGGAAGGGCAGGCGAGAAAACGAAAACAAGATGAAGCAGAAGGCAGACAAATGCTTAGAAAAAAGATGGAGAAAAATGATAAAATTGAAGAAATGAAGTAACAAACAAAAGCAAAGAAAGAAAGTATGGAAAACAAGGAGGAAAATCGCTAGTTTAAAAAAGTGTATTAAGAGATAGGAGAGAGAAATAGAGTAAAATAGTAGCAGTAGTAGTAGTAGTAGTAGTAGTAAGAGGAGGAGGAGAAGGGGGAGTTAGAAGAAGAAGAAAAAAGGAAAAAAATAAGAGAAAGAAAAAGAAGAAGCAGTAAAAGAACCAGAGGAAGAAATGGATAAGAATTGGAAAAAAGAAGTATTAAAAGAGAGAGAGAGAGAGAGAGAGAGAGAGAGAGAGAGAGAGAGAGAGGTGGGTGGAAAAAGAAGAGGAATAAGTAGAGGGATAAGAAGAGTAAGAAGTGGTAGAAGCAGAATACAAAGACAAGGAATACGAAGTAGAGAAAAGGGAATACTACTACTACTACTACTACTACTACTACTACTACTACTACTACTAATAGTAATACTACTACTACTACTACTACTACTACTAATAGTAATTTTAATAATATTTTCTCCACTTTCATTGTGTAGTTCTGTATTGTTCTGTTGTGACTGTCACTTATTCTATGTGCACGTGTGGTACTGCAGCTTATATCTTACAAAAAGTGAGAGATAAACACTATTCCTATGGCAGGATCACACACACACACACACGCATATATATATATATATATATATATATATATATATATATATATATATATATATATATATATATATATATATATTACGCCTTGGCCTGGTAATGCCCTAATCTAACCCTAACCCTATACCAATACATGAGATACAATCAGATAAGATTGAAAACCGTGGCATTCAAGACAGAGATCTGAGTGTCATGATCGGGATCAGCTCAGCACCCTGTGAATGTTAACTTCTTTAATATCAGGAACTAGAATATCATAGACCAAAAACAGGTAAGTAACTGCTCTAATCCCAGGTACAACAATAACACGAATCAAACACAGGTCAGCAGAAATGAACACTGTAACAAACCAAAAACCCAGCGATAAAAAAATGGATGACAAAAAAGATTAGACTAGAATTGCAGTGCTACTACAGCAGCAACCCCCCAAAAAAGAGGCTATCGGAAGCGAATGAAAAATTTATCGGACATGTCTACTGACTACCATGCAACGGAACAACGGATAACATATCGAGCAAAACAAATGCTCCGGAGAGGTTTGTTCTCAGAGCTTGAACTAATGGAAATCCGACGAAAGATAAATGATTTAACATATCAGGAAACATTCCTTATTAAAAACCTACAAAAGTAGAAGATTGAAACTGAGAAGACTACGATATCACAGAAATCACCGAGGAAGAAGCATCAGAAGTTGAAAACATCGCACGATTTATGAACGAAGATAAAAATACAACTCCTAATTCTTAAGAAATAAAGAATGGAAGAAAGTAAAATTAGAAACGGAAAAAGTGAACAGACTCCTTCCATACATCTCAACAGATACTATCACAGACCTAAACACCCTAATTTATGCAAGAGTCAAATCAATATGTATGAAAATAAGAGTAGAAACTACACCTCATCAAAAGAATGGACTGAAAAAGCATGGATGGGAAATCAGACTCGAAACCCAGATCAACAAACTTCAAAAACAAGTAAAAGCCGTAAATAGGATGAAAGAGAGCAGTAAATGATGGAAAAATGGAGAAGATGGCTTACAAAGAAAAAAATACTAAATAAGAAACATAAGGAACTAAAACAAAAGATAACACCAAAAAGAGGGAAGACTGAGATGATACAGATATAAATTTAAACAGTAAAAACAAAATAGGACTTTTGAAACAATGAAAGTTAGTTTTATCAAAATATAAACTGAGGAAAAACAAGAACAGAACAATCAGACCTAACAGAAAAAAACACTTCTAGAGCAAGATATGGGGAAAGCCACAAGACCACAAAAGAAATACCAAATGGATGAAAAGCATAAAAGAAGAATTTCAGAAATTTAAAGAAGGAACATAAACTAAAATTTCTGAAAAAAACTTAAAAATCATAAGAAAAATAGCAAACTGTACAACACCATGCCACGATGGAATACATTCATAATCGTTTTAAGATTTCAGACTCACGCAAAACCCGAAATGTATCCACGAAACAGATATACCAGAATTGATGACCAAAGGAAGAACTACATTAATACAAAAATACACCAAACAGCGTACGTTCCTAAACAACTATAGACCAATAACCTGTTTACCAACCATGTGGAAAATTAAAACTGCTCAACCGAGAGTAATCGTGGACTACTTCCTGTTATACATTGATCAAAGATGATGAAGAAAGTAAAAAGCAGAAAAATAGTATATAGCTATGGCATGGATCGACTACAAGTGAGCTTACGACATAATCCCTCAATCATAGACAATTGATTGCTTTAGGATGTACAAAGTATCCGACAAGATTACCAATCTTATTAAGAAAGAAATGAGAACATTGAGACTGGAGCTGACAGCCGGAGGAAAACAGCTGAGTGAGATAAGAATACAGACAGGCATCTTCTCCCTATCACCATTGCTGTTTATTATAGCCATGATGTCACTTAACAATATAGTCAGAAAATGTGATGCCGAATACAAGTTTACAGACACAGAAAAATGAATGAATAACCTCATGTATATTGACGACATGAAGCTGTTTGCAAAGAACAAAACGGAACTGAAAAAGTTGATAAACCCGACTAGAATCTCAGCCAGGAAATTCAAATGGAATTTGGAAAGGACAAGTGCACTGCTAGAAATGAAAATGGGAAATACTGGAAACAGCAAGAGCATGGAACTGCCCAACTAAGAGGAGATAAAGGCACTTGGTCAAAATGATACCTATAAATATTTTAGAGTTTTGGGAGCAAACACTATCAATTCAATAGAAATGAAAGAGAAGATTAGAAAAGAATATCTGAGTAGAACAAAATATTTTTCTTAGAAACTTTATTATATAATACAAATCTAGTAAAAGGAATACACTCCTGGGCAGTATCACTAGTAAGATATTCTGGTCTACTCATAGACTGGGCAAATAATGAATTTAGAGTATACTGACAGACTTTATGTGAAAAGGAGAGAAAGTTAATAAGGCTGATAGGTATAGAAAACTGTGTGCATGACACAATATGATTTGTAAAAATACATATTTCACAACACGGAAAGGCTAATTACCGCAGCAACAGGCACTCTCAAAATAAACAAGACAGAGAGCAGCAAAGCAAGAACCAAAAAAGTAAAAAACAAAGTTGGAAGAGAAACAACTACGTGGATGATTAATAAGAAGGACAAGAGAAGAGACTCGTGAAAAAATCGCTACTGACAGCTGCACGGAACAATGCAATTAGAACTATGTCAAAGTTAAACTAATCAAATCCCAAGAAAACAGTAAATGAGACAAAATGATAAATTGCATGAGGGAATATAGCGAATTAGTCTCAAAATAATACAAGAACAGAAACGACTGCGTAGGGAAAGACGTACACTTAAAACTTGGAAAATGATTGCATTTTTAATATGAAGATAAATAGTACAGACATAAGACCGGATACAGTGTTGGAAAACAAAAATCACAAAATCCTCTGTAACATGGAGGAACAGATAAACTCATCCAAGCAAGGACACAGGATGTAATAATAGTTAACAAGAAGGAATACAACTGCCAAATTCTACACAGGGTGAAAATCATGGACACAGAAAAACGAAGCAAATACATAGAAATAACGACAGAACTGAAAGTAATATGGAAGATGAAGACAATCAATATACTATGAATAATCATAGAAGATGAAGACAATCAATATTATATCTATAATCATAGAAGATGAAGACAATCAATATAATATCGATAATCATAGAAGATGAAGACAATCAATATAATATCGATAATCATAGAAGATGAAGACAATCAATATAATATCGATAATCATAGAAGATGAAGACAATCAATATAATACCAATAATCATAGAAGATGAAGACAATCAATATTATATCTATAATCATAGAAGATGAAGACAATCAATATAATATCGATAATCATAGAAGATGAAGACAATCAATATAATATCGATAATCATAGAAGATGAAGACAATCAATATAATACCAATAATCATAGAAGATGAAGACAATCAATATAATAGCAATAATCATAGAAGATGAAGACAATCAATATAACATCAATAATCATAGAAGAACTAGTAACGGTCCAAAAAAATCTGGAAAAAAGACTAGAAAAAATTGGAATTAAAGTGAAGACTGAGACTATATAATAGACGGCAATGATGAAAGCAGCTTAAATATAAGGAAAATATTCGATGCAGAAACTAATCCACATGAACTATGAAATAAAAATAAATGAAAATACAAAAAGAACACCACCATGTGAACGCAAGAGAATTGAAACTGCAAGAAAATCCATGAACACCGATACCCCTCCCCCCCCAAAAAAAACCCAAAATAATGACAACAGTCTAGGCTGATGCAACATAAAATAGTCGTGAAGGGTCAAGGAGGATGAAAAGACCGAGAAGGGAGAACACTAACCAGATCTCGACTAGAAGGGAGCGGGGAGTACTGGAACCTTTGAGTGGCTTATTGCAATCCAAATACCAGAGAAGATCAATGGTCGTTACCAGCGAGAAATTAATGATAAGCGGCTATTGTGATAACGCAAAATTATTTGCAATGATTATCGAAAGAGTAGGAGAGTACTGGAGAAATGGTGGGACTTGTTGTCACTTAGACTCCAGAGAATGAAAAATATGTATATATAAATTAGCAATAAAAAAGTGGACAGCGCGAGTTTAGTAGAATAAATAAGGATACAATTGAGAAGAATAGGTTAAGGTGAGAGAAAAATGAGTATGTAGGGGAGTGTAAAATAATGATGCAGACATGTTGAGTAATAACGCATAAGACGTCACGGGGAGGCTAAGGGCATGACTCCGCAATAATGAAGAAAAGCCGAAGACTAGATAGATTGTCAATTAGGCTAAAAGAACAACATAAATGAATCGGTTACCTTTGAACGAGCCCAGGTGTGAGATGTCGACGAGTTCATTTCGAAGTATGACGTCGTAAAAAACCCGACTCGGTAACCTTTAAAAAAGTCAGGTGCACGAGGACAGAAGAAGAAGGCACCTGGAGTGCAAAGTCAGAAATGAAAACGGCGGTTTTAAACGAAAGAAGAAGGAGCGCTTACGTAGCAGAAATCGAGTTGAGAGGACATAGAGAAAACACTTGTCGTTGGTCAGACTGTTACAGAACGTATTGTCGTGTTTCCCACTAAGTTTCAAGGTAAATCCCTCTGCCTGGTTTTCGTGAAAATAACCTATATTGGGTAGATTTGAAAATCAACCACCGTCAAGGTAAAGAAAGAGGTTTCTTCGTAAGACAAGGGAAAGAACAATAATGGCACATGACTTTTGCTAACAAAGAAATATTTAATTATATATATGTGTATACCCAACTTACACCAGCTGGTGGGGGAGAATAAAGTAACAGAGTTTCTCGAGCACGTCTTGCCTGTATTGTTGTGAAGGAACGGGTATTGCAACAGGAGGAGAGGGGAGAAGACTTACAACACAAAGAGTGAGAGTAATACTATTTAGATACGGGCGTGTAAAGAGAGGATTAGTATAGTACATTTCTACGTAATATTTAAAAGTAATTAAAGTGGAATTTTCCAATCAGAAATCGAGTAAATCTACGTGTTCCATCAGAGACGTTATAGAAATATGAAGCTGTCAAAATTTTGTGGCGAATGAGTAGGGGAGAAATATAATTTTGTACGGATCCTAACATCGTTTGACATTGAGAACACGTATTTTAAAAAATTAAAATGATAATACTAATAGTAATAGTAAAAAGTGAAAAAAAAACAAACAAAAACTCATTTCACTTTTGCATCCGTTTTATTCTTATATCTCCGCATTTTATCGTCTCCTATATATATAAGTTAGCCATGCTGATGATGGCTGTGAGCCAGAAACACGTGTCCATGGATTACTTTTATGTATGTATAAAATAAATAAATAAATATATATATATATATATATATATATATAGAATCGCTACTGACAGCTGCACAAACCAATGCAATATATATAAGCAGGGCTACCCGGTGTTGCCTGTGACCATAAAAACAAAATAAAAGAAATTATATAATGTGTGTAACATATTTATATAAAACTTTCTGTCTATCTTTCTCTCTTTCTCCCTCCCCCATTATTTCTCACTCTTCCTAACCCCCTTTCTCCTCCGTACAGCCTATTGTCCTCTCCTGTTTTAATGTGAACAAAATAATAATGCAATCTATTTACTGAAGCTATCTCTTTTAAATGTAGACTTACATTTATTGCTCCTGGACAACACCGAGTAGAACAAAACAATGACATTCTTGATGCCGCGTAATTCCGTTACCCACACCCAATTTCACAATGATATGAAGAGAAATGATGTTGATAATATAAATAGTCTAAAGAGATTTAAATGTAATACAAGGTGTTCCAAAAGTCTTGAACACATTTCAAGTCCTCATATCTGCTGGACTACAAATGGTAGTAAGATGAAACTGGTACCATTTTAAAGCTATATTCATTAAGTTTTTTATAATGCTAATGAGTTTTTCATATCTTCTCATGCCCAGTAATGGCGTTCACTCAACCACAAAAGGCGCTTTGCATCCTTGAATTTTAACAAACTGAATCGTAGACACGTGTTAAACGTGCATTTCACACAAAATTCCGAAAAGAGGCCATGTCTGGAGTATTCCTGTTTTGTCTTTTGATCTCTTCCCTTTTAAAGAGTTAAGAGAAAGAAAAAGAATACGGAAAAGATGAGACAGTCAGACTAATAATGTCAAGGAGATATATGGGAAGAACAAGGAGGAATGTGTAATATAAATAAAAGGGACGGGATATTATGGCAAAAGAAGACCTGAATAAAGTAAAGATTGAGGCAGTGGGAGGAGGAGAATAAAAAGGTTAATGGGAGAGAGAGAGAAAGGAAGAAGGGGGAAAGAAGAATACGGTAAAGATAAGGGAGACAGACATAGGAAGAATAAATAATAGAATAATTAATAAGTGGAGGGAGATACAAATAGAAGAATGTGGTAAAGAGTGTGTGTGTGTGTGTGTATGTGTGTGTATGTGTATGTGTATGTGTGTGTGAGAGAGAGAGAGAGAGAGAGAGAGAGAGAGGGGGGAACAAATAAGGATTGGAATTAGGGTTAGGGTTAGGGTTAGAAGAATGTGGTAAAGAGTGTGTGTGTGAGAGAGAGAGAGAGAGAGAGAGAGAGAGAGAGAGAGAGAGAGAGAGAGAGAGAGAGAGAGGGGGGAACAAATAAGGATTGGTGTATGTTACAAAGGAGTAAAAAGGATAAGGAGAGGGAAGAGCAAACGGCGGGGAGGCGGGAGAGATAAGGAGATGAATCAGAACGGAGTAAAATCGATATGAGAATGAGATCTCTATCTACTTGCCTCTACATGAGGGCAGAGTTAGACACAAGGTCAGTTTCGAATGTGGAGAAAATAAAGCTACCAAAAAGCGGCACTCTGGATTGGGACAAAAACAAAAAAAAAAATTATCCATTAGTGTTCCAATAGCAAAAAAGGCGAGGTTTAGTATCAGAACAGATACTACACTTTGCTTTTAACCAAAATGCTAGTCCATCTCATCTTATGTTTACCCCTTTCAGAAAAAAAGAAATAGAAAAAGAAAAGATAACAGTAAAGAAGCGAGAGCGAGAGATAGATAGATAGAGAGGAAGAGGTGGGAGATGAGATAAAGAAATTGTGTAAGAAAAGGAAGAATAAGAAAGAGTATGAGAATGTTAGGAAGCAGAAAAGAAGAGAATAAGATCGATATGTGAGAGAGTTACGGCTAGAAATATATACCTTAGAGATAAGTAATAAGGTAATTATTGGAGTTATGGGAGGAGGAAAAGGAGTAAGATCCTAAAAAAGAAAGAGAGGAGCGAGAGAGAAGGGGGGGGGGTAATGATGATAGAAAAATAAAGTAAATACAGGAATGTTAGGAAGAAGTTCGAGTGTAAAGGAATGGCGGAATGATTAAGACTCAAGAATGTGTGCATGGCACCGGTTTAAATAAACGACCATTAGAAAAACAATTTGAATGATACGAAAAATACAGACAGTATTATAAACAGAACAACAATAACATTTACTTTGGGGGAAAAGATGTTTTGTCATGAAAGTTCTTGTTTATTCAGACATACACATTGGAGGCTCTTTTTGTTAATAATGCGATACTGTGTTGTCGAGCAAAGTTTGTGAAAACTAAAGTTTGCATATTCGTGAGAAAAATCATTTGAATCTCAGCTGATGTGAATCTTAATTCACAGTAAGTAAAGTTGATAAGTAAATAGTTATATATATATATATACATATATATATATATGCATATATATATGTATGTATATGTATATATATATATATGTATATTTAGGCATCAAGTCATTATCTAAGCAAGCATTATTGAACATCACGGAACTTTCGCGTTTGTATATTTTCCTCGTGAGGTTCTCAAACCGTCGAGCCATCTTTCTGGTTTCAGGTGGCAATCCGTATAGTACTTCACCGATAGTTTTTAATTCGGCCATTTTCTCGAGCGCTTTCGACTTTCGTAGTCGTCTTCAGGATTAGGGTTTTGTTTGGTTTTTAAAATTTAAATAAGAAGACTGGAGTTAGTGTTTGATAGTTATCGTTACGGGCGAATGAAAGAGAGAAGAGGGTGTGTGGTTGAGTTCATTTTATTCTATCGTTTGTGTGTTTGGTTTTATTGTTTACTTATTTATTTTATTAGTTCTTATTTTGCTATTATTTATTTATGTATTATTATTTGTTCCTATTACTATTATTACTATTATTTATTTATTTATTTATCAATTTATTTATTTATTTTGTTTTAACTTAATTTCCATTTAATTATGGAATACTTTTAATATGTTGGTACCTGTGTTGAAAGCTATTTTGTTAGTGTTAGGCAGTTTAGTTTTAATGAATATTGCTTCTAGTATTTTAAGTCTGTTTGTGCAGTTATTTTTTGTGTATATATATATATATATATATATATATATATATATATATATATATATATATATATAAAAGTAGATTTTGCGTACAACAAAACGGTAGGATAAATTTCAGAGCAAACATTATTTTAATCAATGAAAAGGACAGGTGTATAAAAAAAGAAAATTGCTCAAATTTTCCTTAAGGCTTCACCATCTGACCCTCTAAGAGGAAACGTCAAAATGATAAATTAAAAACTAAGAACATCGAATGAGATATGAGGGGGAAATTGTTTTAGTTGGAGAAAACGATTGAGAGAGGAAAAAAAACGATAAATTTCTTAACGTTATGGTTGATTTGAATCATTAAAGATCTCCAACTGATGTTTAAAAATGTTTGTCTACACAGGCTAGGTCGATAAACTAACGTCTCAATAAAATTGAGATGGTAGTTCGACCTAGCACTGTGTAAAACAGAAAACCACCCATCGGAATACTGGTCAGAACAACTATTTGTACCAACCAGTTTATTACTGATGGCAGATTCATGTACTTGAATCTTCCCGGATTATCTCGAAACCTTGTGTAAACGAATATCACGTGGTATGTCTTAGTATATTCTCATTTCTAATCTTTGGGTTATCTTTCCAACGTGACACAGGAATTTATAACAACAGAATTTTTTTATGGCCGGCAAAACATCCTTACGAAAAGAAGAGAAAAAGGTTCGAGTCGTGTAAACTACTCTCAGCATGGTTGCTGGAAAACAACGTTGAATAGAAGAAGAAATCCTTTTGACAATGTCAAGACCGTTAGAACCTAACCATGGAAGTTTCAAATTAATAGGGCGCCATTGTGACGGGCTAATAAATGTATTACCATTAAATTAACAACTTTGCGTGCAACGGTGTTTTTTATGATATTGATGGGATATCCATTGGCAAGAAAAATATTGGTAATTTCACCAAGCTCCGCATCGAGTCGGGTTTGCGAACAAATCATAAGTGCTCGACGAGTAAAAGTACCAATAAAATTTATCTTTCTTGATTTAGGGGCGCAGGAAAACCAATTTAAATAAAGACCTGTAAATGTTGGTTTTCTATACACATAGATTTACAACGTTAAACCAGCTTTAGACACTAAAACATCAAGGAATGGAAATGGGACCACAATCCTCGCCTTCCATAGTGAATTGCAGCGATGGATAAAAGTCACAAAGAATACAAAGAAACTGTTCAGCATCACTACGTGAGGAAAAGCAGGCAAAAGTATGATAAACGTAACGTGTGTAAAAAGCCGGCTTGGTCATTTTGGAAAATAATTGGTTTTCCAACAATCCAACGAAAATGTTGGCTAACGATGGACCAAGAGAGCTACCCATGGATATACCATCAATTTGCCGATGCATTACATTGTTAAAACTGAAGGAATCTGATTTAGTAGCAAACTCCGTCAGTTCAACAAATATTCGTTCAGGAAATTGTGGAGATGTTAAGGGCCACGGTAAAGATAATCTACACATATACCAATGGTTTCATCCAATGGTACATTGGTAAACAGACTACTAATGCCAAAGTAAGCCAAAAACTTGGTATCCTTTGAGAGATAATTTGTGTATAAAAGACAAAAATTAAAAGGAACCAGAGATATAGTAGACCGAATAAAAAAGAGGTACGGGCTTAAGAATATCAACTAATCATTTTCCAAGTTCATGTTGTGCAGAACCCAACATTGATAGAAGGGCGTAAAGGAATATTGGGTTTATGAACCTTGGGTAAGCCGTACATTGTAGGCATTTGAGAGCCGATAGGTCGTATTTTCTAGTAAATCTATTTAAAAATTAACTTGCTTTTATAAGGTTGAAGAAGCCTTTTCTGGATTTTTATTTCCATACGAAAAGTGTCATCGTGGTTTAAACCACCCATCTCGAAAAAAAAATGTTATTATCCAAAATATTATACATTTTTGATATATATATATATATATATATATATATATATATATATATATATATATATATAAACTAAAAAAATAAATCTGAGTTTTGGTTTAATCATTTCATTTATTTCGCCCATAGAAAACAATTAGTACGTTTTGTTAAATACAACACCAAAATATTCGAGAATAAATTAAATGGAAAAATTATTTATGGTTTTCTCTGGGTGAAACAACTGTTTGCAAATACTACTACTACTACTACTACTACTACTACTACTACTACTACTACTACTACTACTACTACCACCACTAATAATAATAATAATAATAATGGTAATAATGATAATAATTATAATGATAATAATTAATCAGGCCACTGACTTAAACTTTATGTTAAAAAGATTTTTTACTTATTTTCTCATATGTAAAATAGAGTTGTTTTTCTCCTGCCACTTTGACGATAGTAGAAAATAACCTCATGCCTCATACACTACTAAAATTCACACGGCAATACTCTTATTCACTCATGAGTGTCTGTAGAAACTTTTGCATAATTTCTTCAACATATAATTATTATTTTTATTTCTAGATCACTCACTCTCTCAAACACACCATCCACATAGACAGTGGTCACTATACTTACTCACTGTAAATTATCTACTCGACCCACCACTCAAAACACTGCCGACCTTTATTTAATTCAGAACTGTTCAACAGAAACACCGCCAAATACAGATCACGGGAATATCATTCACCTATTCCAACCACATAACATCTACACGCTATGAAATAACAGATTACCTTAAAGAAAACACGCCACATTCTTTATAAAAAATAACACAAATATTTGAACGCTTAGTAAGTACACTTCTTAATTTCATTACATTAAAAATAAGCATAACATAATAAGAATCATAAATGTTTCATTAATCAACATTAAAAATAGATTTCTGTAAATAACATTTCTTTCACGCTTATTCAATTTATAATTTTTTTTTACCTGAACCCCCTAAAAACAAGAGATATAGGCCGTAAAAACGGTCTTCGTTCTGTTACTCCCCCCACGAAAAAAAAAAAAATTTAAAAACGATTTCTACTTTTTATTACTTGGCACCTACGAATTAACTTATTGCTTATTCAACATTATTAGGGACTCGGGAATTATTTAGGTCACGGGGGTAACTTATGCTTCCAAATTCTTGAATATTACATATAAACATAATGTAATAATAATCATAGTCATATTATTTGAATAAAATGCTACATGTTTCACTCTTCAACTTTACCAAAAACATTCTTAAAATAACATTTTCTGTGCGGAAACTCAGTTCGCAACAGAAATCGGATATTTACACAAGAAAACCAGTTCTAATTATTTTATATATATTAAACTTCGCACCCCCCCAAATAAAGATTTCCACATTTTATTTAATTGCCAATACGAAATAATTATTTGTTTACTGTGTATGTGACTATTTGCGTTCTGTCGGTTGTTTAAAAACGTTAAAGCACTCTTTCATATTTCTCCCGTCCAACGCCGAGCCAAGGGTCCTGCTAACATTTACCGATTCTAACCATCCACTCCCTAAGTCTATGAAACCCCCGGTTCTCTCACTCTATCTTTCTTTTTTATTTATTTATGTATTTATTTATTTATTAAAATAATAAAATAAATTTATTTTATTTAGTTTATATTTATTTATTAATTTTTACTTTTCAAAATATACTTAACTTTAAATTAGGAAGAGAAGGATGAAGGTAATCCGACGTGATGGGAAAGTGAAAAAGGAAAACCAAAAAATGGATGTTTTTTATGTGTACATCAACGTTTCGTCTTTATTTATAAGACTTCATCAGGATGATAATATAGAGAAAAATGTCATGCAAGTACAAATACATGTAGGGTTAACATATTGGGAGGAAAAAAAAATGGCCACTACTGGGTGGACGTCCGTACTTGGTGGAGAATAAAAATTGTTATTCTCCACCAAGTACGGACGTCCACCCAGTAGTGGCCATTATTTTATTTTATTTTATTTTTTATTTATTTATTTTTTTCCTCCCAATATGTCAACCCTACATGTATTTGTACTTGCATGACATTTTTCTCTATATTATCATCCTGATGAAGTCTTATAAATAAAGACGAAACGTTGATGTACGCATAAAAAAACATCCATTTTTTGGTTTAACTTTAAATTGTAGTATCTGTTATTTAATATTTTTAGACTGCGGCAATTTTTATTTTTTGGATTACTTTTTCTCTAACTATTTTTGATTTATGAAGAAATCCTTCTAGACTGTGGGAATTTTTTTTTCCTATGAGATAGATTTTTAACACATTAAAAAACACCATTCTATAAATCTCCCCTCGTGGGGGGCAACGAAATAGGGTTAACAGTCAAGGAATCGAAAACAAGTACAACGAATGCCATTCATCAATCGCCATATATTTCAATCAAAGCCAGAGTTAGACGAAAGGTCGAATTTTAACCTTAGTAAATTCAATCTCCTTCTAAAATGGGCACTCCAGATTGGGATAAATCTTTCCTCAGTCTAGAAGGATTTTTCCTTCACTGACCTTGGAAAGCTTCAGGCAAATTCTTCGATAACATTTACTTGGGTGAGGGGCAGTGGTTTTATGTTTTTTTACGAATAACCCGTTACTTACAATCGTAGGCGGGGGCAGTCACCGAAAACATAGATAAATCTATTTTGTTTGTTTATTGTTTTTGACGAATTAATACTCTAATACTTATATATTTTTAATTCAATTCATATCTAGCATGGGCAAATTAGGGAACTTAGAGATTAATTAGGGTCACCAACTTATTTTCACAGCATGGTGCCGCTGTTATGGATGGGATAAAAAAAGTTCATCAATTAGACTGACTTCTCATTGAAAAGTCAAGTGTTTATTTTATCGATGTTCAACTGGTTTTAATAAAGTTTTGCATATTAAAAGATATATTGCATATTTCGACGAGTCTTACTTTAACTGCCCCAAATTACCCCTGCCAAGGTTTAAAAAATCAGATGAACACACAACTAAAACTGTTTTAGTTTTTCTTTTATATTACAAACGTTACAAAGAGGAGGGAAAGAAAGATGACAGAAAAGCTAACAGAGTACAAGAAAAATTCACCAGTTTCGGTTGTCCGTGGCATGTATAAACCATTATACACCCGTGTCATTGTCGAGAACCCAGGTTCTTGATCGTCTATGGATACAATCACTCGGACGCCGATGTTTAGTTTTAAAGAAAAGGACAGTCACAGGAAAATCAAAGAGAGAGGCACCCTTGTTTTAAAGTGACGAGTTACTTGCATGCGTACCCGAGAGAGAAAGACAGAAAGGTAGCTGGTCTCGCTATACCTACAACATTGTGCGTGTCCCCTCTCCATCGAAACGGCGCCTTTTACGTGTATCCTCTGCTTGAAATGTTGCCAGAAAGAGACAGCGTTATCTATACCCAAAAGTCACGTGATTTTGTCAACTTTCGTTCTGGGGTAATTTCTGACCCATAGGTGTCACTCAAACCTTTCCATTCGAATAACGGCTTCCGTTATGTATCAACGAGAGTGAAAGAGGGGAAAGAGAGAGAGAGAGTATTCGACCCGGAGTTCGTCAACGACTGTATGCAGCAACGTAGCTTTTACAATGACAACTTTGAAGTTAAAGTTTTCTAAGCGGTGGCTATCTTTAGTTGACAACAACAAATCGGTGGTGGTGGCCTTTTGGCTTGGAGCAAACTGTAGTATCTGTCCTGATACTACACTTCATCTTATAGACTGAGGTAATTTTAATTTTTGTCCCAATCAAGAGTACCTTTTTTGGAAAGATGGATTTCCTCACATTACAAACTGACTTTGGTGACTAACTCTGCCCTCAAGGGGAGGCAAGTAAATACGGGCTAACCGGAGGCGTTAGTCAAAGCGGGTTCAACTATTTGGAAACTTGCTGATGAAATTCATTTTTTTAGCTGTGGACTACGAAGTGAACGAAAGGCAAAGAAAACATAGGTTGAAGACGTCTTCAACGCTTCCTTTGCGAAACTAAAACGAACTATTTCTCCGTCGTATTGTCACGTGCCGCAAAAATTAGATGTTTTATAATACTTGACAACGATTATGGTAGGATGAAGATGGAGCCTCGAAATATTTCCCTTTACTTTCAACAAAGACAGATGCATTAAAAGATGCCAATGGTACCTGTTTGGTTATATACATGAGTGATCAACCATTACACATTCCTGAATAGCGACGTTTATATTAGCTGTGTTATGGAAATCGTTCTAGACAAGACATGAAGCCACTTAATGTAAGGGGCTAAAAGAAAAAAGACCTACTACTTTAAGGTAAAAAAAACAGGCGACAGTATGTGTTAGATGGATCTTTTCTGACCCAGAAAACAGCAATTATTCCCTCTTTGCCAGAAATATCGCCCATGGAATGTGAGGACTAAATGACAAAATAAGAGAAGCGAGAGTTACGAGGCTGCCGAAAGTAAACATTCACTTTGTACTCTCCTCAATGCGTGAAAAGAAAAGGGATCATCTGGTTGCGTTACGATGCTTAACCAAATGTTTATTGTTATTGTTCATTTTTATTGGTTATTATACATTTTTTATAAAAAACATGTAACGATTTGTGATAAAGTAGCATTTATTATTGAAAGGAAAGGTTTACAATTCTTTTTTTTTCAGACTTGTAAGTTTTGTGTGGACACGAACTTTGGGAATGTTTCACCATCAATTGAGAGAGGACTCAAGAAGAAGAAGAAATAGAAGAAGAAGAAGAAGAAGAAGAAGAAGAGTGAGAAAGAGGAGGAGGAGAAGAAGATATTTATTTTCGATTTTTTTATTATGTAAAACTATATTTAATGCGAGCTGAAATGAAATCGTGTTGGGTTTCAGATTTGCTATAAAAGTAAGCATTCTTGCCATTGTGATATTGATGCTCTTTGTAAAAGTGCTTTTAGACAAGATGGCGCCCGTTTAGAGTAGACAATTTTAATTCGAAGAATGGTGAATGTGCTTACATACCTCCACAAGTGGGAAGTGTAAAATAAAGTTATATTTCAATTGGTGCGTCATATGTGTACATGTAGGTGTACAAAAAATGTCGAATTCTATCAATTCTCTACCTAGAGGGGCGTCTTATACTTCAGGGATGAACCCCAATTACTTTCCTTTCATAGTTCATTTTTCTAAACAAGGTTCAGGCTTAGTTTAAAACCAGTTGTATTGATCACTCAGTGAAGTTCAACCTTGTCAACAATGATCCGCTAGCCTTGTTTTAACGATATGCATGAAGTGCTCTTCCCGGTGATCAAAAAAAAAATGTTGTAATCATTTGTGATTAAGTCGCACTTATTATTGACTAGCAAATATATGCTTCCTCCGGTCGCATATTTTTGTTACGCCGGGAGCCTAATATCATAATGAACGAACTGCGTACATTGCCCCCCCCCCCACACACTCAACAGGAAGAGGTAATTACAGGATTATATAACGTACGAACACTACCCCCTCCAAAAAATAAATAAAGAGGAGTTAATGCTTGGGACGAGGATATCACAACAGAATTGATAGTACACTACCTCGACCCCCTAAAGAAGTAGAAAGTAATCCTGGGATGATAATATCGTGAGGAACGAACATATACAATACAGACCCCCCCCCCACACA
Source organism: Sepiola atlantica (assembly GCA_963556195.1). NCBI lineage: Eukaryota > Metazoa > Mollusca > Cephalopoda > Sepiida > Sepiolidae > Sepiola > Sepiola atlantica. The sequence continues at coordinate 197,112,410 of OY744521.1, read as the reverse complement.
CACCCAAAGAGGAGATAATGCCTAGGAGGAATGTATCATGAGGAATAAAAATATACTACACTAACACCTTTCAAAAGAGGAGGTAAATCCTCGAATGATTGCAGCCCCCTCCCCAAATAAGATGTGGTTATGCCTGGTTAAATGATATCATGACAACAGAAAATATACTATAATCCCAACCCCCCTTCAAAATAGAGGAAGTAATACCTGTGAGCATCACCCCATACAAGGAGAAGGTAATGCCTGTGAGTATGGCTTGACAAGTTTTATTGTACACGTAAAATGCCGAAATTAAAATTGTGCTGAAAAATATAGTCGGCGTCTTTATATTTTTTATATATAAAATGACATGTTTATAACCTTAAGTTATAATTCTTCCTTAGCTAGCCTCTTACTCGACTTGTTAAGATGGCGACTATATTTTTCCGACGTAATTTTTATTTTGGCGTTTCACATGTACGATGAAACTGGACATAACTTAGGGTTTTAATGTTTTTTTGTATTGTTTTTTACTAAAACATGGTTTAAGTAAAAAAAAAATATAACTTTATTATGAGTATTTATTCACTCCTCTTCAGGAGTTAGGCACAAGGCCAGTTTTTATCTTACTCCCACAAGTAAGATGTGACCCAAGGTCGGGTCGGGAAAGTGAGGCTTGAAAAGCCAGCGCCTGAGAGGTGAGCACTCTGGCCATTAAAAATTGCCTAGGCAGCCCCGTCGGCATTCCCCGGTAGGGGCGCCTCAGGCAGTAAGTAATAAACTTACTCCTCCCCAAAGAGGGGAGGCAAAGCCTGGGAGGGTGGACCTCATAGAATTGCACAGGACAGACCCATTGACCGGGGTAAATCAAGCCACTAAGGCCAAGACAATACCAGTCTATAAGTTGCAGTATCCATCGGAACATATACTACACTTTGATCTTAGCCAAAAGGCCAAGAACAAGATAATTCCGAAAATTATTTCACTCTAAATAATTTACGTGACTGAAATAAGTATTAACGCCAAATGAAAGGAAAATACCCCTTTTCGTAAAGAGTCGGGTTGAATTAAAAAGCCAGGATGTATGTTTTTAAAAATTTATTTAATACTGTAGAGCGTAAATCTTGATAAAATGATTTATTAAGAATTGAAAGAACACTTTAAATTAAAAGAAAAATTACAATTTAAACAGAAAATCTAATTTTATTGGTTTGTATTTTAAATAAAATACGTTTTTATTTCAGACTGTATATTTATATATTTTTTGCTCTTTTATTTCGTAAATATATCATGTACTTCGAAAACAATAAAAAAGAAAACCTAATCTAAATTATTTCCCTCGATATTTTAAGAAAGCTTTTTTTCTGTAATTTATTCTTTTTTTATTGGAATACTTGAATTAATTACTGTTAATATATACTAAATATTGCAGATACACAGGAAAAATAAAATAATAAAATCATGAAAGGATAACATAAATATTTATCATCTAGTTTATAGTCGGCGACTTATTTACTAATCAATTTACACACACACACACACACACACACACATATATATATATATATATATATATATATATATATATATATATAAATAAACAGGTAAAAGATGAGAATAAACATTTTACAAAATAAAATATATATTAAGTCATCAGTGTTTAAGACAAGGGTTTTTAATAAAAGAAATGTGATTATTCCTTCCTTAAGCCATGGCTTTTGAAACAATGATCTCTTATCATGAGAGGAGGGCAAACAGATAAGTTGGTAAGGGGAAATTACCAAAAGTCAAAATTTCAAAAGATATAAAAATACAGATCATAAAAAATGTAAAATGACAAGGTTGAAAATATAGGCAAAAGTTCACAGTTTAAGACACTATGAGAGTTCGTAGAAGCAGGTTCGAAGTCAGGTAACATCTATTCGTATGTTATGGAAAAGAAATGGCATGTGAAGTTGTAAGAAAACGTTGAGGTTGTGGACAGGCAAATACCATTAAATGGCCCAGATGATCTAGTTTTAAAAAATTGCAGTGTGTGAAAGTTTAGGGCGTCAGTGATGTATTTAAAGCCATTTGGAAAACTTCCATGGACTTTACAGAGAAAGTTTTTTATGGGGTTATTCAATTCAAAGTTAAATGATAAAAGGTAATTTAAATCCAAATAGCTAGGAAGGAATTATACTTTTTTATTTATTTAAAAGCCCCTGACTTACTCAGATATTGTATGTTGTACAATGTTTATTCTCATTATTTACTTGTTTATATCATTGCTCTAACTCGTATATCGAGCATCAATTTTTCATGATAGGTTTTACTTTAAAGCTATGCATCATATCTATATTCTCCTGAGACTTTTTTAATTTTTTCAATTTTCCGAATGCTCCATTTAGTGTTTCGGTAAAATTGCTGTATGTAAGTTCCGTAGGTTTCTTGTTTCATTTTCTTTCCTTTTTCGCGAGTACTTTCGATTTGATTCGTCAAATCATCTTCAGGCGGTGTTAGTCTAGGTTTCTTAAAAATATGTCTTAAATGTTGATTTTTTAAATTATTATAACGGCCAGTAATTAACAACTAAAAAGTAGCGTCCATAATATTGAGATGTTGCAAGCGTGATTACGTTCTAATATATATATACGTATCTGTATATATATATATACATATATATAAAAACATATATACATATATATACATATATGTATACATATATACATACATACATATATTAAAACATATATAAATATATAAATATATATATACATATATACATACGTATATATATACATATATATATACGTATATATAAATACATACAAATATATATATACATATATACATATATATACATATATACATATATGCATGCATATATACATACATATATATATACATATGTATACATATATATATATGTATATATATACATGTATGTATATACATGTATATACATGTATATATATATGTATATATATATGTATATATATTGGTATATATATATATGTATATGTATGTATATATATATACATGTACATATATATACATTTATATCTATATATACAGGTATATATAAATAAATAAATATATATATATACATATATATAGCGTGTTGCAGCCAAATCCTTACCTAGTGCTACGCCAAGATCGCCAAGAAATGAATTCTCACAAGTCGACTTTCTGTCAAACGAGAAATGCATTGGTCACGCCTTCTACAGCAAGTTTAACTTCATGCTCATCACGAATACCTCCAAGGAGTCGAAGAAAGTCAAGGTGGCGGATTTTCTTAACTAGCTGAAACACGTGTCTTTCCGGATTATGAGGTTCTTTTTCGACCAGGACCAGACGAGATATTAGTAGAACGATCGGTCGATCTATAAAGACATGCCTCCGTTCTTCTTTTAAAGGGGCCTGAGAGTCACCGCTGAGATCTACCAGGGGGTGCTGAAAGGTGTGGATGGACGAGATCACCACCGGACACCTCTACATTTACCAGCAGGATTCCGCTACTGCACACAAGGCCAAGACAAGCCAGGTGTGGCTGCTTAACAATGTTCATCACCACAGGTCGCCAGACTTGTGGACGCCCTCTTCAACCGGTTACAACCCCTTTCCTACTTATTCCGGTGCATGATCGAGGCCAAGACTTACAAGCACGCCCACAACACAGTTGAAAATGTCATCGTGGAAGCGTTCGCCAGAACGTGTGACTTATCTCGCGCCCACCTTGAGATGGTCGTCTCCCCCAGCGGCGATTATATTGAAGAATAATATAGTATTCTACTTTAACTGCTGCTAAATAAACTGAATAATATGAATTATTAAAAATAATAATGAGCAATTACAACTCCATACAACGCATTTTAGTTTTATCAACTTTTATTTATTTTTCATTTAATTTACTAAGATATAATTCACAATGAGAATTTCAAATAAAGATACATTAAAATACCTTTTTTTCTTTTTTTTCATCGTGTTTTGTTGTGTTTCAATTCGTGTGTTGTTGAAACGAATTTGGGATGAGAGTCTCTTTAGTCAAGAACGCGGCACGACGCTATGCAAATAGGAAATATTGTTCTTGGTTTAGAAAAAATTGAATATGAATTATTAAAATAATGATGAGCAATTAGAACGCCATACAATGCATTTAAGTTTTCTTAACTTTTTTTTCAATTTAGTTTTCGAAGATATACTTCCTCATCAGAATTTCAAATAAAGATATATTAAAAAACCTTTCTTTTCTTTTCTTCATTTCGTTTTTTGGTGTGCTTTCAATTCGTGTGTTGAAGATGAAGAAAAGAAAAAAAAGATATTTTAATGTATCTTTATTTGAAATTCTGATGTGGAAGCATATCTTCGAAAATTAAATTGAAACAAAATAAATAAAAGTCAATAAAACTAAAATGCATTGTATGGCGTTCTAATTGCTCATTATTATTCTTGATAATTCATATTACCATGTAAACAATGCTTTTTTAAACTAAGAACAACATTTCTTATATATATATATATATATATATATATATATATATATGTATATATATGTATATATATACATATATATATACGTGTATGTGTGTATTTATATATATATATATATTTATAATTTAATAAATAATTTAAATAGTTTAATATTTCTTCATGAATATATATATATATATATATATATATATATATATATATATATATGGGTGTGTGTGTGTGTGTGTGTGTGAAAATATATGTTTTAGCATATACTTGTTATTATTTATGTATACCAACCTCATAAAAGTGAAAGCTCGATGATTGTCAACATGTAACAACAGAGCATATATAAATAAACCGGATTTTGCTACATTCCAAAGGCCACGATTTATTAGCTTTTATTACAGTTTTTTGGGGGACAATGTTGTGCGTTTGATTTTTCATGGATCTTCTCCAGATAACAAGATGGCTGCATTCTCTAGGGAGCATTTTTTGAATCTATCTCGATGGAGATGAATTTGATGTGAGTGATTTGTTTCTCAGACTTTTGTTTATACGCATCGCCATGTATTTTTCACGTTTAGAACTTTCTGGCTTTCTGATGTGTCCATGGAAGAAAAATCCGATATTGACATACAAATGAACGAAACGGATCAGTAATTGTACCAAAGGTTTTTGTTTTGAAAAAAAAATGACTTGTAAGATGAATACAATTATGGTCTTAGGAATTTAGCAATATATATATATATATATATATATATATATATATATATATATATATATAGTAAGCTATGAAAATATATTTATTGCAATAAGCTGCACAGAGGATCCCGCGTTTTATCCCTGGGGGAATCTTCAGGCTAAAATGCATGGGGTTATTTTTGCCGGGTGTTTTTATATACACGGCTAGCTAGTTAGCCAATCAGATTATTTGTTGTTCTCTCAGCCAATCTGATTGGTTAACTAGCTAGCCGTGTATATAAAAACCCTGCCAAAAATAACTCCATGCATTTTAACCTGAAGATTCCCCCCCCCCCGGGATGAAACGCGGGAGCCTCTGTGTAGCTTACTTGCCATAAATATATTTTAATAGCTTACTACCTAGCTCTACTTACGTATCGAGCACTGTTGAAGTAAATACTGAAAATTGATACATTAAAAATTATATCTCCTTATAAAGTTTTATGTGGATACATGAAATAGTAATAAATATATATATATATATATATATATATATATATATATATATATATATATATATATATTATAGAACGATGGGTGCTGTGTTATTTTAGCTATTTGAATGTAACTATATATGCAATTCAAATAAATTGTTAATAAGTGTTATCAATATATTGTAAGATTAATCCGCTTCTTCTAATCGATTTCTCAATTTCTTCCTTATTTTATTTTCCATTGTCTTTACGATTTTTCAAGACAATTTTGCACCATGCGTGCGTTATCACAATCACAATAGGTAAATAGTTGTCTATTTTTTATAACACCGACGAAGTTTGTTACCAGCAGTTTCTCCTTTCAATTCAGACTTCCTCGCTACCTTCAATTCCTGCAAATCGCTACTTACGTGCCTTCCCATGAGGGCAAAGTTAGACACAATGTCAGTTTTTAATGTGGGAAAATAATCCAGCGCCCCCCCAAAAGGGCCACTTTAGATTGGAACAAAAAATTAGAATTGTCTCAGTCTAAAAAGATTTCTCCCTCACTTATCGAGGACAGAAAGGGTGAAGTGTAGTATCAGAGCAGATACTATGCTTTGCTTCTGGCCAAAAGGCCAAGAATTAAAATGTCACGGATTTTAAAATAAATAAACAGGCGGTTCTTAATATCATAACAATATAAAGAGTCCGGATATGCGGCACTCTGTATGTGCGACATTCCGGATATGAGGAGCTTTACTGTAATTACATTTTGCACATTTTGAAATCAGAATTACCGAACTGTACTTTTTTTTAAATTAAAATAATTGATTGATTATTAGGAAACGATCGCGATACGAAGGTTTCTATTCAAAACTGTATTTTTTTATTTCTATTTTGGATAGCATTTTTTTCATGGACGGGGGTGAACAGCCAATAGCAATGACTGGGTTATACAATTGACAACATGAAAAGATTGGGTAGAAAATAAAGAGAAATAAACGAAATGGCGGTCTTATAATCAACCGATGCAATGAATGTTTCTTTTTTTGCAATGTTTTTATCTGTCTCATAGTTTAATGTACACGATAGCGCCGTTTATGAAATAACCACGAAAGCTTGCAGCATTTATTTGCTGCAAATGACTCAATAAGTACAGGGCCTGTTATATAGGTGGCGTGACTAATAAAGCAAACATATAATTTATACAGGGTGGGCCAAAATAAGGGTCCTATCTTTTAATTTGAATAACTTGAATTTGAATAACTTCCACAAAATAAAAGTTAAACTCACCAAACTTTATGTGTGTGTAGACTGACCCTTCCGAGATATTTTGAAATAAACAAAACAAATTTTCGCCGAAAAACACTTCTTAAAACTTACAAAAACTAAAGTATTGTTTTTTACACTGTTTTGAGTTTTTTAAGCAAAAATAATGTTTTCTAAATGAGGGTACGTTCCTTAGGGCTAATACGGCTCATGCTTGCTTCGGAAGGGGTTCTTTACTTATTCTAAAAAAAATAAATAAAAAAAATCAATAAATAAAAAAGTTATGAATTTTTAAAAATAGGACCCTTATTTTTGCCCACCCTGTATAAAGGGCTAACCTTCAAATAGCATATGCCAAATTTTGAGGCCAATCGGATTACAAAATTTACAAATTACAGTTAAATGAAGTTATTGTTGCAAATTTTTAAAACAATTGAAAACCATGAATTTCAGGCGTTGATAAAGCATTGCTTTCTGATTGGGAAAATACGGTTCAAGCAAAGTTATTGCTTGATGAGTTTTTTTCAGACTTTGCTCCGTCGAAAATAACGGCTAAGAGGTGGTATGCTGACTTTGAACACGGTCGTACAGACAAAAATTACGCTGAACGCTCAAATCGTCCAAATTCGGCAGTTATCCCGAAAAACATTTTAAAATGTCCACAAACTCGTTTTGACCAATCATAAATTGAAGATCCATGAGATAGTATAGGAATTAGAGATATCGGAAGGCAGGGTATTCACCATTTTGCATAAACATTTGTCGATGATAACACTTTTTACAAAGTAGGTGTCGCGTTAGCTTACATTCGATCAAAAACAACAACGCGTCTAAGATCCAGGGCTTTTTTTTTTTAACTCTTTCAAAACAGCCAAAAAGAGTTTTTTTCGTCAGTATGTCCCAATGGATGAAACATGGATCCACAATTTCACTCCAGATGCAAATCGGCAGTCAGCTGAGTTGACAGCAGAATGTGAAAGACGCAAACCTTAGCAGACAAGGTTTTAGTCTTCGTATTTTAGGATGCGCACGATATTTTATTCATTGATAACCTTGAGAAAAGAAACAAACAAACATCTATAACGATTATTATATAGCCTTATTGGTGCGTTTGAAGAAATAAATCGTCAAAAACAATCGCAAATGAAGAAAAAAAGTGCCTTTTAAACAATACAATGCACCGAGTCAGAAGTCGATTGCAACGATGGCAAACCTACACGAATTACACTTTGAATTTCTTCCTCGCCCACCCTATTTTCTAGATCTGGCGGGAACTGATTACTGGCAGTTGGCATGCCTCAAAAGAAAGAGATTTAGCTCCAATCAAGAAAGGATATCGGAAACTGGGGTGTATTTTGAGGCCAAAAACCAATCGTTCTCCAAAAGACATCAAACTGTTAGATAATCGTTGAAATCAATGTATCAACTCAGAAGGATACTATGTTGATGAATATAGTCGAATTTTGCCTAAAAGTTTTTGTTTTATTAGTTAGGCTCGAGACTTATTGAGTGATGTGTTTATATCTTTAGAAGAAGTGAATTAAAGCGGGATGTTTTATTCCTTACTAGCTGCCACTACCCGACGTAGCCCGAGAGTCAGTTTAATGCTGTTCTAATACTACAAGAGGAATAGCAAAGTAATTTAAAGTCAGAAAATTTCCCGAAGTTATTCATTAAAATGGCTGACTTATTTAAAACAAAAACGAAATACACCCTGGTGGATATAATGTAATAAGTAAATGAGATTTTGTAAAGAAATTATTTTGTCTAAATAGGACGTTTGTTTCATGTAGTAATTCATTAAAAATTACTGAGTTATTTTCTAAGAAACCGAAATGCATTCTATTGGTTTTAATCTTATTATGAAAGTAATTTTTGTAAATAAATTATGTTTTGTAAACTAGAATTTTATTTCACATTGTACCCCATTGAAATGTCTCACTTGTTTTTATAAAAAACGAAATACATTAAGTGGATTTAATTTACCGAAATGCATTCTAGAGGATTTAAGTACTAAATATAATGTAATCACTAAAACAATATTTTTTCCAAATTAGATTTTAATATCACAAAGTAATTCACTAAAATAACTGACTTCTTTTTTAAGAAACTGAAATGCATCATAGTGGATTCAATTTCTTAATGAAATATATATTTGTAAATAAATGATTATTTGCAAATCGAATTAATTGATTTAATTTAATTAGAAAGTTAATATTTATAAATATTAAAAAATATATATAACAAAATGCAGCCTAGTGGATTTGATTCAATGGGCAAAATAATTTTTTCAAATAATCTTTTTTCCAAATATGATTTTTATGTCAAGAAATTTAATTACTTGAAATGGCTGACTTGCTTAATAAGAAACCGAAATGCATTATACAGGAAATGTTTATTTGTAAATAAATTATAATTTCTAAATTAGATGAACTATCTATAAGTCACGTAAGTGTTTTTTTTTACTAAAAAATAGTAAAACATAATAAAAAAGAAAAGAAACCCAGTTGAATTCGAAACAGCAAATATTTCCTTCTCATTCGAACACTTTACCGATGCACCGGGAAGATAAATCGTGAAACGTTTAAATAAAATCGCCTATTAACTTAGATAAAACGTAACTGGCGCTAGTTTTGTGGACGTATGTAAGAATATGGGGTAAGTGAAGAAACAGTGAAGTCTGTGGCGAAATGACTATTGCATAAGGCATGCAATAAATGAATTTACTAATTATGTAACATATTTCTTATGGAAGTCGCTCCAGACAAGGCATGAAACCACTTGATATAAATAGCTAAAAAGAACGAAAGACGATTAAGTTGCATAATAAAAAAGGAGAGGGAGTTGGAATAATTAAAAAAAGGAGAGGGAGTTGGAATAATTAAAAAAAAGGTAGCTTTTCGACTGGCTGTGATAAATTCAGAGACAAAATAATCGAACCTAAAGTTGCAACATTAGCATGGCAGTAACAGACCCAGTCATCTACGCCGGAAATAGCTTGAGAGACAGACATCCATGCGCAACATGGCACTTGAGAATACCTCGACATTTGGCGAGTGCTAGTGGAGAAGCCTCTGAATGGGCTAGACCTTAGTTCGGTCTCTTGTACTATCACTCGGAATAATTCTAACCAAAAAAGCACTATGACCTCGCCCTCAACTAAGGACACTTAATTACCTTCACGATTTGTCAGATATCAGACAAACCAAGAGACCTAACTACTAGCGTTCAATCTCCTGGATTCTAAACAGGCTACCCAAGATCTTAATAGTAAAGGAAGGGATAACAAAAAAAAAAATGGTTAGGTGGCTTACAAAAAAAAACACAGTGTTTTTATCGTGATATCATTAACAGAAAAAAAATATATACACCCTCCTATTTGTCCTGTTTTGAAAAGAATGGCGACATTGCCAAACTAACGGCTTATTTGTTCTTAATATTCTTATATAGTGTGTGCTTATTAAGATATATCTGTTTTAGTATGTTGAAGATGCAGTAATACAATCGAATCCACATTCAGATGTTTATTCACATAGTTTTGCAAGCTAAATAGGAAAAATATTAAAAGGAAAAAGGTAAGTATTTTGCAAGGATTGCATCATTGAGCAATGAATATAAAGAAACTGATGCATTAGTCAAATAGATAAAAATAATATTTAAATTATCCAATCAGAACGCGTTCCAAAAAGAAAAAGTGTAAGAAGAGAAAAAAGTACCTCTTTTCTCTCTATCTCTCTGTATAGGCATAAAATACAAAACAAAATGAATAATAGTTTATGTCAAGAAGTTGGACGATTTTTAATGCAAATTATCAATATATTTTGTTAGTTCATATGACCTGAAAAGGTCGCACCAATATTTAATACGAATACTAACCATTTTAAGCCTTTTGGAAACTTTTAAAGCAGAAATCAAAGAATAAAAAATCACTTTCGTTAGAGGTTTGTAATCTCTACATGTGTATTATATATTAATGGAAATTTGTGATCACATCCGAATCACTCATGTCCTTCAAATTAACGGGAAAATAGTGCCGACTATTCTGGAAGTTTGTTGACTGACTTGCTACTTTCTTTCCAATGTAAGTCTTTCTAATACTATTTCGTATTGTACTTTTTCGTAGTAAGACAATTAGTGTTGAAAAAATAATTCGGATGACCTTAAAAAATGCAAAACACTAACCGTTGACATTGTTTTGTTTTTTCAATTTTCTTCCTTTTATTACTGGGAAGTATTTCAAAGAGAAACATAAAGAACTGACGCCGGTACTTTTAACATCGACGACGAATAATTGAATAAGCCAGCAGGAAAACGACTTAAACTGGAAAGTGTAAAAAAAGATAAAGAAAAAACGTATAGGTCGTTATAAAAAGCAGAAAGGAAAAAAAGAAGGAAAACGTATCATTATAGAAAGTAGATTTGAGTTCTCCCTTATCTTATTTGTCGGGACAGATATATATATATATTCATAAATAAGCATACATGTCTCTTTATTATTGAGTGGAAAATATAAAAATGAAGTTGGTGCATGTTGCTATTATTTAAAAACGTTTATTTGAATAAGTCCCTATTTACTTACCTCCACACGAGAGCAAAGTGTTTTTTTCATCAAGATGACGTCATAATGCACATCTCGTGGCTTTAAATCATAGCTAGGAAGATGCGTTGAACCATCCCAAAATTAGATGTACATGTTTTTTTTTCATCACCATGTAGAATAATATAGATATCCCAGCACTGAATGAGACGACCTTAATATCTGCATGACATTCATTAACATGAATGCGTTTTGAATTTGATCAAATTCTTTTGCAAGTCAGTGACGTCTTCTTAATGGCCAATTTTAGCATTAATATTAAAATCTCACCGGAGGTTAGGATCAGAATTATAATGTTTTGTTTTTTTCATTTTAATAATCAATGTTTGTCCTTCATTGCGAAATTCCTTAATCTCTATAGATGGCGTTATTTGCAATGCTATCCTCGTTAATGACACGAGCCAAACTTTTACGGCTTAATTTGGAAATCCATACGGATCTTTGCAATTTGAGTGGGATAATTTGTTATCAGAAGTACTCGGTTTGCCATGATAGCATCAGTTCTATAATAAAGATCAATGTGTATTTATTTGTATATAAATGAATATAAATCCATCTTGTCACACTTAGCGAATAAAAAAAAAACCCCTTTTCTAGCCCCCGGATAATAAGGGGGTATCACTTTTAAACGCAAACAGAACCAAACTATGTGTACACGTCTATTTTGAGTAGATTGGAGGTTTCCTGCTCTCAGCATATGAACAATTTGAATGACAAACGCTTTTTTAAGAATTCTTAAATAAAATTGGAGCAGCAAGTGGAAAATAATGCATTTGATGATACAAGCACCAACATTGGCATGCTGATTCCATAAGGTATACTAAATATATCTGTTAGAATAGCCACCTCGAAATCTAAGATCGTGGCTATTTTTCAAGATTGCCGCCATCAGGAGTTTGCGATGAAGATATTCCTTATGAATTGGTATCTATTCAACCGATTATAGTGATCTTGCTATCAAATTGTATGTTTTGGTTCAAGCTGAATTAATTTATGAAACTCTAGAAAGCATTTGAGCACCACTTACATGACTATTAATAAAATAAACAAAAATTACAACATCAAAACACATTTTATTAACGACATATCACATACTAAATTAATGGACTGAATGATTATAGAGTCTAACTGACTGACATAGTTGAACATGAATATGACATTAAGACTAAAAGAATAATACACAAATTATTCGCAATCTTCTATCAAATGTTCGATAATTGAACCTTGTTGACTACGACACTACTGGTCACAAACACAGCTGCACAAAGCGGTACATGAAAGTCCGGAGCGGAAACATTTGCACCTCTTGATGCAGTCTTTCTTGCAGCCGCATTTGTTTAATTCCTAGCAGTATGCAATTACTAGTTGAAGGGTTCTCCAATGTATTTTCCATGTTTCTTCACCAGTCAGCAGGGGTGCTGGTTTCTGGATTTGAAGCACTCGCCTGACCCCATATGACTCCATCCTGGTAGGCCGCACGTTTAGCGTGCTCCCTAAAAGCCGTTCTTGTTGGTGGAATCGCATCGTAAATCCTCTGCTTGCGGGCAAAGAGATCCAGTCTCGCCTCGTTGACACAGCTAGCTGCACTGGAGCGGTCCTACATTAGGATAACAAAGTTCTCCAGTTTCTGCAGGTCATCATCTGAAACCTCTTGCAGAACAGTGGCTGAGTTTCTTGAAGGTTTTGGTAACATCCTCAGATACATTCCATGTCTACCATGCAGATTTGCCCTCTTTAACACGGAAACCAGAGACCACATCACACCCCGTTTAAGCATGGAAGAGCAGGATACCGGCGACCTTCTCCGGCCGTATTGGAGAAATCACCTAGTCAACAGGAATTCACCGAGCACTCGCTCCTTGTCCAAACGCTATGCACAACTTTTATATTCCAAGCTTTTGTAAGGTTGGCATAGTCGACACTGCTATAACGACGACAATGTTAAATGGAAATGAACTTGCTACCTTGCGACGTTGCATTCCTGGCTTGTACAAACACTCTGGTGTCAGTCTCCTCATGGGAGAACGGGGCCACGGCACACAGGGGCCAGTCTTTGTTGCTGATGGCATTATCCACCCTTGTCACGATGATGGTGCTTGTTGTGTCAGCATCACACATTTTGTCTGCGAGGAAATTAAATAGTTATTACGATCATCTCGCAGAAAGCGTCTCCAGTTTTAGAGCGTATTGGTAGTTGCTGTTACTCTTCGCTTGATCCGTCCTCCTCTCTTGGTTCTGGTTTCAAACTTCAGGCTTACCTTCTGTATACGTCAAATACATCGTCCACCCTTCTATATTTGACGGCATAGTACTTCCCCTTTGGCAGGATATCTTCTTTAGCATAGTCGTCAAATGACTTTAGCTCCGTGGATATGCATATATATTGATGAGGGCTGAGCCATCAATGATGATTGCATCTCCTTCTGGTTCTCTTTCTGGCAGAGTCAGTCCGGATTGGAGAATTTCAGTCAGCTGTGAGTTTTGGCATGTATGGAGCTTGCAGTTGTCACTCAGTGAAGCAGGTACTGCTTGGTTCTCATGCTGGAAGAAGTCTTCTAAATTAAGCTGGATATATAATGTCTGGAAAACAGCTGGCATTCATCTTCATGACTTTTTCCTTGGAACTACTGGCGACCTTGTCATGTTTGAAGAAGACAATATTGTTATTTTTTATAAGGGTGGTAGAATGAGCTTGTATCGTTACACTTCAGGCGATCCACAAATGACTTGAATGTTTGTTTTCCCCTTTCTGGGTGTGTTCCAACAAGCCCCACTAGCATTAGATCTGGTCTAGAACCAGTAGATCTGCTGTTTCTTCTTGGAAAAGGGTTGCCCATCTCATTCAGGACTCTTTTTAGCGCCCCGACTTTCTCCACGAATGTCCTCTGGGTACTTTCATTTTGGTCATGATGTTTGATGGTGGTAGATGCGTCCTTCAGACATGACATTATCTCATAGCTAGCAACTAGACGACTCAGTTCTGGTTCAGCTACCATTCATCTCCTCAGTGCCCAATACCATCTGTCAGTTCAACAGCTTCACCATCACCTTTGATGACTGCATTGTTTTGTTCATGAACTTGATTTATCGCCAGGGCAAAAAACTTCGCGTTTTGATTCATGAATGACGAAGTTTCCCTTGTGAAACTCACTGGCAACATCTCGGTGTAGCTGATCAAGGGACATCAAATCCCGCCAATTAATTGTTAGCCACCTGGCATAGTTTATTTTGTTGTTTGCAAAAAATGTCGGAATCACTTCTACCAAGGCTTCTAGGTAGAGTTTGAAGTCTCCTTCTCTAAACGATTGGATCAAGAGGAATATTGTGAGCTCAACATCTGGCACCATATTCCAAAACTGGAACTGTGGACTGTCACTTCTCTGCCTCTGGTGCCAGTCTTCAAAGGACATAGACGAGTTGCCAGACATCCCGCAATCAGAACAGCATTCACGGTAATCTTCCTTCATAAGTGTTGTATGGGTGCATGCCGTGATCTGAATGACAAGACTTGTCCTCGTGACACTTGACACCCACAGGAAGGCCTCTTCTGTAGCGGGTAACACCACCCCTGCTTCAGCAATAGCACTGGTCAAGCCACTGCATTTTAAGAGGTTTCCGAATGACCTCAGTGCTGTCATCTGTATGTGTAGTCGGCCAAACATGATGACAAACATGTTTGACTATACTCTTCTATCCACTTCCACTAGATTTGCTTAGCAAGAGCAAAGAGTGGCTGGTCAGCAGTTGTAACTGGGGTTTGTTCTAGGTTTAGAAAATATACTGTATCGAATCTTATCCATGTAGTGCTTTATGGTGGCAACTGAGTGGGGCTGCTCGCGAATCAAAGGCATCAGTAAAGTTATGGTTACTTCAAATGGCTGGCTCCTTTGCTGTGCTGCATGATTGGCTGCCAACGACACATTTATCCCATCATCAATGGTCTCATCGATTTCTTCCCCAACCATGTGTAATCTTCCTTCATATATGACTTGATAGACTTAAAACATATGACTTCTAACTGTAGGAGAATTGGGATTCTTTGTTGTGTAAGCTGGTCGAACGTTTGTGTAATTCTCAGGAAGCTCTGGGACTTTCTTCACCCTCATATCTGTATTGAGTTTCAGTGGTTTGCGTTGTTCGCTTGGATGCTGAAAGAGGAACATACTAGTGTCATGTAAGGAAGAGTTATAATTGCAGATGAGGTGTGGTCAATGTTGTCCAATGCTGAAGTCGTGAACACATGCTTCTTGACTCCATCTTCAACGTACTGTTCCACTACAGCCTCTCCTAGCTGTGCTGAGATTTCGAGAACTCTGTCGTACGACACACTGATTCCATTCTCATGGAGCATCTCAACGAGTTGTCTCTTCCTTGTTTTGGCAACAACGGACATGCGAACATGCACAGTAAATGGTGTCACGCGGTCCTTGGAACGCCTGTGAAATTGTATTCCTTTCTTAGTTCTCGCAAAACAGTTGTACTGCAACAGCTGTTATATATAAATAAGGTCTGATTTTGATATTCCATGTTGGAGTTTTTTGTTTTTATTTCATGGAAATCGCTCAAGACAATGTTAAGAGCTAAAAAAAATACTACTTCAAGGTAAAAGAATTAGCCAACGCTAAGTGTTAGATGGATCGATTTCGACCCAGAAAACAGCAATTCCTCTCCCTTTGTAAGAAACATCGCTCATGGAATGTGAAGACTCAAGTACAAAATAAGGGAAGCAAAAGTTACGAGGCTGCCGAAAGTAGACGCAAGGTCTCATTGCAATAAAGTGGGTATTTTCATTGCACACTTGTTGCCATTTTCTTTGTCATTCTTTCACTCATTTTAGTTTTTAGATCCATATATGACATTTTAGAGGCTTTGTTGTGGTACCATGTGGAATGGAGAATTTATGTGCAAAGAAATATACTTTAAGAAATGAATTTCTCCAATATTTTATTTGCTAAAATCTTAAACGTGGAATTTTTAAAATGAAAATTAACTTTAAATTCTTTATTAAGTTCATTAGATTGAGGAATACATTTTTCTTAAAGATGGAACTATTTTTAAAAACAAATTAATTAACAAGTTACGACTTGATGTCGGTCCCATATTCAATCATGTCTACAAATTGAAGAAGTAACTGAAGAACATAATTTTCGAGACATCTATCATGGAATGTGCCATTGAATGGTTTCTTATGTTTCAGTATGCCATTCCGCTATCCCAGCAGCCTTAGCCAGGTGGATTGCTTCACCGTATTTGTTGGCTTGCGCTAGAATTTTCCCCATGTCCGTCTTAAATGCCAGAAGGACATCTTAGCCTTGGTGATAGAATTTCTAGTTCGGAGATATGGAACAGTAGTTTCTCTTTCAGGCGGGTAGCATGCGTGTTATGAGATTTGATGCGTAGCTGCTCCAGTCTTTCGTTGTACAGGCAACACAAGTCTCTAAGGCGGAAAACTGTTGGATCTGAGCCTGTACTAGATTGTGAATCATATGCGTATTATTCTTTTAGTCTTAATGCCATATTCATGTTCAAGTAAGTCAGTCAGTTAGACTCTATAATCATTCCGTCCATTAATTTAGTATGTGATATGTCGTTAGTAAAATGTGTTTTGATGTTGTAATTTTTATTTTATTTTATTAATAGTCACATAGGTGGTGCTCAAATGCTTTCTAGAGTGTCATAAATTAATTCAGCTTGCACCAAAACATACAATTTGATAGCAAGATCACTATAATCGGTTGAATAGATACCAATTTATATGAATATAATTATCGCGAGCTCCTGATGGCGGCCATCTTGAAAATAGAATCCGTCTTAGATTTTTAGGTAGCTATTCGTACAGATATATTTAGTATACCTTATGTATTTATCATGCCAATTTTGGTGCTTGTATCATGATTTGCACGATTTTAATGCATTTTTGCATTTATCCGCCCAACTATTACCACGACCATTAGTGTTGCATTTTGCCACACCCCAAATTTATTTCTTTACAAATGGTGATATGTGCCTTATTTTCTTTCTTTTGGGGAAGGGTCTATTCTATATTCTTGTCATCATTTAATTTCTTAGTTTCAAGAAGACTTATTTATTGCGTTTTGCATTTGAATTCTTTTAATATGGTTGACACAGCCAGCTAACGGAGTGGAACAAAAGAAGGAAAAATGTATCAGAAAGTACACAGATTGAGACACGCATCGTGCAGACGGAGAAAAGAAAACAGGGCTTGGTAGTAAGCATTTAGAACAAAAGCTTTTCTTACAATGGACGCCAAAACTAAGCAAGGTCTCAATGAAATATGATGACAAATGAGTCAAGGGTTAATATGACATCAAGTAAGAGAATTATGTGCGTGATAGCCACTATATTTGCATCATCACTCTTAATAGTGCCCACAATGTTGGTTGCAACCATCATCCTAACGTATTCAAATAAATCGAGAGCGGCAGCCAGATAGACATAACGGAAATGAGTGCCTATATATAAAAGAAAAATAACATTTTAAAAATATATCTTTGAAAATGGAGTGTTTCTCCGAAATATATAAGATAACAGTAAAAAAAAAAAACTACCTTGCATTGTAAGGGCTTTCTATTGACACTTATTACCTATCACCAATGCTTTAAAAAAAAAAAAAAATTAAAAAAAAAAAAAAAAAGGGAAATAATTTGAAAATAATTTTGATAGTTCGATGACCGCATCTATTACTTCACTACAATTTTTTTTCCATCGTGGTTTGCATATGCTGTGACAGATATTCAGCTTTCTTGTATGTGGCATAGTCGTTAGGTGGCAGTTTCCGCTACGAGCGAACGAAAACGAATGAAGAGGCACTCACCGTTTTTATGTAGTAATTTGAAAAGAAATCAATGTAATAGGTAGTACTTTATCTATTATGAATATCATCATTTCTCGGCAAACACACATGGTTCATTACTGCTCTGCAGGCCTCCTTAATTACATTCGTGTGTTATATTAGTGCTCAGGAGGCATACTCATTTTTCTTTTTTTTCTTTCCCCACAAAAAATGTAATTTCTATACAAAGATAACAAAAGGGATTGGATTTAATAGAAGTGCTTATTATCATAGATAGGGCGGGTGTTTGGGAGATACCTGTACCATTGAATGGACAGGAAGACTCCTACAACCGCGTCTGCTTCCTTCATTCATTCCTTCCTTCCTCCTTTCTCCCTTCAACAATTCCAAACCGACAATTATTCTTTACATTAAAATTGTCCGATGTGACCTATTTGCGTTCTGTCGGATGTTGACACATTTTAATTCATTCTTTTATATTTCTCCCGGGCAGCGCCGGGGGACGGGTCCAGCTAGTAGTATATATTTCTTTTGGTCTCTTGGTCTTACAGGACAAGAATTAATCTGATCTGGTGGAGCATCCAGCTAAGTTCTGTTACTTGAGGTAACATCACTAGGAGAAAGAGCATCATTCCTTGTTTTGGCGTGTAGCCAAACCGAGGAGATTTTATTATTTGGTCTTCGAATACTATGTTATTTTAAATATTTGCTCAGGGTTTACTTGTAGGGTGAAGCATCCCCATGTCAGGTTTTCCTGATAAACTCTTTTACAGAGAGACCGAAGACATTCAAGGATGGTGTCTAGCAGGTAATTAAAACCTTCCCAGTTGTATGTATGTGTGTATGTGTGTCGTGACATATCAGTTAAACAGTTGATCTAAAAAGCCAAATTGACCGCACATTTGGAATCACAACATTCAATCCGATGTCCTTATCTATGTCAGTGGTTCTTGAACCTTTTTTAAAACTGATTATTAAAATTAAAACCTACGGAAAATAACATTAGAAACAGATTGTCAAACAGTTTTTTAGTTTCCTTTCAAGTATAACATTTTCTATTATTAGCTGATCAAACAGCATCTATTAATAATGGAGATTTGGTATTTGTCTGTCTGAAGCCGAAACTATATTATTACTTCTATTAATTGTACTAAACTATATTATTAGTTTTGATCGTTCTCTTTTTATATTTACTTATCAGCTCCTATATATACCCATTCAAAAACTTCCGCAAACATTACGCGTCTTTCAAATTTAGATAATGAATTCATTTTAAAGCTTCTAATAAATTAATATTCGCAAATATACACTCATGATTGTTTTTTCAGATTTCCAGATGTATTTAAAATATTTTCCCCGATGTTTTGTTTTACATTTTACGCTGTAAAGGGTAAATATTGTTTAAAACTATATTTTTTATTGTTTCGTGTTTTATTTATTAAAATAAAAGATGTGGTGATTTTCTTTCATTTTGTTGTAAAAAACAAACAAACATATTTTACTGAGCAATTAAATAAAACAACTAGCAAAAATATGCGACCGGAAGGAACATATCTTTTCTGGTACTTATAAAAATCGGTTATACTTTTCACGTCAAATCATCGTACGTATTTGATGTATTGTTTACTTTGAAGAGAAACATTTAATAAAAATTATTAAAAACGGATAAAAATATTTGATAAATGTGCACTAATATTCTTTTTACTTTAATAAGAATTTTTATTTTATTTCTTTATATCTATTTATTCATTTATTTTACACAATCAAATTATGTTTATACATTTGAGGAGAGGTAATAAAAATCACAAAACCAGGTTAAACATGTTAGAAAGGTAGAAGATTTTCGATCGGTGACTGTGAATAAAACTTTTTGCTTTTCAGTTCAAATATTTTATGCCATCTTTCAGGGTTCGAATCTTACACGAGACAATAGTTTCTTTTTTGCTATAGCGTTCCAATTATTTTCGAGCCAATATCGATCATCATAATAAACGTGACTATTCTTTAATCAAACATTGGTGAAAAGTTCTTAACTTCTAATATTGGCTATAAAATTCCAGAACAGTTGAGGAAGCCGGCATAGACGTGTACTTCAGAAAGTTAATTTGGTTAGATTTATCTGGTTTAAGGTTTCTGGATTATTTAAGGTTGAAATACAATTTCAAGTATCGCCGAATACTTAGAAAATTACTTCCAGTATGTAGTGGGATAACGCCCAAAATTAATGATCACATTTTATGCTACTAAAACAAAGCTCTTTAAACACTTTTAAGAAACCTTTCAAACCAACGATTGCCATGACTGATAGCACCTTCCCGAAAGTCCAACATTCACACTCACCAGCCTCACATTCACAGGTAACATAACTCGGAACACAAATAAAAAAAGATACTGTCAAGTCTGCTGCAAAGAAGGCGTGCTCCATCTACCAGGCTAGGTAACTTTTCACACTTGGCAGTATTATATATCTTTACAAAGAAACCATTCGCCCATACATCGAGTATTGTTCCCACATCTTAGACACGGTCCAAAAAAGAGCCCCTAACCTAATAGGTTCCACACTGTCTCCAGCTCTGGTTCTATCACCGCAATGATGCATCCCTGTGCTTGTTTTACAAATACTTCAATGTTTTCTGACGAACTGGCTGCATTTGCACCCCCTCAATGTAAATACCCCCGAGCAACCCGCCAAAACAGCAAAATGCAACACCTTCACTTTAGAAATCTCTAGATACAAACATTTTTCTACTCTAGTAGCTTCTTTCCTCAAACCGTTTGACTCTGAAATTGCCTCTCAGCTCCTGTTTTTCGACTGTACAAATATGCAGACTTCAATGTAATGTGAACAAATATTTTGCTGCGCAACTTCTAACTTAGTATACCCCTATAAATCAGACCCCTTCTTAACAGTAATTTCGTCTCAGTGTCATTGTTAGGGGTGAATAAAAGTAACAGAAAAATAGTGCAAAAGATTAACTAGCCATACCAGATCTGATAGGGTTTGAACTCTATATAGCCGATTCCATAGACCACGACAGCATGCATTGTGTCAGTCATGCATCCTTTTATTTGATGGCATTTTCCAAGTGGATGATGATTGACTCTGTATTTTCGCCAAGTAGTTCCAAAACTGCCTTAACATGCATAGAAGCGATTCCAGTAAATCTGGTCGAAAAGTCAATTGGATGGGTTGGTTCAGTCACAAGGTATTCTTAGCTACAAGGATTACGAAAACGTAGGGCGACATCTTTAACTGGAATAGATTTATTGATGATGGGGGTTTGGCCTCAACTGTTGCTTTTAGTGGTTTTTGGTGTTGCCAAGATTGAAGGTCGGTTGGTTTTATGCCAAGTCTGCTGAAAATTGAAGAACACAAGCAATAGAGAAGGATTTTAGTAGAGCCAGTCGTGTGATCGAGAATGTCTTTTCTTGGCAATGGATTCCTTAAAGTTCTTCATTTTACTAATTTTTGTCTTTGATGCATTTTTCGAGTTTTCCAACTTTTAGTCATACTTGAAATATTTAGTCGTGATTTTCAATTTAAAAATTTTCATTTAAAAAAGATAGAAAATGGACCGTAAGTTTACTTTTAGCAACCTTGCAACCCTCACTTCTACCCCTTTTGTTCTTTAGTCTCACATTCAATGAGCGATGTTTTCGACAAAGGAGGAATAATTGCTGTTTTCTGAATCGGTCGTTGTTTTGACAGTGTCTTATGTAGAGATTTACAGTCCTCTCACAGTTTTCATAATGATTAAGCTGTCAATCCATCTATCTCGCTAAATATTATCTTCAAATAATTTTAGCCTTAATACGTGACGTAAACTGACTTCCAATCTGTGGTCACTGATATTAATTTCAGCGTTTGATACCTTGATTTATTTATCTTTATTTCCCCAATTCTTAAGATATTAAATGAATTCAAACAAGCTATTACTTATTGGTTGAGATTAAAAAAGCATTTTTTGTTTTATTATTAAAGTGTAATTCAATAGCACTCAACTGTTTATTTTTTCATTTTCAGCTAAAAATCAATAACCGATATAAATTTCGTTGCTTGTAATTCCTAACTTCAAGTGTAAAAAACTTTATTCGTTGATCAATACAAATAAGTCGAATGGCTTGTTCATCGCACTATCGATTATTTCGGAAACCTATCAATTTAACATTCCCTCGAAAATTTGGAATTATTTTATAGATGAAACCAAACAAAAAATATTTGGAAATAAATCGAAACTATGTTTATCAATAATTAGATCGGGAAGTTCGAACATTTATATAGTTCCAATTCGTGCTTGAATGAATCCAAATTGAAATCGATATTTTCAATATTGTTTTAGAAATGAATCGCTGGATCCTTACACTTGGGAAAATTAATGGGACACCGTCTCTTTCTTTCACGGAGAAAGAAAGTAAACTACCCATCGCCCAAGTAGCCTTTTAGAGGTTATCTGTTGTCTCCTAAGACAAGCATATCCTGTATTATGGTTCAGAAGTTTGATTAAGGACATATTTAGGTTGAGGTTTTTAAACATCACTGAAAGGTTACCAAGGTCTGAGGAGAACTTAGGAATTCCTGCAATGAATGGTGGAAACGCGCACAAAACAAACCTAAGAAATCCGACTCTAGAATTGTATAAACACTTTTCAAAACGCACGAATTTCGTCAGCAGCATAACCCAACACAAACGACGCCAACTGTCTGTCCTAACCCAATACTGTAGGTAATGTTATCATACTTTTTCCACTGTCGCAAACGCTGACCATCACTTTTGAAATCTTAGTTTCAGGTCCTCCTGTGCGTGTTCTCACTCTTTCTCTGCCGCGACTGGCAAACGTCAGTCGTGGTCGCTTATCTCACGACCTCTCTGCACCATCACCACAGAAATGAAAGATAAGAGTTTCGAATAAGCAATAACAAGACAAATGGAAAGATACATGTTTGGACCCTGTCTACGTTACTCGATATATGTTCGTCAAAGTAGAATTTAACGAAAACAAGTATAGTTCAATGTCAAATGGTCAATATGAGATGTGCTTCCATAGCAACTATTCAACAATGTGTCAAATAGCGCAAATCTCATCAGCGAACTATACAAATACCCGTATTCATCTTGTGTTAATTTGGTTCTATCAGTTTGTTTTATAGTTCTTCCCGGACTATTTAATGCAGAAACATAGTCCGTATTGCCAAATGATACGATTAATTAAATACAAGTTGCTATTCTAATTATATCTGAAATAAATTGCGGGTTAGTAACTTTCACAACGTTATTAAAGCGTTAATAACCCCAAGAGATCCGATAGGATTGGAACTCGACATATCCAAATAATTTCTTTGACATTCTCGCTTACAGGGATAAATGATTAACAAATTGTATTCTGTCGAACACTTTCTGTCTCTGGTCATTCTAAGTCTCGAGGGTTTCCATTCAGCCAACAACGCACCCTCTTTGCAGTTGGGAGATGCCATTTATAAAATGCATACCAACATTAAAAAACGAACTGTCAATACCAAAACAAAAAATAAGTCCGCCTTGAAACATAACAAACGCAAGTTCAATGACAGAGCGTGTTTCATGAAAGTACACGACGAACAATGAATAAAACAGTTAGTTTGAAATATTTTGACACCGATAATGAAATAATATCGAATAGAGACAGACAGCATAATCACGTTGACACGCCAGTTTTCATTAGATCACCGAAGTTAAACGGCGTTGAGACCGGGCAGTACCAGATGGGTGACTATTTGGGAATACCAGGTGCTGTCTCTAGGAGGACGTCGACACCCCCGGCAGAAATAAAAAGAAATACAGCAAAAACTAACGTCATTAAAACTATCGCCTGAGCAGGAATACACATACGATTGGGGACCGTCTATGACTTTGATTTTCCCTAGATGCCCAATATGCTTGCCACACCAGGACAGGAAGGAAGGAGGAAAAACGAACGAAAAGGCTGACAGAATCGTCGGCTGAATACTGATCGTACCATGAGAACTGGATTTAACAAAATACATTAATGTCTGTCAATAATGGTATTGTGAAACTAGCTCAATAGCCCTGACAGGACTTGAAGACGGTGTGCCAAAATGACAGTCCACACCGGTAATCATTATGCCTCTTCCACTAGATGATAATAATGATGATCCTAATTATAATCGCCGTATGCTGTCACTCACTCCTTTGATTTCAATTTCTCCTAATACTTTTCCAGATTTTTCGGAATAACTCCTAATGCTCATACTATTATTGGTATTTCTTCATGTTCCATATTCACTTCAGTTTTCTGGCAAGCTCCATGTACTTGTTTAGTTTTTCAGTTTCCATGGTTTTGACCCTGTGAATTGCTGTGACGGCGAAATCTACTATTTGGCAACTTTTTTTCTTTCTTGTTGATTATTATTTGTACTCACTAGGAGTTATCACACAGGTCATCATCAGTGATTGCTCACTGATAATCACCGATGGTGTTCGCTGGAATCTGAGTGACAACAAGTCTCCCTAGATGTCCAGTACTCTCCACCTCTTTCGATAATTATTGCTAATGACTTTGTGTTATCACAACAGACGCTTACCATCGATTTTCTGCTGACAGCGAACTTTGGTCTTTTCTGGGATTTAGATGGCAATAAGCTTCCCCAATGTCTTAGTCCTCTCCGCAATCTTCCAGTGGAGGTCTGGTTAGTGCTCTCACCTTGACCTTCACGACAATTGTGTGTGGTATCAGGCAAGGCTATTTCCATCACTTTTGTTGGGGGGGGGGTCAGTTTATAAAATTTCTTGCATTTTCTGTTCCTTGGTTTCATGTGGTAGTATTCTTTATGTGATTTTGTTTTCTTCCTATTGCAACTTCCATATAACTGGTCAGCATTCGTAGCTTAAGTGGGTTGGTTTCCGTATTCAAGGATAATAATAATAATAATAATAATAATAATAATAATAATAATAATAATAATAATAATAATAATAATAATAAAATATACGCAACCTGCTAGAGAACTGAATGGAATATGGAACATGAAGAAAGTCAATGTAATACCAATAATCGTAGGAGCTAAAGATGCATGATGAATGTTACAGAAGCTCGTGTCAAATTAGTGCAATGTAGCTTGCACAACACCGTAATGACTAGCACTAAAACCACCAATTTGAATCCATGTGTTTGTTTTGCGAGAAACGAATATAAAATTAAATATGCTTTTATTAATTAGGTGAATATTGAATGCATCTTCTTTTTTCAGCCGGACTGTGGTGTGATATAACTGATGAAACCTTTTTATGAAGTTTTAGTAAATTTTGTTTACCATCAATTTTGTATACCATTTACTATTGTTTATGAATGAAATGTTTTTTCAAATGAACCTGGATTATATCATGTTAGATTAAGAACTCCAGTCGTATTACACACTATTCAGCTTCTATATAAACCTTTGTGCAAATTTAAAGACACACACATACATATATATATTATATATATACCACATTTTTTAAAAAATAAATATTTATTATTATTACCTACAGACATCGATGTTTCACGCTTATGCAAGATTCAGTGTACGAGATGTTTATTCTTGCCGGTCGAAGGGCACGAACTCAGTTTCTAAGTCAACACCGACTCGTAGTCCGGTATTGTACTCTTAGCACGGAAATTAAGATAAATTAAACTCTCTATATATCAAATCGGTGAGCGCACAGTAGTAAACAGTCGAACAGTGTTGAAAACCAACAAGGGGGTTGGAACATCGCATTTATACCATAGCATGACTGCTTATTATTAAATAATCTAAGAGGCGCCAGTCCTTGTAATAAAGGAAGCTATAACAACATTTTGTTAAAATTAATATTTATTATTATTGCCTACAGACATCATGCCTCTGTAATCTTCAGTGTATGGGGATGTTAATTCTTGTCGGTCGGAGGCCACGAACCCAGTTTATATATAATATTTATTTGTAAATATTGTTATGAAGCCCCTTTTAGAAATTAAAGTTGAGCACGGTTCGGAAATACTAAAAACAGACTGTCACTAAGCTATAAGCAAGGTTCCGATTACGTTCGTCGAACCCTCTACATTTTACTGGCCGCTGTATTTAGGCATTAATAGAACTTAATTTCTCCTGTATCGCGTGATAATTTCCGATGGCCGTGGGGATAGACCTAAAGCGTGCGGAGCCTTGATTTACTCTGTGAACCGGGTTCACGCCTTGTGACCGTCTAAAAGTGTCAAATTCTACATTGATAGGGGCGTAAGCCTGAAAGACCGGCGCATGTAGGTATACATAAATAAATATTTATTTGTAATATATATATATATATATATATATATATATATATATATATATATATATATATATATATATATATATATTGAAAAACTATATGTTACATATTTCAGAATCGTACCGCAGGCTCATCCAAATTGGCTGACTTTTAGTATTTTTAAGAAAGTCTATGCCCATAGGGACTCGTCAGCGTACTGGAACGAAAGCGAATAAAATACACATGGGAAATGGCGTCTTTGTTTACCGATTACTTCTGCGATCGAGCACTTTATTGATTTTATTTCAATATAACTTGACATACTATATATATATATATATATATATATATATATATATATATATATGTGTGTGTGTGTGTGTGTGTGTCCGTGTCAGCGTGTGTTATACTACACCGGGTTAAAAACATATAAATCAGCACAATTCGTACGATACGTTTATATTAGTGAAATGGAATAAAATTGAGAGAACATTTCCATTTCCGTTTGTAGCCGCAAGCGGTTACATTCAAGATGACGAACTTATAAAAAACGTTTCTATTTAATGGTGTGCTCAGCAGATCAGTGAAATGTAACCTGGTTACGTAATAACGAAAAAATTTCAAAACGTAGACAGATCTTTCATTGAACAACGTCAACAAACACTGCAAATGTAATAAAAACTCGAAGGCATATATATAGTAGTCATCCACAGACAGACTGCTTCGCTGTATCACAGCCCTTAAAGTGCACCTGAACTACCGCCTTTCCCAATATAGGATCATACCTATAAGCAACGAGTTGAAGGTCAGCGACTCTAACCATTTGGCTACGGGGTGACATCTCAATGCTGTATATTAACATGAAAACTAGTAGAAAGTGCCCCGTTTTTTTATTTACAAAGACCTTTGCATTGGGTTAATAGTAGCTGCAGGATCATTGAAGCACAATGTTCAAAACGAGAAAGAGAGACTTATATAATCATCCATAGATGAACTGATTCGCTGTACCACATATCTTCAGTGTGGCTAGATTAGAACCTACTTTAAGCCTGAATCGAACCTATGCATATCTAGTTGATAATGGGCGACCCTAATAACTTGCATTGTGTCTGGTTTCGATATCACTTACAAAATTGCTCAGTTCGCGAAGGGTGGCTTATATTGTAATCCCTACATATATATATATATATATATATATATATATATATATATATATATATATATATAATATATATATATACATACACACATACATATACACACACACACATATATATATATTACTTAAACAACTTCAAATGTATTAATGAAATAAACTTAAAACGAATTTTCTTTACAAAAGTGTTAATAAATATTTATTATATAAATATTTAAATCTGCTTACGCAAAGCAATTGCGTTTCAGCACCCCTACTGCTTCCGCGGAGCCGAGAAATGATAATCAAAATAAATTCATACAAGGAATACAAAAGAAACAGAACTGGAAATCCGAAATAATAAAGCTCTCCAGACAGACAAGCAACAACAACAACAACAACAACAACAACGACGACGGCGACGAAGACGACGACGGTGGCATCCGGCTTCAAATCATGCCTTCTTATATGAAATTGGTCGGACAATCCAGTATCTCTCTTCAACAGAGTTAATTCTAGGGGAGGGTCGATGAAAGTGAAGCTATATCGATATTACTTCCTATTTATTGCTACCCTTTCCCTCATTTTATGAATTTATATATTTTATAAAAAATATAATTAATTCTTACCAAATAAAAATGAAAGTGTCAAAACTGGGAAACTTTTAAGTTCTAAAACTAAATGGACATAACAAAATTGTAAAAAAGCATTTGGCTTAGACATTTTTCAGATTAGCTAAAAAGTAACCCTCCTTCTTTATATATATATATATATATATATATATATATATATATATATATATATATAAATATATATATATGTTTCCCTGCAGTAATTGCCGTGTCTATGTAACTTAATTGCCATAAATATATTTTCCTACAACTACTGCTACTAAGCTCTACTGCTTATGTAAATACTGAAAACTAATACACAATATATTATATCGCCTTATAATATTATATGTGTATATAGATTAAATAATAAATTATACATATACAGGGTGGGCAAAAATAAGGGTCCTATTTTTAAAAATTCATAACTTTTTTATTTATTGATTTTTTTAATTTTTTTTTAGAATAAGTAAAGGACCCCTTCCGAAGCAAGCATGAGCCGTATTAGCCCTAAGGAACGTACCCTCATTTAGAAAACATTATTTTTGCTTAAAAAACTCAAAACAGTGTAAAAAACAATACTTTAGTTTTTGTAAGTTTTAAGAAGTGTTTTTCGGCTAAAATTTGTTTTATTTATTTCAAAAAATCTCGGAAGGGTCAGTCTACACACACATAAAGTTTGGTGAGTTTAACTTTTATTTTGTGGAAGTTATTCAAATTCAAGTTATTCAAATTTAAAGATAGGACCCTTATTTTGGCCCACCCTGTATATATATATATATACATATATATATATATATATATATATATATATATATATATATATATATATATATATATGTAGTTTTAATTAAAACCACATCAAATGTAAGGAAGAACAGATTCACACTATTTAAAAAAAATCTGTTTCGATTACTAGCATACAATTGTTTTGACCTGCCACCAAGGTACTTATAAAATGTTCCTATTGTCTATGCATTTATGGCTTGCGTAGTTATCTTCAGTGCTTGTATATAAAGGAAGTAAATAAGGACATTTTCAAGCAAGTAAAGCCAGGATTATAGTCCGTACACATTTTTTAATTTTTTTAATTTTTACAAATATGGAGCTTTTCACTGATGTAGGTCCAAGTCGCAATATCCGCACGTCATGTGCGTTTCACTGTTAGTTGTTTAAATCGTCCATCATCGATCTAGATATTCATCCCAAATCGCAGAAAATATAAATGTTTTAACTAACCGTTATTTGTTGGCCTGACTTCTTTATTTCTTTTCATCCGAGTTTTTAACATAAGTTTTCCTTATTTTACATGCCTTTCTATCGAAATTATATATCATATTATATAGCATATTATATATCATATATATATTATATATCATATATATATTATATATCATATATATATTACATATCATTATGTTTCGTTATTTCCGGACAACAGGAAGTATCCGTGCGAACCGTTCAATACGTAACTAGATCGATCATTCTTGTTTTAATTATAATAAAGTCTATAATAATGCTATAATACTTATTTAAACAATGTTTTTTTTAATATCTAATCACAATTTTTTTTCATATAAATAGTAAAATTGACTATTTTATTTAAGTGTAACATTGTTCCGACGTATTCTTCCTGTCATAGGTCGGTAAACGAAAAAAGCTCCCACGTGGATTTCCTTAAATACATTGTTTTAGCTCACTTATAATATAATATGTATACAATTTCATTTAATTCTAATTTATTTTATATAAACTAATTCCACAATTATTTTTTTCTATAAAGGAATGCAAGTTTTTATTATCTTCTTTACTTTTTACATTTGTTGTTTATGTTTTACTAGCCTAGGGCCTTACTTTTCGTTTAGGCGGCTAAGATGTAAACAGACATTTCTGACGAGACGATAGTGCAATGAATGTATCAATCAGCACTGTCCTTAATTGAACTAAAGTATATAATAACTAGAAGAACTACCCGGTGTTGCCCAGGTTAGAGAGTGGGATAGCATCATATGCAACATCATAGTAGGGAAAGTTTACTTTAACAGCAACCTTCTGGTGATACCAAATCAGGCTGCCCTGTGGCTCCCTGAGACGAAATTCACCTACATTGACGTTTTTTGTTTTTCTTCTTTTTTTTTTTTTTTTTGTAAAACTTAATTATGTTCTACAAAACCAAAAACAAAAACAACAGCCCCTCTCCCTTTCTCCCTCCCCTTTTTTATTTTATTTTTAGAACTTGAAGCATAAATCTTTTACTATAATGACCAGATTCGGCATTAAATAACCCAAAAAGGGTTGATATGCCGTAAAACAAAACTACCAAACCATACCTAACAGCAACCTAGATGCTGTCAGTTAGATATTTTACTCACCGAGCTATTTAGATATATGTTAATACTCTTCAACTAACGCTAATAAATAGATTAATTTCATTGTGTATGTGATGAAAAAAGAACTCTTTTATTTCCTTCTATGCTTCGGAAGTGAATTACTTCCCTTGAAGTTTTTTTTCAGCCATTGTTTCTCGTAGAAACTATATGCTCGCGTAGATCTTTGTCGAATAAAGCTTCTTCAAGCAAACTCAGTCTTCTTAAACTCATTCTATTCTATCCTTTTGACTAACTCATTACAGTGTAACATATTTGAAAATTGTCATTAGTTTCTTTAAGGGGCAGCCAGAGACGCAAAAATATTTCTATTCTGTTCACATCCAAATTGTGCATGTGAATACAATTATATTAAAAACACACTTCCTAGTATGTCTTCGTTTTTAGGGACAGTCATGCACAGACATAGAGGTGTTCTCCTTGATTATATATATATATATATATATATATATATATATATATATATATATATATATATATATATATATATATATCTTTTGAATCAAAGGGAAAACAGTTTTCAGTGGCGGGGTTGTGCCCCAGGGGACCATCTTAATATTATCCAAATTTGGTCATTTACCTATGTTTAAATTTCATTTGAATTAAAGGGACAACAGTTTTCAGTGAGGGGACCCTCTTAATATTATCAAAATTTACTGAAATTTTGGGAATATACATCCGTTTTTGTCTTTACTTATGGTTTAAATTTCATTTGAATCTAAGAGAAAACAGTTTTCAGTAGGGGGACCCCAGCCCCAGCGTTGAAGTGATATATTTCTTATATAGCCTATGCGTTTCATTGAGAGTTCAGTAGTCCACATGCCAATTTTCAAGCAATTCTTCCCAGCGGTTTGGGTGAACATAAGACAAAAAGATCAGGCGGACACACACACAGACAGAGTTACTATTTTATATAGAGAGAGATGAAATCTGCAGATTTTATTTGTCTTCTATATCACTTATTTTATTTTGAAATATTTAAAAAAGTATATACGTTTTTATCAATTCTATATATTATCTTTTAGTATTCATACTGTGACCTTGACGAATCAACGCGATTACAATACTTCTTAAACTACATTAAAAATACCACTTATTTAAAAAAAAAAAACTTATTTTATTAAATTTGATTTTATCTATCTATTATATTCTTTTCAAGTATTTTTAATGTAATGGTAAAAATAATTATTTCATTTGGGCAGTAGTCGAAATTCCAATTTCTCAATATTCTATATTTATTTACTCCTTCGCTAGGAGTTAGGCACAAGGCCAGTTTTTATCTTACTCCCACAAGTAAGATGTGACCCAAGCTCGGGTCGAGCAAGTGGGGTTAAAAGCCAGCGCTCGAGAGGTGAGCACTCTGGCCATTTAAAAATTGCCTGGGCAGCCCCGTCGGCATTCCCCGGTAGGGGCGATTCAGACAGTAAGCAATCAACTTACTCCTCCCCAAAGAGGGGAGGCGAAGCCTGGGAGGGTGGACCTCCTAGAACTGCACAGGACAGACCCATAGACCGGCGTAAATCAAGCCCCGAAGGCCAAGACAATACCAGTTTATGGGGTGCAGTATCCATCGGAAAAGATACTACACTTTGATCTTAGCCAAAAGGCCGAGCAGGCCGATACGATCCAACTCACGACTCATTCCAGGATACCGCGTTGTTGTATTTGGTGTAATAAGATATAATATTATGTAGATTTAGATTACTAATTAGTTTCTTAAATTTACTTAAAATCTTTAAATCCTATAAGTAGATGGACTTTTTTCCGTATCCTCTCACTGTTTAAATACTTTGTATATTCATACGCTGGGTATTTAAAACCCGTAATATAATTATATTACCATCTTCATTTTGAAATGAAATGCTTATTGTTACACAAATTTTTTATTTAATTTATTGTTTTGTTCTATATGCCGCCTATATTTATTTATTTATTACAGTATTGTTTAAATATATATATATATATATATATATATATATATATATATATATATATATATATATATATATATATAATAGTTATATATGCATATCTTTTATATATGTTATAGGTTATTCAGAACGTATTTACTATTTGTATAATCAATTTTCGATTCACAAGTTCTATTGCTATAGTATTGATTTACTCCTCTCCAGGAGTTAGGCACAAGGCCAGTTTTTATCTTACTCCCACAAGTAAGATGTGACCCAAGGGCGGGTCGGGAAAGTGGGGTTCAAAAATTGCCTGGGCAGCCCCGTCGGCATTCCCCGGTAGAGGCGCCTCAGACAGTAAGCAATAAACTTACTCCTCCCCAAAGAGGGGAGGCAAAGCCTGGGAAGGTGGACCTCCAAGAACTGCACAGGACAGACCCATTGACCGGCGTAAATCAAGCCCCGAAGGCCAAGACAATACCAGTTATAGTATAGTATAATAATGTATTTCCTTTCATTTTCTTTTAATTCCATTTATAGGTACATTTATCCCTCAGATTCTTTTAAATATAGTTTTTCGTTTTAGTTATTCTTATATTAATTGTGTGTTAACTAAACTTGGTATTATTTGTATCCTAATTATAACATTCACCCCACTATTTACTGGTTTAAAATATTTTAATGCACTCTATACTCATATCCTTATCAAATTAAACATATCGCCTTTAGATCAATACTCACGTAATCTATATAATTTCTTATACTATGTTTTTAATTCACTATGTATATATCTTCATGTTACTATTGGTACCAATTTCATTTTTTTTCAATAGTGATCTATTAGTTATTTTTGTTCTTCATTACTCTCAGTCTAATTTATTATTACTATTATGTGTACATTCAGTGTCATGCCTACTTTGCTTATTTATTTGTTAATTATTTGTTAATTATTTATTTCTCGTTAATTATTTTGTTATATTGCTGTATATACTTATTTCCCCTATTATCCTGTTAATACTCTTTATTGTTTATTTATATATATATTTAGTTCACCTATATTGTGCGAAACAGCGGATTTAGGTAAACCCTTTACTTGATATATAGTATATTAACTTGTTCGTTATAACACTGTAATATTTACTATATTTATATGCACCTTTATGTAAGCAACAACCTGTTATCTCATTTTATTTTAATATAATATTCCCTCTATATGTCAGTATTTCAACTGATTCTGTAATGTATAAATTGCATATTTTTCGTTTATTCGGTAAATATTTACTGGCTTCTACTAGTATTGACCATTTCAGAGTGAACTTAATATTTTTTAGTTTCTTTATATATGCTGCTAAGGAAGTAGTAGATTTATTAACTCAAACCTACAGGCTTTTCTGATAGCTGTCATATAGTTATTATAACTATATTTAAAAGGCACTACGGTCAAACATATGTATGCTGACGATTTATTACCTTCCACGACATTACTCCTATACACTATACTTTCAGTCATACATTCCCATTTAAGAGGAATTTGAAATTTCGCTTACATTTATATTTATTTTGCTTTTTTCAAGTTTTTTAGTTCTTTTTACCGTCATTCGATTCGTTGATTTTTGCTTTATTACATGAGATTATGGTATCTTTTATATTTATCATAGTTGAATAGGATACTTTTATTGTATTCTCATTACCTTATTCTCTTCAACATTAATATCGATTAGTTTATAGAATTCCTTTTGTATATCCGTTTTTACGTGTATACTATATAGGGGTTTAAACCAAATAGTTTTTCTCCTCCTATTTTTAAAATTAATATTACTATTGTTATCTGTATTATTTACGTCTTTTTATCTTCGTATTCTCTTTATCCGTTACTCTACCTACTACTTTTCGCTAATATTTCTCGCATTACCCATTTCATTGCCACCCCTATTGTTGGTTATCATATTCCACCTTTTAACATTATTAATATTTATGGACCCTGGGTTAGTATTTCTAACTATTTTAACATTTTTTTCCAAATGCGATATAATGTAACTTTCTTTTAGTATATTTATGTTTATTTTGGCTTAGAATACTTTATATTTTCCTTGTAACCCGAGCTTTTTAATGCATCATTATAATATTGTTTATTTTCATTAAATATTCCTGGATAGGTTTGAAATTCTATTAGATATATTATTTATTATCGTTTGTTTTATTGGTTTGGGGTGATTAGATTGTTTATCTATGTAAAATATTCTCTGGTTTGGCTTACGTTAGGGTTTAAATGTATAATTATTTAGATTAAGGGAAATATCTAAGAAGTCCATTTTCTTATCATTATTATCAATAGTTATTTTTCGGCCCAATTCCTTAAATTATCTGTGAAGTTTTTCCTTATTACATCTAGTTATCTACCTGTATATCTAGAAATGAATGACCCATCATATGTATATAATCCCCTTCTGTAGTACTACTTTCTTAATTCCCCTGAGTATATATATTCCTACTAAATCCGTAACCTACGCCACATCAGTTGATCTCATTGTGATATTGAAATTCAATTTTCTATTCTTTCTAGTCTATATTTAATCTAATTTCTACGAGCTAATTTCACTGTTAACATCTAGACTCGTAATATCAGTGAACTCTTCAGCCATAGTATAGCCTTATCCAAGATAGGTAATACGATAGGTAATACGCATCTATATCAAATTGTATCAATCTAAAATAAATAAATATCGAATGCAAAATTGAGATAGGATGGCATAGATACAAGGAAGTATCACAGAACTAATTATAGTGACATTTTCTTAATATTTCCACTCGGTATGGACATTTACTTAAAAGGCGGATTTCAAAAACTAAATCATTTAAACAATAGGATTTGTTTGCTAATAATTTTACATAATTTTGAACTAAATTGCTAAATAAGATTAAAGACAGTAAAAGCATCGAGCATGTTATGATTTGTTTCGGATTTTTTTTAGATTAGGATTAATAATTTGTATTATTTGGATCATTCGAACTACGGTTTTCATCGTGGATGTAATTCTCACAACGTTTCGGCCGTTGTAACTCTGAGCTTCTTCAGGTGTGTCTTGTCAAACTTCGGAATCCTTGCGCAAGAACCTGTGACGTAACGGATTAATCTGGTGATACCAGATCAGGCTGCCCTGTGGCTCCCTGAGACGAAATTCACCTACATTGACGTTTTTTGTTTTTCTTCTTTTTTTTTTTTTGTAAAACTTAATTATGTTCTACAAAACCAAAAACAAAAACAACAGCCCCTCTCCCTTTCTCCCTCCCCTTTTTTATTTTATTTTTAGAACTTGAAGCATAAATCTTTTACTATAATGACCAGATTCGGCATTAAATAACCCAAAAAGGGTTGATATGCCGTAAAACAAAACTACCAAACCAAAAACGATGATTAAACATTTGAAGATATAAAGAACTTGAAGCATAAAAACTTTTACTATAATGACCAGATTCGGCATTAAATAACCCAAAAAGGGTTGATATGCCGTAAAACAAAACTACCACCACGTAACGGATTAAGTGCTGAAGTAATAATCAGTGCTCAATGACGTTCAATCCTATCAAGAGGAAAATCAATTTAGAAACCAAATTCGATGGTAGAAGATTTTTCCTGAATGAGTTATAGATATTTTTTTAAATTTCTATTCTTCATTGTTGAGACATACCGACGAACGCCGAAGATATCCGTATAAATGAATCTATTAATTATACTACACGTGATCAGCGACGTGACTACACAAATAAAGACATTGAAAAATAGTCTCCATTTAACATCAGAAGTCGGATATCTTCGGCGTTCGTCGTTATATCTCGACAAGAAAGAAATCTCTATACCTAATTGAGGATAGCCTGATATGGCAAAAATATTTGATTTATATTGTTTCTATTCATCGAACAAGATCTTCAAGCATCGAATTTGCTTCCTAAATCGATTTCTTAGATTTTCATTCAACGATGCTTTCTGATGTAGAAATAATGAATCCACTATATATACTAGCAAATATATTCTCCCTCCTGTGGCATATTTTTGCTAGGTCGTGAGCATCATATTATAATGAACAAACTGCACACATTGCTCCCCCCCCCACCAACGGGAAGAGGTAATGACTAAGAAGATTATATCATAACGAATGAACACTACCCCCTCCCCCCAAAAGAGGAGTTAAGGCCTGGAGGAATGGTATCATGAAACAGAATAAATAGTAAACTCCATCGACACCCTAAAAAAGGGAGAAATCATCCTGAAAAGATGATATCGTGAGGAACGAACATATATTATACTGCCTCCTCCCCCAAAAAGGAGAAGGCAATGCCCTGGAGGAATATATTGTGATGAATAAAAATATACTACACAAACCCCCAAAGGAGAAGGTAAAGGGTCGGAGTAACCCCCTTCCACACACACACAAACCAAAAACAATGGATGTGGTTATGCCTGGTCGGAAATTCCCCCTCTAAGATAGAAGAGGTAATCCCTGGTTTCTAATGCAAATCTAACATATTTTACTTTCCAAATGAGAGGTTATATCCATATTATGCCCTCTAAAAACCCTTAAAATACTGCAAAAAGACTGACATTTGGGGAGTTTTTAATTAATTGATGTCTAATACTTATTGTTTAACTTTAACAAAAGTTGGATGTATCTGAATTCCCACTGAGGGATTCCACCTTCTTTGCCCCCTTTTCTCTCTATGCATACATATATATATATATATATATATATATATATATATATATATATATATATATATATATATATATATATATATATAGGGAGCATGGCATTATTTAAACAGGTGTTGTTGAATGACACAGAATTTTCGGGTTTGTTGATTATTTTAGTGGTATTCTACCAATATATATATATATATACATATATATATATATATATATATAT
Source organism: Sepiola atlantica (assembly GCA_963556195.1). Lineage (NCBI taxonomy): Eukaryota > Metazoa > Mollusca > Cephalopoda > Sepiida > Sepiolidae > Sepiola > Sepiola atlantica. The sequence continues at coordinate 197,074,910 of OY744521.1, read as the reverse complement.
ATATATATATATATATATATATATATATATATATATATATATATGTATAATAATATGCAATTTCATGTTTGTTCGTGCGTTATTACTCTTCATCCTTTTATTCATGCGATCGACCGATTACCAAAAGAATCAATGCAAAAATTCATCTGATTACACTATTGTGTCGAACGTAAAACTCGAACTAAAATACATTTTCTTAGCATTCGGGATAGGATATATGTGTAGTATCTGTTCTGTCCAAAAATGGTACATAAATATCGTGAGGCCTTCATTCGCGCCAGACGTCCAAAAGTGGAAATATTTTAAATACAGCAGCAATAGACAACATATGAAGGATACGACTGTGAAATTTTCATAGGCCCGCTAGTGACTTAACATTGTTAATCTGTCCTGGAACGGGTATTACAGTCATGAATGATAAAAGTTGCAACACTTTATAGTACAGTTTTATAAAGTGATACAAAGCACAGGATTGTTTTATAGCTTATGTTTACTCTCAGCGAAGACTGTAACTTCAGCTAACTCTTAAATAATCCAAGTTCACATTCTGTTCATTCTTTTAGACTCACTTTGTTTTCTAAACAAATTGAAACAACGAATTTAAGAAATTAAATTAGTCTAAAGAAAATAATTAGAACTCCAAACTTGGAACCTTTTATCTGCGTTTAACATTTGAAAGACAAATGAAGGTATGCGTTAGTGTGATCAAATAGTATCCCCCCTCCCCCTTAGTTGACTTAATAAATCTTGAGAATTTAGTCTATCCAACTAGTTTATCTCTGATTGGAGACACATAGGTAAATATCTTTTCGATCTTAATGAAACAATTAATTTAACTACGACAACATGACTTGAACTCTGCTTAATAGGTTCATAGTGCGCATCAATAAACACTTCTACATTTAAACCTCTATATACAAAAATTAACGGTGTACCTGACAATTGAGTTAGTTGATTTTTTATTTATCTCCCTCCCACGGCGGGAAGATTAGACACAGGGTCAGGAAAGTGGGTTTTGAAAAGCTAGCACCCTAGAGGAAGAGCACTCTGGCCGTACAAAAATTGCCTGGGCAGTCCCGTCGGTATTCCCGGTAGGGGCGCCTCAGCCAATTAGCAATACACTAACCCCTTCTCAAAGGGTAAGAAAGAAGGCAAAGTCTATGAATCTAGACTTTCTAGAACTGCACAGGACCATACCTCAGATGGACATAGAACAAGCGATCCTCTAAAAGGGCAGAGACTTTGTCGGTCTTATTTTGGCATAAACGAACCCCAAAGGGTTGAGTTAGTAGCTGATATTTTATCATTTTAGTGTATATGATTTGATACATATGACATAATGGTTGGAGTGTTCATTACTTTCATCATTTTAGTATATATGAGAATTTGACCCATTTGGCATCATGGTTGGAGTGTTCACTAATAGGCTGCAAGACCGAGATCCAATGATTGGAAGAGTAATACCAAGACTAAAAAATGGTACGTGGTGCTCACTTGATAAACGCTCAGCATTGTAAGGTGAGGATCAAGGTTAAGTGGAGCAACCCAGGGAAAAGAGAGTGCCTTCTCCTAAACCTCGATGTAGTAGCAAACGAAAAAAGAGCCACCCGAGTCGCCCTCGACTACCACCAATCCATTTGTTTTATTTTATTTCTTATCATATTATATAAACCGGAAAGTTATATTGTATCTCTCCTCGTTCAATCTCCTAGTCAAATCTAAAATTGTACATATGTTCTTTAATCTTTTAAATCAACATTTCTCAACAAATAAGAACAAAATAAAATATTTGATAAAATATACTTTGTTATAGCTGTACAAATAACTTAATTAATAATTAAGAGTCATTATAGACAGATATAAAAATAATTATAATAATAGAATTAACAACACACAAGATAATAATAACAACTATAATGAATGTCGCTGTAGAAATAAGAGCGTTGCAAAGAAAAGTGCTTAACTAAAAGTATAATATATCTGGAAACTTAAAAAAATTTACAAGTACTGATTCTAAGGCTAGATACAGAAACCACAAAATATCAATTAATTACCCAGATCGCAAAGCAGAAACTTCAGTATCTAACTACATACTATCTCTAAAAGAAAATAATATAGTACTAGTACTAAAAACAAGGCTTCAACACCTATATTGCACAACCCCACCTGTTTTCTTTGTCTTAATGAGAAACTGGATTTTGTTATATTCCCTAATAAGAACGGATTGTTGAACCAGTGAGATGAGATAGGATTTAACTGTAGGCACTTCAAACAGTTCACCCTGGATAAGTATAGTAATAACGTATTACATCCACAATAATAAACTTTGAATATATCATAAAAACTAAAGCATCCCTTAATAAGTACAATATAAACTCATAGATAATTGTAGTGTAGTAGGATTTAAGTAAAACAATAAATTTGTAGGTTAAGATTTTAATTGAACTAGAAATTACGAATTAATAATACGGTAAGGTTTAACGGTATGACCTTCCCGCTTTTAAAGCTGAGAAAATGTTAACTGAACTAGTAAATTAGTTATAAAGCGGTTGAGTCAATCAGGGTTTGAAATTAAATTGATAGTTAATAATACAGTTAGGATTTTATGTTTACCTTCCACTTATTTAATTACAAAGATGTATAAAAGTGGCCGCTTTAAAAAAGTAAAAATATTGTACACACCCGTAACATGATAATAGAGTTTAGTGGAAGAACCACCATTCAATTTGCTAGAGATATAATTTATAATTTCCTAATATGAATATTTTTTTCAGATTTGACATAACTGTGTGTGGATGCCCGTTACATTGTTTTTATACATTAAAAATATATCTTAGTAATTTAACGCAAAATACGGTTTTATTACATAATTAAATCAGGCGAGTTAAAACCCCACGACGTTATAGCTAGAAGGAGAAAACAGTCGGATATAGACAAGACTGATTGACCGAATTAGCTAGTCGCACCTCCTCCGAACTTTTTTCCTATTTATTTCCCTTTCTTTTATTTTCCCCTTTTTTCATTTTGGGTTTTCTGGACGGATTTTTACTTTCAGACACAGTCTTGAGAAGACGCCGAGGCGTTGAAACACAAATTGAGTAGTGCAAATTGTCACCAATGCTTATTTAATCACACATATATATATATATATATATATATATATATATATATATATATATATATATATATATATATATATATATGTATATATGTATATATATATATATATATATATGTATGTATATATATATATATATATATATATGTGTATATATGTATATATATATATATATATATATGTATGTATATATATATATATATATATATATATATATATATATATATATATATATATATATATATATAAGGAAATTGTAGTTTGCTTGAAGCATTGCTGGTAAATATAAATGTAAGTTCGTAATCCGAGGCGGGAGCAATGTGATATAAGTACCGGAAGGTGGAACAGATGAACAAAAATAAATGAGAAGAGAAAATATGAATGGAATCTCAAATAAGTTTATTAATATTTCACGGTTTAACGGTTTAAATACCAGAACAGTAAATAGAAAAAGTTTACTGTCAATCAATCAATCAATCAATCAATCAATATATATATATATATATATATATATATATATATAAAATTTCGCTCGAGTGTCGAACACTCTTGACAACAATAACGCCTTCCACCGCGTCTCAGGTAAGTGTACGTTAATTTCAGCTATTGTCTGTGGTGTTTTCGCACGGCCGCATGCGCATAGACGTTAGGATCGTGAATATTGACAATCTACAAACTTCGCTCGATCCCATGTGATCGCTTGCAGCCACTACTCCTGCACAGATGAGAGTAAAAAACCCAAAACGATATCGTCTGTAGGTAAAAAAAACACTTTAATACTTTAAAATATTTACAGTATATATATATATATATATATATATATATATATATATATATAGTCATTCACATACAGACTGTTTCGCTGTTTAACACATCTTCATTGCGTTTTGACCAGCTAGTGCTTCAAGCCGTGATTGACATTCGACTGTCGAGCTGACAGTCGGCGCATCTACCCCTGCACTATCACACAACTCTGACTGAATGTAAGTGATATCTCAGTGTAAATATTGTCAAGTGCCATCAGCTCGAATTAGTTTTACCCAACGAGCTATGCCTTAAAGTTAATGGCAGTTGGCGATATTTTTACAAATAAGCTCCACCCAAGAAAGGGAGCTTTATATAGTCATCCACATACAGATTGTTTCGCTGTATCACAGTTTTTCAGTGCGGTTAGATCAGCTAGTTGCTCAAGCCGGGATTGAAACTCTACCGTCGAGCTGACGATAAATAAATGCACATCGGTCTTTATTATAGAGTGGGGAATATTTCATTATATTGCGACTTTACCTAAATTTCAATTAAATTATTTTTATAGTGGAATGAATATGAAGTGACAGCTCGCTCTTTCTGATGAGGCAGAGAAATGACATGGCTATGGTTTGGTGGATTTGTGGTGTTCGCCTTGACGACAGAGTTAGTTCTGACTCCCTCGTATTAAGACTGATAGTGCCCAGACTGGAGTCAGCTGTGGGTGGTCTGAACATATTTAACGAATGAATGTCTTGTTAGATATACAGATGTCCACACATCTCAATTGAGGGTAAACGATAAAAAGGCTGAGAAAGTCTTGAATGTACCGAGTCAGAGAAGACGCCAACCAACGGATCATGAAAACAAACGTAGATAAGTGTCATGGAAAAATTTACTTCGTGCCGCCATGGCCAACCTGTAACCGACATCTGATTCGAGATAGATACAGTAAACGAAGACGAAAAAAAAATAAGAAGGTTCAGATAAGGAAATACAATATCACGAGGTTTTATAGGGAAGACAAGCCGTTACATGCTACTAAAAATAGAGCTGATTGAAAGTGAAACGTATGTGCATAGCGGAATTAAGGGAATGGCCAATGAAACTGATTTGATTTGATCATGCACGGAAAAAAAAAAGCGTAAAAATGACATTGAAAACTTCATTTGTAACCATTCACGTTGCTATGTGTCGAAGAAAGAGCTCATTAGTAGAACTGCTTTCGGCTTTGATGATCTGGATTCCAAGTCGAAAACATTGATGGCTTTTACGATAGCTGCATTAGATTTTACATTAAAACCACTGCGCCTTACAGTATATCATGGCTACGATTTTCAAGATTTCAAAAATACAAATCATGTTAATCTATTATGAGTAAGCCTATTTGATCACAGTGTTTGTAAATGTGCCGGGAGACCAAGGTTCAATCCTTGGTCAAGTCATACCAAAAACTTTAAAACATGGTACTTGATGCACCTTTGCTGAACACCCAGCATTATAATATGTAAGTGGAGTAATCCGGTAAAAGTTATGACACTTCTGTGAAGTAGCTAATGAAAAAAAAGCGCTCGGGTCGCCCTCGGCGATGGTCGACCACTTTACTTTTTTGTGTAGGTAGGCATAAGAAAAATGCAAACATGAACCCTTTACACCGCATTATTACATCTCATTTCAGTTGGAAGTCGATGTCTTTATATTAACGAGTCACCGCTTATCAAGGCACGAAGGCCACTCGAGGTTAAAGATAATGAGATTGCCAGTTGGCGATGAGCAACACCATTGAGGGGGTTCAGTACGATGGGTTAAATGGTCAGAATTGAATTATTCAAGCGGGCGGTTCGACAGGAATTTGTTAACCTTGAAGTTGAAAACGACCAGTTGGGAAGCAGCCCTGCGGTATGTTGTTTCACGGATGGTATTCTTCGAAAGAACATTTGTTCATGGTAGTTCCGTTTAGTTTTAGGTAGAAAGAAAGTGAGAGTAAAATTCTTTACAGTGATTGACTCTAGACAAGTTTATGTTGTTAATGTTTTTTATAGGGGTAGGAGCAACCAGAGATTGGAACTTAGTCGAGCATCTACCATGAACCTAACAATAAAGTAGAGAAAGGCTAGAAACGTCTCTTCTGTGAGAAAGAAACCGCAGGAAAATAAAAAAAGATTATTCCTTCTAGATTGCTAAGTCGATTATATACTCTGCCATGGTAAGAAAGAGTGCTCTAAGTGGCACAATCACTAGATGTGGTAAAAGTCCTACATATCTTAAGACGGGTGTGGTTCTTTTACAGAGGACTGCGTTAGAAGTAAAGTAATTCATGTCTTCAATTGTCATCAACATCTTTCGCCTATACCAGAGGCCGTTATAGAGATAAGAGCGTGTTCCTATATGAGAATGTAGCCGAGGTATACACAAAATATTGTATATTTGCTATCATTTTCGTTCTTTGAAAAATAGAATTGATTCATACTTTTAAAATCATTCACTCATAAATAAATTAACCGATCATTATGAATTTTGGAACACATCTGCTAAGTCTTCGGGTTGTTAATGTAGGCTATATTTAGTTTAATTTAGTTTCATGCAAAGGGGTAAAAAGTGTGTGGAAGTCCCTTGAGAAAATTTAGAGACCTACAATGTTTGTGAAGTTTTGACAATAGGTATTAGATATCAATTAATGCATATTCCCCAAATTTCAATTTCTTTAGTGTATTTTAAAGGGTTTTAGTGAGCATAATGCAAATATTTCATTTTCTTTTAAAACCCTTTTAAATTAATCATTAAATTTTAGACATTTTCTAGGATCAATATCATGTAATAGATTTGGATAAAAATTAGAATAAGGATTATAGACATAAGGTTTAGTATCATTATATGTTGACTTTAATCTTCGTAAAGTGACATAAAAGTGGTTATTTTTTTGTTTAGAAGAATTAATTTTAGCCGTCCAGGAACGGGCATTCTTCTAAGCACACACACACACACACACACACACACACACACACACACACACACACACACACACACACATATATATATATATATATATATATATATATATATATATATATATATATATATATAAATAAAACCAAAACAGTATAGCGAAAAAAACCCTGAAGACGATCGAGGAGATCGAAATCGCTTGAGATTGTCGAAAAAAGAACTCTCAGATGCAATCTCCATAAATTACTACGAGACCCGTAAACTAGCTCACAAAGTAGTGACAACATTTAGCAGATGACGAAAAGGGAAATATCCGTTTTACTTAATCAAACATGTATTCATAACTATTATATATATATATATATATATATATAGTCAACTATAGATCGCTGCAACTCATCGTTTTGTTTGTTAAATCCCTCCTATTTGATTAAACTTGTTTTTTAGAAAAAATCGGTATTTGAAAAACAAGTACAAGAATGACAGTGCATTCGTTTAAAAAAAATACTCTCAACATTTTTTTGTTGTTTTGTCCTTTTCTTTCTTGCGTTGATTGTTTTCGCCGATGTAGATTTGAAAATACATTTTATGTTTATTCACAAATATGTTTGTCATAAGATTATAAAAGCAAGTCAATTACAAATCGCTGACACTCAGAATGTTGTTAATTGAGTCCCTCCAATTTGATTGGGCATTTTTTAGAAATACTGTTCGCTCTAATGCAAAGTTTCGAATACGTTCGTAGAACACTCTCGACTAGTCTTCTATCTGTGCCCGCTTCTAGGTACATATATATCTTAAGTCCTTAAATTACGTGACAGTTTCCGTAGGCAGAGTGGATATGGCGACTGCTTGCAGATTCCAGGCTGACTCTAAAATTGTTAGTTTCCTGCACTGATGACAGCAATAAGCTTGAAATGCTAGCGTCTGTAGGTATTAATAATTTAATATTTATATATATATATATTTATATATATATATTGGCGCCGGATCAGGGAAATCTCCAGTTTGGTATCTGGGGGCGCGTTTAACCCACTAGGAGAGATGCCCCCTAAGCCTTTGTTAAGGCAGGTGTCTTGGAGATGGAAAACTCTGATGTATAACCTGAGGGTTGTTGCTGACTTTTTCTGTGGCACTCATTTGCACCGATCTTGTGCAATCAACAATTCCAAAAAGTGTGGATGGTCCTACACAAGCCTTCACCACTCAAATCAAATCATTCGTGTGGGTTTTCTAGCAGCTTTTCTAAAATCGACATGAGTATTTCTGGGTCCACTGGCGAGAGAGTAAAGGCGACGGGGACAGGCAAAGGATATTGCTGGAAGTCTCTAGCTGGCGCTCTACACAGTGGCGGCTGGTGGGTGATGGCCGTTTGGCACAAACCTTTGGGCAATTGTGCCGTTCGTGTCCTCCACCAGTGACAAAGCAGGCCTATCTAGGATCAGCACTGCTTTCCCTATTTCAGGGAGGGGGCGATAAAAGGAGCCCTAAACATTGCATGCCCTTCTTTGACTTGTCAGCCTACTGCAGCTGTCTAGTTATCCAATACAGCAGTCAGAAAACAAAGAAAGTTATGAAGCTAAACATTGGATCTTGGAATGTGCGCACATTGCAGGATAGTGATGCGTCACTAGAAAGGAAAACGGCCCTCGTATCAATGGAATTAAGGAAACATGATGTAGATATTGCTGCCCTTAGTGAGACGCGTCTGCCTGGTCACTCACAGCTGTGTGAGGTAAAAGGTGGATACACGTTTTTCTGGGCTGGTAAACCAGAAAACGAACCACGTCAATCTGGCGTAGGGTTTGCAGTGAAGACGGAAATTGCTAGATCACTTCCAACACTCCCAGTAAGTCATTCAGATCGTATTATGACCCTAAGACTTCCACTAAAAAACAACACATTCGCAACACTTATCAGCTGTTATGCCCCTACTATGAATAGTTCAGATCAATGCAAAGCTGATCTTTACAATGATTTGCGTAGCTTAATCTAAAAATATTCAGCATAAGGATAAGGTTGCTTTGATGGGAGACTTCAATGCTCAAGTGGGGCTCAACTTTCAAACATCGGCTGGTGTTCTGGGTCACCATGGTGTTGGAAAAATGAATTCAAATGGATTGCGACTCCTGACGTTATGCAAAGAATTTAACTTCAGTGTGACAAACACGTACTTCCAACAAAAGCATTGTCGGAAAACATCATGGATGCACCCCCGATCAAAAGATTGGCATCTCATTGACTACATAATTACCAGAAAGCGCGACCTCAAAGATTTTAAGATAATACGCTCTTTCCATAGTAGCTGTTGTTTATCAGATCATGCGCTTATAGTCGGCAAGACCATCTTCCATTTAGACAAGAGGAGAGTGAAAAAGTCTTCTGTTCCAAAACGCCTAAATGTTCTGCCTCTAAAACAGGCAGATACACAAAATGAGCTGAAGGAAAAAGTTACGGCTGCTATAGCTTCTGTAGAGGTAAATAGTGACGTTTCAAGTTCTTGGGATTCATTGCGCAATGCTGTTTATGACTCGTCTGCTGAGGTTTTGGGCTTCCCTTTGCGGAAACATCAAGACTGGTTTGATGAAAACAACACTGAAGTGCAGAAGCTTATCGACCAAATGCATGTTTGCCACAAAACATGGCTCAAGGACAAAAATTCCACAGTGAAAAAGAAGGCGTATAGAGCTCACAAAGCACAAGTTCAGAAGGCACTTAGGGCATTGAAAGAGGCTTGGTGGTCATCCAAGGCTGCGGAACTTCAGGACGCAGCCGACAGGAAGGATTCTAAGTCATTTTACTCTGGCCTGAAAGAGGTGTTTGGTCCTCAAATGGATGGTTCTGCCCCAGTTTTTGCTGAGGATGGAGAAACACTGCTAACTGACAAATCTGCTATCTTTAAGCGCTGGAAGCAGCACTTTGAAACTGTCCTTAACTCTGCATCGGTGACTGACGAAAACATCATTTCCTCTCTTCCGCAGCATCCCGAAATTCCGGAACTGTCTTTTCCATCTACAGTTCAGGAAGTATCTCAAGCTAAAAAACAGCTATCGTCAGGGGCACCGGGCAGAGATTGCATCCCCATTGAGGTGTACAAACATGGTGGAAGAGCACTCGAGGAAAAACTGACCATCTTGTTTGTGGAGATATGGAAAGTTGGCGGAGTCCCACAAGACTTTAAGGATAGTAATGTCAAGCATCTTTATAAGAGCAAGGGAAGCAGGAATTCTTGCGATAATCATCGCGGGATATCTCTGCTTTCTGTTGCAGGTAAAATTCCTGCAAGGTTGATTCTGAACAGAATCATCAGACATCTTATTGATGAGATTTACCCAGAGTCCCAATGTGGTTTTCACTCTGGTCTAGGTACAATCGACATGGTATTTGCCCTTCGTCAAGTTGCTGAAAAAGTTCATGAAAAAAATCGGGAACTGTACATGGTTTTTATTGATTTGACAAAAGCATTCGATACGGTCAGTCGCGTTGCACTTTGGAAAGGTCTTCATAAGCTTGGAATACCCAACAACATGCTTGATGTCATAATCTCCTTTCATGAAGGGATGAAAGCACAAGTCGTTTCCAATGGGGAAACCTCAGAGCCTTTTGAAGTAACCAACGGTACGAAACAGGGTTGTGTGATGGCACCTGTGCTGTTTGCATTGTTCTTCTCGATGATGCTTCGGCACGCATTCGCTGATGAAAGCACAGGTGTTAAGTTTCAATTTCGAACCACAGGTGGGCTCTTTAACCATCAGCGTTTTAAAGCCAAAACCTTGGTTCGAGAAGCCATCATTCGGGACCTTCTCTTTGCAGATGATGCTGCCCTGGTCGCGACTTCTTTTGAAGAAGTTCAGAATCTTTTGACAAAATTTTCAGGTGCAAGTAGGGCTTTTGGTTTAACAATCAGTTTAAAGAAGACTGAGGTGGTCCATCAACCATGCCCTACCCCTAAACAAGTTCAAGGAGTGAAACAAAATCAGCCTGTCCATGAATTTCCATTAGAAAAACTCAAAGTGGATGGCAGACCAATGAACTATGTCAAAAACTTTACCTACCTAGGAAGCAAAGTTAATTCTGCTGCTTCACTTGATGATGAAATCGTACACCGAATTGCAAAAGCGGCAAATGCCTTCGGAAAGCTGAAACATCGTCTTTGGAGTAGCAGAGGCATTAAGTTGAAGACAAAAATCAATGTGTATAGGGCTGTAATATTGACAGGTCTTCTCTATGGATGTGAGGCGTGGACGCCTTACCGGCATCACATTCGCCAATTGGATGTGTTCCACAGGAGCTGCCTTAGGACCATATGTGGACTTAGTTTGAAGGACAAAGTCGCTAACATCAATCTTTACAACAGATGCCATATTGGTGGAATTGAAAGTTTCCTGTTGCAGTCTCAATTGCGATGGGCTGGTCATGTAGCAAGAATGGACGAAGGGAGGATACCTAAAGCACTGATGTACAGTCAGTTAGCTTGTGGTAACAGGAATGTTGGTCGGCCCTTGCTGAGGTACAAAGATAAATTGAAAGATGCGCTGACGGCAATTGGAGTACCCCCCCCCCAAAAAAAAAAAACTTTGAAGACTGTACAAAAGACAGGAAGACATGGCGAGCAGCTTGTTGCATTGGACTGGAAAGATTCAAGGAGACCTGTGTGGATAATATGAGAACTGCCAGAGTTAGGCGAAAAGCTAGAGAGAGTGCTCCACACCTGGCATCCGATTACTCACACTCTTGCACTGTCTGCGGCTTTCCTTGCAGGTCTCTTGCCGGACTCAGGTGTCATGAACGATCTAAACACAAATGAAAGTTGTTGGAACCTCATACGTCGCAATCGACGGGAGAGTCCATCATATATATATATTATATATATATACATTTCTAAATACATAGGTTTCTTCTGTTTTTCTTTTGCGTTATTTGAAATAACATTTTACAAAAAAGCATTCGTAGACAAACATTATACACACATACACACACATTGAATGACATCGTCCTAGCGAGTATAAAATTTTACTTGTGAGACATCGACCTGGGTTCTCAGTAGTTGAATGACTACACCCATTATTGAGAAGAGTCAGCCTTCGCCGCAATTTGCTAACCTGTGTTAGGTATACACTTTTTTGTATGTAGCGTGGTGGCCCAGTGCAAGTGACCCAGGTTTCGAATCCTGAGTTCTACTGATGAGCCCAAAGGAGGGCGAAACTCGAGTCTAGGACTTTCGGTTTATACCTTCCATAGATTGTGTAGGCTGCGACGTTGTCTTGTGGAAATAATTATATATATCATCCCACATTCTAAATCTAATGTTTATATATATATATAATCTATGAATAAATGCGACCGTTTTTTCCATCTATCCTAACTATATAAACATCAAAACACGTTAAACTTATTTAATTCTAATGATATAAGAATATATCCAAATACCCTATGTATAGGCATTTCCAACTAACTCAAACTAATCTCGATTTTGCTTATTTGCATATTTATTTATTTTAAAGTTTTTAATAAATTAATATTCTGTAATCTACTTTTCTACTTTGCATTGTCAAATTTTTTTCTACATACGTAATCGTTTTATCGATAGTACTATTATTATAATTATAAATAAAATAAGATAAAGACATTTTATAAAAACTATTATAGCGTTTAAAAACTTATTTAGAATTTCATTTTCAAGGGAGATAATTTACTTCCGGCTTTAGTAAAGAGTCAAATATCGCTGTGATGTCGAGAACAGATACTACACTTTGATCTTAGCTAAAAGGCCAAGAAACCATAAAAATATTTTTTGTGGCTAAGCATTTTTAAATTAAAAATTTTTTTTTTGATTAAATTGGAATATTTTTAATGGGCGGTGTAGTATCGATTCTGTTGTCATAAGACTGCCCTCACTGGAATTCCCTCTTCCGTTTTAAAAAGTGTGTGTGTGTGTGTGGGGGGGGGGGATCCTCCCAGAATAAAAAAAACAAGACTCGATTTAGTCATAATATCTTTTAAGGGGGTAGTGTAGTATCGGTTCTGTTCTCATCAGACCGTCCACGCAAGAATGACTTGCTCCTTTTTGGGTGGAGGGAAGTAGTGTTCGTTCACCATGATATTATTCTCTATCAGGGGGGGGGGGCACTGTAGTATATGTTCGTTCACCATACTACTAGCTAAAGAAGAACGATAACTCGTTTATAATAAACATGTATTTTTTTAACTAGAAAATTAGAAAGTTATCGTTCTTCCTTAGCCAGCATATTCATCTTCGTTTATAAAGATGGCGACTATATTTTTCCAGTCAATTTTCATTTAGGCGTTTCACGTGGACAATGAAACTTGCCATGGTTTTTAATGTTATCTGAATAAATAAATGCAAATGTTTTTCAACCTATTCTAACTATATTGACATTAAAACGATTCATTCTTATTTAATTCTCTGTAGTATATTTTCATTCGTCATGATACATTCCTCCCAAGCATTACCTCCTCTTCAGGGGAAGGCCGTACAGTATACATTCGTTCCTCACGATACCATTTCCCCAAGATTACCAGTTTTGTGTATGGCAGGAGAAAGTAGTGTACTATCTATTCTGTTGTCATGATATCATCCTCCCAGGCATTACCCCCTCCTTTGGGGTCAGTATATGTAGTTCGTTCATCATGATATTCTCTCAGCCTCTCATTGGCATATTTATTTATTTTTAAGTATCTAATTATTTAATATTTTCTAATCTGTTCATAATTAAATACATGCGTTTATTATTAAAAAAATAAAATTGTTGTTGTTGTTGTTGTTGTTGTTGATGTTCCTATTTACTTCCTCCCACGAGAGATAAGTGAGGCACAGTGTCAATATTGAACGTAGGAAGAATCCAGCTCTCTCAAAATTGGCACTCTGAATTGGAACAAAAAGTTCAATTGCCTCGGCCTAAAAGGATTTCTCCTTCACAGAACAAAAACTAAGTGCAGATTCAATACATTTGTAGAAATGTTTCTTACATCTCTATGCACAAAATTGAATCAAGCAAACAAACACTGTATAACAACATACGAAATATAATTTATTTAAAAGGGTTACTTTACTATTTGGTAAAGTAACAAAATATGGGACAGTGTCCAGAAAGGAAAATCAAAGGAAGCGTCAACGTTGTGGCTGCAGCTGGAACGATGGTCATGCAGGAGAGAGTTGTTTCCTTGATCGCGTCTTGTTTCTCTCTGCCGATGTCGTCCTTAGATGGAACTGTCAAAATAGTTCGTTTTGGGACAGCTAGGAAATCATACGCCCTGCAAGCCGATTGGTCAGTGTATGACCAATTTGCTCACAGGGGACAAGAAGAAATAGGTCCTATGTCCGACCCCTACACATATACTACATTCTGTTCTTAGTCAAAAAGCCAAGGAGTGAACATATTGGTAGTGATGATGATGATGATGATGATGATGATGATGATGATGATGATGATGATGATGATGAATTACAAAAGTTTCAAAGAAAAGAAATAAAACCTCCTCTGATCTTTCTAAATTACAAAAAAAGTATTTTTCTTTAATATTTTTTACGTATTTTTCTGTCTTTTATAATAAAGGTGAGAAGTATAAAGTACCAATTTCGAATTACTCAGTAATATAAAATCATTTTCTTTGACCAATCGACGTTCCACCCATATGTTTATTCATTCCATTATATAACAAGTTTTAATGGGGAATTCATTATCATTTTTATGCTGAAACAAAATAAAATTTATCGACGTTGAATATCTTAAAGACTATATCAATTAACCTTTTCATTGTTTTTTCATAAAGGCAAAATTTGACGATGTTCATGCGCAGTATACTTCCCCCACATTGGAATATATCAAATAACACTACGACAATCGTCATTCTTTTTAAAAATTCCTCTTAATTACCAAAATGTTAAATGAAAATTACTTATTTGGTTTCTGTAAAGAAGACTACAGTGTCAGTAATTGCCTCTGGGGGCGAGTAGTTTTTGCTAGTGTACATATATATATATATATATATATATATATATATATATATATATATATATATATATATATATATATATGCCGTTTACAAAGACAAATCAGTATAAAAAAGCCCTTTGCAGTTAACACTACTGGTAACGTTGTTTACCAACAAACGAAAGATACAACGTGTTATTATGCAAATAATTTTCTTCAAGTGCAGACTCTATCTTTTTTTATAGTATGAATCAGCATCACGAATATGATATAAATTTCTCAGTCTTTATACAGTATTTATTGGTTTGTGTAAAAATGAAGGGTGTCCACATTGGTTATATTACTAATAGTTTACTCGTCCATAATTGACACAATCGTGTAATAACCCCCCCCCCTCCCAAAAAAAACCCATAGTTTTTTCATCTAAGCAGAAATACTATCAAATTGCATTATGGCAACAAGTAGGATAGTGGCTAAGTGGTTAGCAACACTGACTGACAACCTGGGTGTTTCAAGTTCGAATCTAGTTCGTTCAACCCCCAACACCTTCATTTAGGATGTTGACAACCTTAACTGTAAGTACCCGATACCTTTCTATAAAGAATTCTAACTCAAAAAGATATACGGGAAATATACGGGAATGCCAACAATATAATCATCTAATTTATAAGAAATAATGAATGAAACGCAACAAATATCTCTAAGATAAGAATTCATGAAAAAACAGGTTAGATACTACACTTTTATCCTGACCTGAAGGCCACATTGTAACTAATTCCAGTCAGTTTACTTTCATATTGTTACATAACGAAAACCGTGACACCTAAGAGTAATAGGTGAGCCCAGAACAGAAGTTGACGAAACAACGTGACTTCCAGACACATATTTTCTATCTATTTTCTGGCGACACTTCAAGCAGAGATGTGTCAAGGCGCTGTACCTAATAGGGAGCGAGTACGCACCATGTAGCTATCTTTATATCTATCTGTCTGTTTTTCTATTTTCCACACGTGCACGTAAGTAACTCGTCTCTCTAATTTTTTATGTGACTGTTCTTCCATTTTTAATAAACTTTTATAAATGAACATTGGTGCTCGAGTCGTTTTACTAGTAGACAATCGAGAACCTTAGTTCCCGACGGATGTGTAAAGGTTCATGTTCGCATCGGCAAGTGAAAATATACAATATTAAGTCAATTCCAGTCAGTAATTATTCGCAGTTTTAATTTAAATTTAATTTGTAATGTTGAATAATAAAAAAAATATTATATATAGAGGGTTCACAGAAAGCTATCACTATGAAAGAAGTGGAAATATGTTGGTGTTGATAAGGAAGACAAACACGAAATGATTTTTTTAAGTAAATCTTATTTGATTCGGTTTCTACTCCTACACAGTGATCTAAAGCATGTAATCGTGTTCCATAATATATTTCGAGGTAAAACCTCTTTATCAAAATAAAGGTATTGTTATTTTCCTGACACTCGTGTTGTCTCAATCGCTGGTGATATTTCTTCTTTACATTGCTGCAGTCAAGGTTACAGCTACCCGGCAGCAAATAAAATTGAGTGATTGCGTCACACATACTTTCGCAACTGAACAATTAATTTATTTATTAAGTCGACTTTTAAAATAACGTTCATAAGAAAGATTGGATATACGTATTTGAAGTTTTTAGAAGGTTATGTTTCTATGCATCACTCAGAGGTGCGAACATGTAGATATTCGACATATAACGTAAAGATTCTGGACTACTTACATTGTCTTTCCGGAGAATTTTATACATATTATATAAATTTCATTAAAACAGTATATATTTGAAGATTTAAAGGACTCCTCTTTCTAGCTCTCTTAAGTTAAGAGGGTACTTAAGGGTTTGGGACCACTATTATTGTTTTCTTCGGAAAAGTTTGGACATAGGATTTAAATTTCATAAAAATAGGACATACTTGAAGCTTTAAAGCCATTATGCCCTCATAGTGTAGGGAACATATCGTCCCCTGGTAAATTATACATAAGAATACACTTTTATATTTTATGTACAGTCTCTAACTTTTCTTTCTAGAGTGAATATTACGATAATAGTAAATAATAAATGTCCAACCAATAAAGCTGATCCTATGGTCGGAAATCGAAACCGAATCCTTGAGATCTTCAGTCTGATGTTCTACCAACTAAGCTATTTCGAATTTCTTATGCAATATTAAAGCATTACCGTAACAAAATAATTATAGATTTGGGATGACGTAACAGATTTATGATTTATGTCATGTTTCAAAACATGAATTCAAACATAAGTGATAATAAAAAATGAATAAATGAATGGGTAAAAATTATCAATAGCGTCGGAAATTATTTTAATAGTCCAAAACAAATTTATACTTAATATATACAAGAATTTGGGTCTGTGAGGTCAATAATTCCTGTACTAAAAAAAGGAAAAATGTTTTCTTTGATTTCATATATTTTTTCTTTAAATCAGAGGGTGAAATCGAAACCACACACTCGATGTTTTTCAGTCTAATACTTTCCCAACAAAACAATTTAGATATTCATCAAGTCGACTTTTAAGATAAGAAAACTCGGTTATATGTATCTAAAACGTCCCATTCGTCACTTAGAGGTGGGTGTACGTAGATATTCGGAACATAGGGAGTACGTAGATATTCGGGACAACTTCCATTGTCTTCTCCGGGGAATTGTATACATATGATACACATTTTGATATATTTGAAGTTTTAAAAGAGGTTCGGTTCTCATAGCTCAATTTGATTAAGAGGGCACTTGATGATTCGGGACCACTTCCATTTTATTTCCTAGTAAATTTTATAAATATTATTTAAACTTTATAAAAATAAGATATATTTGAAGTTTTAAGGGGGTTATGCCTTCATAGCTACCTCTAAGGCTGCACTTACAGATTAAGGAACACATCTATTGTCTTCTCAGGTAAATTTCACATAATACTACACTTTTAGATATTATGTAGATTCTCTAACCTTTTTTCATATAATGAAAACACACACACCATACATACATACATTAAGTTTTATATATAGAGATTTAATTCGGTTTGCATAAATGGCCGCATGCTCAATCTTATATTAAAGGACCTTGTATTTTATTGCTGTATTTTGAATCGTGTCGATTTTTTTTTTATTGCTCTCTTGACGTACCAAATGTATTGTCGACTCTTGAGGCATTGACGGTATTATTTCTACTATTTTAGGGATTGGCTTCTTTGCAGTTATTTTTATTTTGTTAATGTACACAATCAATGGAAAGGAAAAACTACAGGATTTAATTAACAAACCAAAGCACACAACAGGGAATCTACATTCAAATATATTTTACCGTCTAACCCGGAAGAAAAGATGAAGTAGTTCATCCTCTCTCTCTCCCTGTCTGTCTGTCTGTCTCTCTCTCTCTCTCTCTCTTAATCTGCCCTTTTGCCGTCATTATCAGGGTGAGGAGGGGGTTCCCTTCCTTTGGTTAGTCTTGCTTACCTTTATTACCTAGGTCACCCTTCCTTATTCGCTGGGATCTTTATACTTTCCTACACGAATATGAATGACGAAAATCGCCTAACTAAATTCTCATTGACAGCTAATCAGTCCAGTGAGCGGCCATTACGGAACACTACAGGCCCATAAGCGTCCTCGTTGTTCTCAATAATGCCCATAGGTCATATTAATCCCATCCCCGTGGCACAAAAAGACCTCGTAGAAGAGCGGGTGTCAAGTAAATAGGAACTTTCTGCGTATTCATCCGCTTTTCATCAGTGCAGAACTAAAACCCATAAAACTTATAAATCACCGGTTTCTGCTGAATCTCTGTTACAAAAGTATATTGCCATTAATAAACTCCCCTCATTCTGCTCTTTGACGATGTTCAATCTAAACATGGGCCACTGGCTTTAGGGATTAGCAAAAGCAAAATTCTCTTTTTTAAACCGGACACAATAAATAAAACATAATTCCATGTTGTTTTATTTAATAACTATCTTGCATCGCCCTTCTCGCTATCGTTTCGCAATTTCTATTCACTATTTGAAATAATTGGAACGAAACTGATTGATAAGAAAAATACAAAAGACCCTCTCTAACGTTCTCTCTCTCTTTCTTTCTATCTATAAGAAAATAGATTAAACTAATCTATAAGAAGACGAAATTAATCGATAAGAAAGGAAGACTAAACTGTCATTTTCTCTTGTCGTTTTGCTGCAATAATAATAATAATAATAATAATAATAATAATAATAATGGAATATTTTTGTGCTTATACTAAAAGTAGAAGAAATGCCTTCTATTCTTTTTGATTATTATTATCAGATATTACTGATATTAAGTCTCTCCTTCTTTGCTCATGTAATTTTAATTTGCATACGGGATTATTCTTTTCTTTCTTATTTTTTATCATCAGTTATTATTAAGAGTAAGCCACTCCTTCTTTGCTCAAACAATCAAACCGGACACATGTATATTCACTTGATTTGGTCACGTATATTCGTTGATTTGATCACATTCTTCGACGCCCTTAGAAAGAAATTCATCCGCAAGTTGATGGCGCCAATCGCACCCACTGGCTGAAGCAAGCGCAGACGCGGACAAATTAAAACATAGATTAGAATGGTGTAGACTGACAGGAGCTGGTAGCTGCACCCACATTTTTTTTGGTATTCGTCGCTGTAACCGGAAATGGCTGAAGTCAGCTGACAACTAAGGTGTGTGGGTTGACTGACTTGATGCGTGACGCAGTGAATTCATTTGGAGCCGGCTCAACGCACCCTGGGTGAATGGCGTTGCAGTTACAATTAAAGCGTCTCAAAATTGGAGGACTTCCATAACTAGATTTTGAAGTTAATAGTCCAGTCAAATCAGTGAAAAAGGTCAAACTAATTGCAACACAAGTTTTTTTTGCACACTGCATTTCTATGAGGTGTCTATATGAACATATTAAAAGTCTAGAAAAATCTACTGATGCGAAATATAAATTTTTTTACAATTATCGTTCTGCGAAAATAGCGTGTGTTTATGACAAAGACATGTAAACAACCTCGTTTTCATTTTGTCTTTTTTTACAAAGATTTTCGATAAAATTGATTGCTGGTCTTAAATGTATTTCTTGTCCTGAAATAAAGTTCAAATTTACTTTGTAAAGTTTTGAGAATCGAACTTTAATTCTATGTTTTAATCGCTGGTGGCCATATTGTCTTTCCATGCACCAACATATTTTTACGACGTAAAAGTTTGATTACATACAAAAAACAAAATCTTTGATACAAAATAAAATTTGAACATTTTTTACACAAAAAAACAACTTGTTTAAAACAATATGACGAAGTTAAAACTAAAGCATATTGGTTGATGTTTAAAGAATTCCTTAGAATATATATAACAGGTCGGAAGTTTAGAATAACTTACTGAAATTTGTAGTATATTAGACACTGCTGGCTTTTACTGTCCGTTTCTTTTTTGTTACAAATTGAATGATGTCTAATGCAAGTTCTAGAGACATGTGCATACTTTGTAAATAATGTATTATTGGTAACACTCTTAGAGATACAGGGACACTTACCCAAAAAAAGAAGTGATATTATCAACACAGCATGTGGGTAATATGCATGTAGTTTTCGTATATGTGCAAGTCAATGTGTTCATAAGAGCTGTAGAAAACAATATAAAAGCAGATGAAACACATGGAATGGGTCGATATATTAGCATTTAATTGTAGTTCACAATCTCGAACACGTACTTTTGATTTCAAGAATTACTCCCTTTTTGTGGTGCATCGATCAAATACAAAAGAAGGCTAATATATCAGGGTTACAATCCTGTGAAAGTATTAACATTGGATAGCACTATAGACAAAATATGTAAATCCCGGAATGATGAATGGAGTAATACAGTATTAGAAAGATTATCTTCTGCAAATGATTTGCATGCCAAGGATGCAGTCTATCGCCAACAGTGCAGTACCAACTTTAGAACAGGCAAATAATGAAATAAATGTATGACTCCAAACTCAAATTATCCATCCACAGATGAACTTACTTGAGAGAAAACCTTGGCAATTATCCCTGATAGTGTTGCTTACTTTATGCAGATTATTGTAACAGGAAAAAATACAGAGAAGAAGCAGACATTCCTGGGACATGCTATCATTTAAGCTATTCGACCAAATATGATGATTGCTCTTTTACAATTATGGTTAGTTATAAAAATATATTACCATTTTGATTATAGGTTGTTGATAGATTAATTACAGCAATATGGGGTTTGTAACTTAGTAACGAAGTCCAAACATTTGAACGAAATGCTTCTGTAACTGTATTGTAACTTTTACAGAAGCTCAATTCATGCTATATACAGCAGACACTATTGACCACAATATACAAACCCTTAATGGATATGACATCTTTCATAGGATGGGTATGGTTACCATATTAATACCAGGTAAATTTGTCATGCATGTGATTTCCCAGCATGAAGTAACGACTAATGAGATCCTTAGGCCTGGACAAGTAACAATTCATTATTATCATCATCACAAAGATAATATATATCATGTTGGTGAACTTACCCATCTTAAGCCTTGTGACTATTTTCCTAAATCCCCATATTTACTTGATATTCTGTGGACAGTTTCCTCGTTTTTTCTATTGGCCATGCCCAGGGTTGTCAGAATTCATGCAAATAGTTTATAAATCATCCAGGAAGGGCAACTGTTCTGATTTTGTCTTTCATTGACTTAGATCCATCAAATATATCATGTATCTATTCTACATTGATATTCCTGGTTGAACAAGTAAAACTATATCAACACAACTCCTGTTACCACATTTGACCATCCACTGTATTGGAAGGCTCAAACTATTATAGTTAATAAGTCATCTAGTAGCCGTCTGAAAGCTGTAGTGCTGAGAATTGAAGGATTACACATGTAGATGAGTTTTAGTAGGTTTATAGGCAATCTAATCCTCTGGAAGAGATATATGGCCACAACTCAGTGTCAAATATGCTTAATGAAAATGCCCTTGCTAAAGTATGAAGAGGTCATTTCTTAATATATGGTGTACTTAAGATATTTCTTCTTGCAGATACATTAGAACTCACTGTACCCCATACTTCTATACCTGACACTGAAACTCAAAGTGAAAAAAAGACTCAAACATGAACAGAGAAATCTAATATAATTCAAGTGAGAAGTACTAATTTAGCAGAAAATTGAATAATGTCAGCTAAAAAGAATTTGCAAAACTCATTGCTAATCCAGAGACAATGGTAGATGAATAATATATGATAGCAGCTATGACTATCCATGAAGAGTTGGAAAAGAAAAAAAAGGAAATTTTGATTAATCGTATTTGCTGTTTGTGGTTGCAATATACGAAATGCAGACATTTCAAAGCATTTTCTCTGTGCTGAAAGAACAGGAAATTGAAGTCTCCATCTTGCTTCATTGTATAACATGTTACTATTCTTTGTTACTACAGGTCACAATTTGCATACGAAGACAATATTTTTATATCTTCAACATATAGCTACCTCATCCAGAGATCATCCTGATTTTTATTCTGTTTTAAAAAAATAGTGTACATGTTGTTTGCCATTCTGATCTTATTGTTTATGTGAAGTATAAAATTCACTGGCAGACTCACAAGGGATAGAAAAGCAGTGAAACATGTGGATTAAATCTGTCCGGTTTGCTCTGAACTAAATTAAGTTATGAAGAAGTTCTTTTTTTATGGAAATCGCTCCAGACAATGCATGAACCCACTTGACGTAAAGAGCTTAAAATAAAAAAAAATCCTTCTTCAAGGTAAAATATAGCCAATGATAAGTGTTATATGGGTTGATTATGACCCAGAAAACAGCAATTATTCTTCCTTTGTCAGACACATCGCTCATGAAATGTAAGAACTAAAGTACAAAATAAAGGCAGTAAGAGTTACGAGGTGTCAATTATAAAATTAGTAAACAGCACAAAGAAGTAACTGACACCCGACAAAAGAGAAACAAAAATGCATATCAGCTTTCTGAAAGCCAGAAATTTCTTCAGTAAATTTGATGTCACT
This sequence comes from Sepiola atlantica, assembly GCA_963556195.1. Classification (NCBI taxonomy): domain Eukaryota; kingdom Metazoa; phylum Mollusca; class Cephalopoda; order Sepiida; family Sepiolidae; genus Sepiola; species Sepiola atlantica. The sequence continues at coordinate 197,052,068 of OY744521.1, read as the reverse complement.
TCACAGCATCATCTCATGTGTTGTTGTATAAGATTCAGTAAATTTAGATCAAATAGAAAATGTTGGCGATGCGATTCTTCAATCCATGGAAGGCAATGAGGTATCTAACAATACATTCAAGTGAAAAAAACTGGCACTTACCGTTAAATTAAACATAGATGTGATTATAGACAAAGAAACAGTGCCTATTCATCCACAAGCACCGTTTCATGCCTAACATTAGTTGCAACAAAAAAAGACTTTGTTATGAAGTGTTTCGTTAAACAACATTTATGTTTTATTGCATTGCTTCTCCAAGATCTGCAAGCAAAGCAATTCTAAGAAGTGCCCTATGAAACCAGCTTCGATGCCAAGAATGCAAACTTCCCACTGGTAGACACTTTATTTTTTTATGAAGGGGCATTACTACATCGGATCATTTCGCATCATGGTCTTACATTTAAATAAATATATTATGTATACATTAAATACGTACTGTGCAAATATGACAAATACGTTATTATATTTGATGGTTACAGTGAACAACCTTCAGTGAAAGACAATTTATTTTAAAAGAGGAGTGGTTCCAGCAACGAAACAGGACATTTTCTTTGCAAATAAATCTAATAAACATAGACTTATCCAGATGTTTTCTGAATGTTTGGAACGAGCAGGGTGTCGGTGTATCCACTCCAATAGTGATGATGTCTTATTACTGAAACTTCTGTTAAAATATACACTTTTCGAAATCTGACCTTGGCCCCAGCATATTCTTACATTTACCATTTTTTCATGCCTTACTTGGATGTGACACAACTTCAGGCAAAGCAGTTGCTGTTAAAATTAAAAAAAGACTTACAGCATTGTGCTGAGGTCTATAAGGGATGTTCTATGTTAAAATGAAAAATACTACCAAATCTTGAATTTGTTTTAGATCTAGGTGAGATTTGACTTGGTGATCTGTAATACTATCTGGTACACATGTTTCAAATTTCAAAAGAATAGACAAGAAATTGACTGAGATGTGATGTTCTTAAAAACTTTAACAATGATGAAAAATAGGGATTTTCCGAATTCCAAAAAATCTTGCATTCAGATACTGAACTGGATAAGATTCAGAATTTATTATGGGACTTCTCATACAACTTTGGTAAAGAAGGCATTGAAATCTGGTAATTATTTTTTGCATAAAATTTCTAACAAACAAATAAACTAACAAACAAATAAATAAATGATGATTAAAACATGGCTTCTTTGTGTGTTGGGGGAGGTAATTAATAATATATTCATTATTTAAAAAAAAATTGAAACATAATGATGTGGAAGTATATCTGAAAAATAAACCATAAAATACCCTAATAATTTGATAATGGAAGAATATTCTTTCAATGCATACGATAAAACGGTGTATTTTAACGAAGGAAGTTCTTTAAAAACTTAAAATTTACCCTAAAATACATTTTATATAAGTTAATATTTGCTGTGACGTTAACAGCGCATTCTATATACATCATTTCATATCCTAATGTTTACCTATAAATTTCAAATGATGACTTGGTGCGATTAATAGCATACAGCACGTTCACTGAAAAATACAGAGCACCTGTTGATAGAAAATGCCAAATTTGCATATTTCGCATCGGTGGATTTTTTTAGACTTTTAGTATGTTAAAATGCATTCTGCAAAAAACTTGTTTTGCAATTAGTTTGATCTTTTGCCGAAATTGAGGCTTATTTGACTGGACTATAAGCAAAATTTACGAAACTTGCCTAGTTCAGCTAGTTATATATATATATAATCAGTACCATTGGAGAGCCATGAATATTATAACTGTCCTGTTTTTAAATCTCCGAAACAGTTACATGGTAAACAGCTGATGATCCCCGTGTTAATATTAGACGCTTAAGGTCTCCTGTTTTTGTTTCACTCTTAGATAATTACCCCCCTTTTTTTTTCTTTTTTTTACTTATATTTTTTCATTTATTAATTTTCCAACGAATGTTAAGTGTGCAATATCTTTGATTTAGTTAGTTTGTCTGGAGATTTAAACTGCATTTTACATTTTTTTAATGACTCAGAGCTTCTTTAGACTATATATATATATATATATATATATATATATATATATATATATAGATCGTTAGATCACCGAAGTTAAGCGGCGTCGAGCCTGGCCAGTACTAAATGGATGACCATTTAGGAATACCAAGTGCTGTATGTGCTCTCTGCTTATCTCGGCATTGTTTCCAGTCGTCTTGTACTACTACTTGCCATTGGAATCAAGCAATGCCGACTCAGGAGAGCGGTTGTTGAGTATTGCGCAACCCTTGCAATTACAAATTCACGCGCGGGCAGCCCCAGGCGGGGCACTCATACGTCTAAATCGACGGGAGAGTCCATCATATATATATATATATATATATATATATATATATATATATATATATATATATATATATATATATATATACCAGCAAAAACAACCCGCCCTCCGGGCAGCAATTACTGTAACAATAGTTTTCTTCACAGAAAAAAATTATTTGACATCTTAATAATTTGGAGGAAAACAACAAAAATATGATTGTCGTAGTGTTATTTAATATATTCTAATGTTGGGAAATTTACTGTGCATGAACATAATCAAATTTTATTTATTAGAAAATAAAGGCTTACTTGATATGGTCTTATAGATATTCAAAGTCGATGAATTTTATTTTGTTTCAGCATAAAAATGAAAATAAATTCCCTACTATAAACTGGTTGTATAATGAAATGAATAAATGAAAGACCGGAACGTCGATTAGTCAAATAAAACAATTTCATATTACTGAGTATTACGAAATGGTTACTTTGTGCTTCTTGCCTTTATTATTAAAGAGAGAAAAAAGAATTAATAAATAGTAAAAAAATATATATATATTTTGTAATTTAGAAAGATTAGAGGAGGTCTTTTTCTTTTTCATGACAAATTTTTGTCGTCGTCGTCGTCGTCGTCGTCGTCGTCGTCGTCGTCATCATCATCATCAAGTTTTACAGGGAATTCACGCGTAATCGCCTAAAAAGTAGAATTTCATTGGGGGAGAGATAAGGGTGTTAATCTACAATAATGCCCAAACTTTTTACATTTTTATTTACACATTAAAAATAAGATATTTAATTAGCCAATTTGAAAGAAGTTATTTAGTTAATTTTCACGGGAAACGTAAACACAACTAAACAAATAAATTGCTTATAATTAAAATTTAAAAAAGGGATGGATAGTTAAAAAAAATAAGATTAAAGAGCGCCGCTAAATCCACCTCCCTCAGAATGAAATTCAGCTTTTTAGGCGATGACGTGTGAAGAGTGAACACTATGGAAAACAGAATGACGAAAATAAACAATTATTTTAGAATTTAGAGTAGGCAATCAGTTTCATATATATTTAACGCAAAATGATGCTCCATCTCTGGGCCATTCTCACTTTTTAGGAAAATTAATAAAAAATATTTTAACAACTAACCTTAAGTTCGAGTGGCAAGGTCACAAAACCACACGTAAAATAGACTCATCTCCCCACAAGAAAACGCAACGGATTTAGCTCCCATAGCAAAAAAAAAAAAAATCAGTTAACTGCCTGAAACGCTAGAATAGTCCGGAAGAGAGGGGATCATTTTAAATTAAATATATATATATATATACAAAACTGATCCATACTCTAAATTCTAAATAAGCATTTTTTTCATTTATTGCCAAGTTTTAAAGGGTGTTCATACGTAATCGCCTAAAAAAGAAAGATATATTTTTTTGTTTTGTGGAAGGGTGGGTGATTTAACAGTGGGTGATAATCTACACTTATACTATGAGTCTACTCTTTGTTTTTTCGAAATTCAGACAGAATAGTGAAACGGCGGTTTGTAAACAAAACATTAAACAATAAGTTTGTTGTTATTTATTTTTCACAGAAAGTTAAAAACTACGAAAATTAAATGCTGAAATGCTGAAATAATTTTTTTTAAAGCGTTTAGTATTAATTAATGCTGATATTTTAGGAAAAAACTACGCTTTAAAATGAGTTTTATAAAAATAATTAGCTAAGTTAAAATAAAAACTTGTCGATTGTTGTGTAGAATTTGAAATAAATAATTTGTCCAGAGAAATTATCCCCCCTTGCAGGAGGGGCCGCACGTCCTTTGAAAAGTAATGAACATCGTTTCGATTTTTTGTCATTTTTTGTAATTATCACTTTAATTAAGTACTGGTAATATCGACAAAACTCTTCCATATATATAAGCAAATAGGACAATCAAATTATAATCAGATAGCAGCAAGCAATTATTTATTTTGAATTGTTTAAAAATATAATTGTGCAAATTAGCTAAACAAAAATTGTATTTGCAACTTTGCTTGACTATAAATAGAGTATTTCAAAAGAATTCAATGTATTAATTATTCAAATTAGAGTAACCTGTTTTAATTGTATAGTAGTTATAAATGAGAAAATATATCGCATTTATTCATTTAAATATAGATATATAAACAATTGTACCGTCTTACGTCAATCAACGATTCGATACTACAGCATCTTTTATTAACATATTTGAACTTATATATATTTATATATATATATTACGTAATTTTAACGAATATTTCCCGCCGAAACGCCAGTGTATTTTGCGATTATATGACTTTATCGATTAATGTATGGAATAAAAGGTGATAAATGGGAACTAAAGATAATCGATTTGTACCTGAAGACACACTGACTTAATCGATATGTGAAGATGGGTTGTGTTTACTTTATTGATCAAGAAAAATCGATCAGTTTCGTGTTTTTATTAATTTTATTATTTTCGTTCATGAGTTTTGACAGTGTTTGTCTACTTGCAGCAATTGTACAGGAGGAAACTTTGGCAAAGTCACGGGAAAAAATAAAGTGCGTACACAAATATGCGCACTCATAGACAACACATACATTTTCTATATACACAGTAAAACAAACAACTAGTATAAGTACCTACACACACACACGCAGGAAAGTAGATTGTATTTAATCAGGATATATATATATATATATATATATATATATATATATATACGCATTGGCACAAAATTTGCTTTTCGGTCGTTTTCAAAAGATAGTCTGCCTTATATAAAAACAGTAAGATTATCTATGAATTCAAATGCCAGTGCGATGCTGAATATATTGGGCAGACGAAATTGTATTTAGAGACCAAAATAAACCAGCATATGCCATCCAAAATTAGACAGGGTAGACCTAGTTCCTTGTGCCATATATCTTCCTCGGCTTTGGAATCGTCTATTTTCCAACATTCAGCTGACAATCCATGCTGTTCCAATAAGTATAACATAGAGTGGTTCAAGGTCTTACACCGGGTGGATCCCACCTCTCATTTGAAAATATTGGAATCCGTCGCGATCGCTTTACAAAAGCCTTCCCTTTGAATTCAGAATGATTTAATACAGTCATTGATTCTATTTGGGGAAACTCTGCCTATTAAACGTTTTTATTCGATTAATTCCATTAAATTTTTTAAACGCTTATTTTCATCTGCAGTTAATTTCCCCTTTCTTTATTTTTCTCGCTAATGTATTCCAACGATTTCTCCTGATAGGATGTTGGACAACAGAGCCCTTGTGACCACATTTCCGGAGACAAACAATATTCCGCTTTTATTCAAAACCATATATATATATATATATATATATATATATATATATATATATATATATGCATTTTAACTTGTTTTCCGTTTGTCATTTTTTTCACACATTTGGTCCATTACGACATTTCATTTTCATGAATTATCGTGTACCTTACCCCATATATATATATCATCAATTCGAATTTGCGAAGGTCTTCAGACAAGAGTCAATTCGAACGAAGCCGGTAAATCTCTCGTTTTTTGATGATTACTTCTTGTGTTTAATTTGTTTTTCCTTTTGTTCGTTTTATATATTTTTTTTATTTTTTGATATATCGTATATTTTATCCACATATATATATATATATATATATATATATATATATATATATATATATATATCTAAATGAATATATGCGAAAGTTTTTTTTTCATTTATCCAGACTATATTTATATTAAAACACGTTAAACTTATTTAATTCAAATTTACATTTAAATATTATCGAACATATTATATATACCCAACAGTACACTGCCAAAACACACTGACCAATACTCTTCATTTGAACAATAATTTTATAAACACATTCATTTCTAGTTTTGTACTGCACTTTTCTTTATATAAATGTAATGCATTTTCATATCAATATAGATATCATTAGTAGTAATAATATTAATTAAAACTATTTAATGAAAAACATTTTACATTCAAAATGATTATTTTGAAATTCGAAAGAGAACTTCCGTTTTTTTTTTTGTTTTTGACGACAACAACAATACTGCTGCTGATGATGATGATTGTGTTAAACTATTACATTTTCCATAAAAAACAATAATAAATACCCCCCCCCCCAAAAAAAGAAAATATAATCATATTTTTAAATAATCGTCATTAAGTTTGGTTTCATATTTCTGATTCAATAATAATGACGAAAAACACAAAAAAATCATTTTAAATTATTCAGGAATATATAATTGTTTTTTTTTTACTAATGATGTTCTGCATTTAGCGATTGTCAAGAATCACCAATAGAACGACAAGATTCGCAAACATCAAATAGTAAACAAATAACTGTTACCAAAGGCAATAACATTTAATTTTCTATCTACGTGCCTGATTTTTGGTGTATTTTAAAGTACTTTCAAGCGTTTCTTTTTTAATTTAAATTAAAAAGTTCGATGAAATATATATACTGAAAAACAGAGATGGCTGACAGTCGTTGGCTGACCGTTTACGAAGTCTGATAGTTTATTTCTGGTATGTTTCCCTCCAATTAGGTAGAACAGAAAATTTTAAGGCGTTAGAGACAGCTATTTGTTTACGTCTTTACCCCAAAATACGAAAAACAAACTTCGGGGATATTAGTATACACCATCTTGAAAATTGAACTCTATCGCGAACAAGTTTGGACGAATTTTAATAATGTAATAAAACGCCTTACAAAACTATAAAACATAGGCAGGTTGGTAGAAAAGTAATTTTATTGCCTTTTGTAAAAGTTACTTGTTGTTTTTTTGTTGTTGTATCACCCCTTTTTTTGTTAGTTATTCTTGACAATCACCCCGATTTTTCGTTTAATCCATTCATTATGGAGATTTTTTTTCTACTTATACAAAATCAAATCTCACCATTAAAACGTATCAAATAACACCATGACAATCAACTTTTTGTTGTTGTTCTCAAAATTACCAAAATGTGAAAAAGAACATTATTTCTTTGTTTTACTGTACATAAGGCTACAGCTAAAATAATTGTTGACTAAAGCAATATTGCAAAGTTCCATTGATTGGTCGAACGCTTTAAGGAGGCTGCCTGTGTTCATTTAATGAATAAAATAAATATTTCGCTTTCTTCGTCGTATAGCTGTCTCAGTGGTCGTGGAGGCAAATACATCAGGTAGAAAAAAGTAATTACGCCCCAGGGGTTGAATCCTGCGATCGATGGTACGGTTATATATAGCCACACAGGTGACTCTTAGTTAAGATGAAACATATATGCATGTATTTATTTAAAAATCTTTATTATATATATATATATATATATATATATATATATATATATATATATATATATATTTAACATGTTTAAAGTATACACAGGGTAGAAAGCTGGTGTCTCCTCTTGTCTTATCTCGTTTGATACCGAAACATGCATGACCCGACAGTTCTTCTGACGATCGGAGAAAACCGTGAAACTGCAGAAAAGTGTTAAAGCTAAGTGCATTTTATTACTTAATATTAACATAACTCTATCCAGTAGGATGTTGAGTACTTTGTGTGTGCAGGATCTGCTGTGTTATTTCGATTTTGCTCCGATTCTGAGAGATCTATTCCGTTTGTATTTAAACTGCACTCGATAATATCGCTTGAGCTCTTTTTTTACAATGCTGCACTCATATTCACTATTTCTACTTAAAAACTGGCATCTCACAGCAATGTAAGAGATGAATATAGACTAATCATTTAAAGACAGTGACTCATAGTCATCAATCTTTATGCCTAAAACTCATTGCCTGCGTGTATGTGTGTGCGAATGTTTGTGTGATGTTTGTATTTCTTCTATAAAAAGAAAGGTTAGCAAATCTACATTATATCTAAAAATGTATACTTATGTAAAATTTACTAGCAGGACAATGGAAGCACTTTCGAATCTCTAAGTTGACCTATAAGGAGACTACGAGGGCACAAGCTTCTTAAAACTTTAGATATATTCATTTTAATGAAATTTATATCATAAGCATAACATTCTCCGGGGAATACAATGTAATTGGTTCCAAATGTCTACGTTATTCTGAATATCCACGTGTCCCTTATCTAAATGACCCAGAGTGACAGAACCTCCGTAAAATGTAAAATATGTATATCCGATTTTAAAGAAGTTGAGACTATATGTACAAGACACTAATTCAGAGAATTATCCAACATTTCAGCTTCTTCCGACTACATTAGGGGCGAAACAGGAGTAGGGGACAGTAAAAACAAAGAAAGTAATATGGTGTTATGAGCAGAGTGAAGAAGTTTCATAGTAGTGATCCTCATTCAAAACCGAGCAGCGTCGGGTCTTCTAGCTTGTTATTATAATAAAATCTAATTGAGAAAAAAGAACATAATAGTAATGTAATGACAACAACAAAAATAAGTACAAACAATAAATACGAATTTCAAACCCGGAATTGTCCACCAGACTTTAATAAATTAACAGCAAGCGAAAACGATCTGATAAATGAAATAAAAATGTTAGAATATAAAAACATAAACACTTTTTTTGACAGGATACTGAACAAGATATGAAAATGATAAAGAGCTCTTCAAAGATAATGGTGAGGTTATATAACTATAGAAAGATTTACGAACTTGATACTAATATGTATAAAACAAGTTACAAAACAGAATTAGCTTATTTATGAAAATCAATCCAAATAATTGCATCAAAAATATTAATGTACAAACTTATTAACGTCCAAAGGCCACTCGAGGATAAGGGTTAATGAGTCTGTCAGGTGGACGGCGAAAGGACATTGTGAAGATAGGTAAAAAATAGCTGAAACTGGGAAGAATTTGATTATTTAAGAGGACGGCTCAACAAGAATAAGTTAACATTAGTCTTGAAAACGACCATGTTGTAGTCAGCGGGAAATCAGCCCCGTGGTAATGTGTTCCACAGACAGGTAACTCTTGGAAAGAAACTTTGCTCGTGGAAGTTCCGTTTCATTTTAAGTACACAGAGGAAACAGATATTTACAGTGGTTGTAGTTAGACAAGTTGTTGTGAATGTTGTACAGGAGTGAACGATAGAGAAGAGAAAGACAAGCAACCCCTTTCCGTGAGAAAAAAGGCTGTAGGGAAGAGAAAGAATAAACTGTACAGTCAAGTCAATTACCCAAAAATACCACGAAGGTATTTTACAAATAAACCGTCTTGTAGATTATTAAATCCTATAGAATCCAATATGTGAGAAATAAACAAACGGATATTTGGAAAATATACATAAACGTTGAAGAAATTGAAAATACCAATACTACAATTAAATGGTTTCATGACATAAAAAATAAAAGAAATTACACGATATAAATCGCTATAAAAATGTTTAACCTTTCACCAAACAATGTACACTAGATAACGCATTTAAATTTAAAAAACAATATCTCAATATTCCTATTGATGATATCTATTAATAATGGAGTTTATGTATCTGTCTGTCTGTCTGAAGCCGAAACTCCATCAACGTTGTATAACTATTTAATAAGTCCCCTAGCTTCATTATATACTATGAAAAATACCGGCTTAAACACTACGGGCATTTCTCAATTTACATAAGCAATTGCTTTTGAACTTCTAATAAATTAGTATTCTCAAATATACACTCAGGATCGTTTCATTCAGATTTCATCATGTATTTACGTAATTTTGCTAGCTACTAATCTTACTTATAAATTATGATTAATGAATCAAATTGTTTAATTAAAATAATAATTGATTTAAAAATTAATCAGTTACGTAGTTATTTTATCTACGTCCAATTGATTAAACAGCGTGCGGAACGTAAATCCATTGAAACAATCTCCCTCCGTCAATTCAGTTTGGATGCAATACAAGCGCGTAATTTGTAAACAAACGCTGGCATTTACCGTGTTACTTTAACTTACGCTGTTAAGCTTTAATTCACAAACTGTTATTATTCCATGTTTTATTTATTAAAATAAAATATGTGATTTTATTTCTTTTCTGTCAACAACAAAAATAATATAACTGATGTTAGAAACATATTGTTTAATTAAAAAAGGTAATTAAAAACACACACACGCGCGCACGCGCACACACACATAAAAGAGTACGGATTTTTTACATTGTTTCATTTTATAAACACTTTTCTTCTGATTCGAAAAATACTGTTCGCTGTATTTAGTTTTGTGTTAATTGTTGATTTTAACAATTTTATTGAATCAAATTGTTTAATTTAAATAAAAATCGATTTAAAAATTACTACTAAGACGACACACACACACACACACACACAAACACACACACATTCTAACAAATTTAATTAGGTAAACTTTCTTTCCGAGAACATTTACATAAGTAACCATGTTTACTATATTCGATTTTTTGGTGCTTTTACACTTTAGGACCCGCGCTAACTTTGACTCCATCGTTAGGGTTAGGGTCAGAGTCAAAGTGGGTGTTAGGGTTAGTGTTTGAATCATCGTCAAAGTCAGCATAGATCCTACAGTAAAAGAATACAGATTTTTTATTGTTTTATTTTATGTACGCCTTTCTTCCGATTCAAAAAATACTGTTTGCTGTATTCAGTTCTTTAAATTGTTGATTTTAAAGATTTTACTGAAACAAATTGTTTAATTAAAATAAATATTGATTAAAAAATTATTAAAAATATTTCTATTTATGGAGAAGGTTAATACAAAAATCGGGGTGGGTCGAAATTTCTTTTTTCATTATTTAAATCTACAACTATGTTTGGTCATAAATAAAGAATATCAACGTATAACCACCCAAGAAATATGACTGAGGCTACATCAGTTTACACATTAGCGTTAATTTCTGACGCGGCAGCCTAGCAAAAATATGCGACCGGAGGGAGCATATATTTGCTAGTATACATAATAAAACATTGCATAAAATCTATATTGTTTCATAGCAATGACATATTAATAAAAAATACAAACCGCAAAATTTGATGTCGCAATGGAATATCACGATGGTGCTGGGTATATGAGACAATATGAGTACATATAATTATTCATCATTTAATCTATAATCAACAGAGAAAATATTGGTATTTATAGGGACACTGGTCTTATTTTATTCCCTAGAATATCGGGTAGACATTTTGATAAACTTGAAAAAGAAATAATACAAAACTTTAGAAAGTTTGTTTTTAATATAAAACTAAAAATGAATCTAAAAGACTTTCCATGGACAGAGCTTCTTTGGAAAATCTTCCCGTCTGTGAAACACATTACCACTGGACTGCTTCCCTGCAGACTACAACGTAGTCGTCATCAAATCAAATGTCAACAAATATTTGTCACAAACCATCCCATAAGTAATCAAACTTAGTTAATTGTATTGATCAATTGCGGCTGACAATCATTCAATCCGATTAACCCTTATCCTTTAGTGGCTCTTGGCTTTGATAAGTAGTGACCCAACAGTGAAATAAAATCTAAAAAGAAAGGCAAAACGGGTCTGAACGTGTGCTATAATGAATACTGGCGCGGGCTATAAGCAATTTCAAATCCAGTCATATATATTGTAGTCACGTACACTGTAATATCATTGGGGAAAGTATCAATTACCTCCCCCCCCCCAGATTTGCGCACAATAGCAACTTATGTTCAATGAATTGTTTACTATGAATCGTTTCCAATACGTCTAAAATAACCACAGACGAGTTGATATATTGTCAAATTATATCAGAGAAAGGAAAGACGAAACAAAAATTGAATAAATAGCAAAAAGTGGAGAGAGAGAAAGAGTGAGAAAGAGAAACAGAGAGTGTGTGTGTGTGAAAGAGAGACACACAGAACAAAAAAAAGAAAGTATTAGAAGACGAAGGAAAAGAAGAAGAAGAAGAAGAAGAAGAAGAAAGAGAAGAAAATGTATGAAAAGAAAGAATAGAGTAATTGATAAGCAACCTAGAAACATAAAAAGAGAGAGAGAGAAAGCGAGAGAGAGAGAGAGAGCGAGAGAGAACAGGCAGAGAGAACAAAAAATAAAGTAAAAAGAGAGGAACAGGTAAAAAAAGTAATTGATAAGCAACATAGAGAGAGAGAGAGAGAGAGAGAGAGAGAGAGAGATGGAAAGAGAGACAGAGAGACAGAGAGACAGAGAGTCAGACAGACAGAGAGAACAGAATAACACAGAGAAGAAAAAGAAGAAAGAGAGTAAAGGATAGGAAAGTAAGTACATAGCAATTGATAAACACTTTTGAAAAATAAAGAGAGAGACATAGAGAGAAGAAGAAGAAGAAGAAGAAGAAGAAGAAGAAGAAGAAGAAGAAAAAGAAGAAAAAGGGGAAAAAGTAGAAAAAGTAAGTAAAGAATAATTGATAAGGAACATAGAAAAATAAATGGAGAGAGAGAGAGAGAGAGAGAGACGGAGCGCGACATATATATATATATATATATATATATATATATATATATATATATATATATATATAGAGAGAGAGAGAGAGAGAGAGAGAGAGAAGCAGACACAGGCATACAGAAAGAGACAGAGACAAAGATAACAGAATATGAGGAGAAAAAGAAGAAAGAGGGGAACAAATAGAAAAAGTAAGTAAATTGTAATTGATAAGCTCCCTAGAAATAGAGAGAGTGAGAGAGAGACATAGAAAACAGAAGAAGAAGAAGAAGAAGAAGAAGAAGAAGAAGAAGAAGAAGAAGAAGAAGAAGAAGAAGAAGAAGAAGAAAGAATGTAAGGAGTAACTGGTGAGCAACCTAGAAAATAAAGATAGATAGATAGATAGATAGAGAGAGAGAGAGAGAGAGAGAGAGAGAGAGAGAGAGAGAGAGAGAGAGAGAGATGTCCAAGAAGAGAAGGATTGTTCGGATTTCGCATCTGATGTTATTGGGAATAATAATGGCGTCGATGGAAAATAAGGTACGGACGGAATGATGTGCTGGCCGAGCGGGGGTGGGTGGGTGGGCTGGAGTATGTAAGTGGGCGTCAAACGTGAAACAAGTGGGCGTTCATCGAAGGGGACGGGGAGAGGTGGGAGAAGAGGGAAATAACATGTTGAACGGCAGGAGGAGAAAGTGAAGCGATTGTTGATGTGCGTGGGCGCATTGCCCTGACTTGAAACCATAAATAACAGCAAATGAAAGCAACAACATTTTTTTTTGTGACGAAATTCATTTTTCCTTTTTTTATTTCCCTTATTATTTTTATTTCGACTATTTAACATCAAAAAAATTTGTTTAATTATTTTTTAGACCATTTATTTCTGTTTTCACCTTTTTTTTTGCACATCCCAGATATCACTTTTTTTTTGTTGTATGCCTTTCTTTCTACCTTTCTTTCTTTTTTGCTACGTTTCTCCTTCTTCCTCTCTTTCTTTTTTTCCAGCTAAAGAAGAACTATATTAAAGTTCTTGTTTTTTCTTTCTTTTCTTCTTCTTCTTCCAGGTTGCCCGTCTTCTTTTATGATTTTCTTTATTCATTCTTTCTTTCCTTTTCTATATTTTCCTACACTTTTTTCGTTTTTCTTTTTTGTACCTTTAATTATGCCATATTTGTCACTCATTTTCTTTCCTTGAATTATCCTCTATTCTTTAAATATATACGATCTTTTTTTCTTTCTTCCCTTCCTTCTTTCTCTCTTTCATTCTTTCGTTCTTTCCGTTTTCATACCTTTGATTCAACCTTTTTCTTTCATTTTGAAGTCCCTGGTATTTCCATTCTCACTTTTTTTTATACTTCTTTTCATTCATTCTTTCTTTCTTTTCTCTCTCTTTCTCTCTTACTTTTTCATTTTCTTCTTTCTTCAATTCTTTTCTTTTTCTTTCGCCCTTTTTTCTTCCTTTTCTTCATTTCTTTTCTTTTTCTTTCACCCTTTTTTCTTCCTTTTCTTCATTTCTCCCTTTTTCTCCATTTCTTTATTTTTCTTTCTTTTTTTACTCATATGATTACGTATTTATTAAATAATAAAATATACTTCTTTCTCCCTACATAACATATACGCGGCAAGTGAGTAAATGCTTAACCTATAAAACATAAACATAAAAAATAATCCATTTTTAAAGATTATAGTCTTTCTTCTTTATCCACTCTTCTACCAGTCTCTCTGCCTGTCTGTCGGTTGTATCAGTTGAAAATGAGTCAGTTACCGAACTAGACATAACATAGTATACCTACCTGTGTACATTCAATGTCTTTTATTCTTCCCCTTCTCCTTATCAACCTCTCTCTCTTTCTCTCTTCTTCTCTACTTATGACACTCTATTAACGAACAATACCAGCTGCGTTCATCCATGCATTTTTTCCATCTCCTTTTTTCATCTCTTGAAACAATAATGATATTCGCCTGATTCTTCGCTCCGCCAAACCGACCATATGTTTTGCTAGCACCTGTATCCACGTTGCGTGCACTTTATAGAAACCGCGTATTACTTATACCACGGTGCATGCTAACACGATGACTCACCAAATATCTCTGAAATATAATATTTATTAAAAATAAACGTAGCAAAATATATTTCATATCTGTCTGTCTGAAACCGAAACTATGGGATTACTCTTATTAATATTGTACTATTGTAATATCTTAATGCTCAATTCAATTTATTATACTATTTCAGCTCAAGTCATGAAGCGAAGTGTAGTATCTGTTCTGTTGTCATGAAACAATCCTTCCAAGCATCATATTCTCCTTTAGGTAGTGTAGTACTGTAGTTATGATATCATCCTCCCATGCATTGACCCCTCCTTTTGAGGGGGTAATGTAGTATATATATTTTGTTGTCATGATATCATCCTCCCATTTACCCCATGTCTTCATTACCTTTTCTTTTTTGGGGAGTGTAGTGAAATATTTATTTCCCCAGGGATTACCTTCTCCTTTTTGAGAGGGGGGTAGTGTAGCATATGTTCTATTGTCATCATACCATCTTCCCAAGCATTCCTCCTCCTAGTGTAGGGACTATATTCTGTTGTTATGGTACCATTCTCTCAAACTTTCACTACCTCCTCCTTTTGGGGAGTGTAATGAAGTATCTCTTCTCCCAGGGATTGCCTTCTCATTTTTAGAGGGGGATAGTGTAGTATCTGTTCTGTAGTCATGATACCATCCTTCCACGCATTGCCCCTTCCTTTTTGAGAGTTAGTGTAGTATATATTCTGGTGTCATGATGTGATCCTCCTTTTGCGGGGGAAGTAGCGTAGGTCAACAAAAAAGTGACACATTAGGAAACTCAACATTTACATTATATATACTAGCAAAAATATGCGACGCGAGGTAACAGGTTATTGCTTGTATAAATCAAAGACCAAGCCGTTCTTACGATATCGGTAGGAATGACAATATCATAAGAACGGATATTTTTAAGATGCGTCCATTCAATCTGCACGTTTAGCGATGAAATGATGTTTCAAACGTGAACGTGACATTCTGAACTGATGCGTGACAGACGGACAGATAAAGCCCCAAATAGCTGCGACGACGTATCTAAAGGTTGTTATTAAGATGCGTCTATTCAATATGCACGTTTAGCGATGAAATGATGTTTCAAACGTGAGCGTGACATTCTGAACTGATGCGTGACAGACGGACAGATAAAGCCCCAAATAGCTGGGACGACGTATCTAAAGGTTGTTATTAAGATGCGTCTATTCAATATGCACGTTTAGCGATGAAATGATGTTTCAAACGTGAGCGTGACATTCTGAACTGATGCGTGACAGACGGACAGATAAAGCCCCAAATAGCTGCGACGACGTATCTAAAGGTTGTTATTAAGATGCGTCTATTCAATATGCACGTTTAGCGATTAAAATGAAATTTTAAACAAGCATGACGGCCCAACGGGGGAACAGAGACTCAAATGAAATGTGTGGACCCATCTAAAATGTTATTTCAAATACGCGTGACAAGACGACGAAAATGCTATTTTAAACACGCGTCACAGACCGATGAAAATGCTATTTCCAACTTAAGCATGACATTGGACGTATAAAGGTTTTAAATAAGATGCGTGGACCCATCTAAAATGTTATTTCAAATACGCGTGACATATAGACAGACGGAGCCTCGTATAGAGATGCTTGGACGTCTTTAAATAAAATAACGAATGATGTATTTATACAAGATGTTTGGAAAATCGATGGCATAACTTCAGGATTGTTTTCTATAGACTAGGTCAAGAAATATTTAGTTTCCCAGTTTATTATAGGCCATTGAAACACATACTAATCAACATTCGTTATTGTAACCATCTAACCAGTACAATATGTGGGATGTTGAATCATTATTTTTACATACGAGATGGATAAACACTAGCAATAAGCTTGGGCATAATGTTCCAACATACACCAACAAAACTATCAAGCAAATATAAAAGCCGTGGGACGCAAAAAAGAGAATAATCGACAGGGGATCCTTTGATAGCTAACACATCCAGTCGGTATCCTGCGATTGTTCGCCCTTTTTATTTCCGGTAACAGAATACAACAGACGAAATACAGGCATATAAATATAATCAGCACAGAACAAAAGACCATGCAGAGGAAGAAATGAACCACAAAAGAAATAAGATTATTATTCGCACATGCAGAATAATGGTAAAGGCACAAATGGAAGAGAATAATGGAAAACAAAAAGCATAATATCTTCGAGGTAATGGATAGGTAATGGAAATACAAACACATCCAAGCAAGAATACCGCACGTTATAATAGTTGACAAGAAAAAAGATAAAAACCTTGCTGACTAGTAGATTTTACCGTCCCATGTGTTCACATGATGAAGAGCAAGGAATAAAAAAAAGCTAAAGAAAATAGATGGGACTTTTAGAGAACTGAAAAGAATATGGAATATGAAGAAAAGTACAGTAATGCCAATACTTTTAAGAACACTATTAACATTTCTGAACAAACCAGAAAAAGACAAGAAGAAATTGGAAACAAAGGAGGATAACAACTATACAAAATACGATGATGATGATGATGATGATGATGATGATGATGATGATGATGATGATGATGATGATGATGATGATGATGATGATGATGACGATGAAAACAAATAAAGTATTAAGAACAATCATCTAATGTGGAAGCCGACCAACCACAGGTAAGTTGAAATAGAATAACGCTTCGTAAATACAATCACAAAATTATAGAACAAAATTTACACGCATCAAATGGAACTGAAATGACCAGAGCAGAAATTTAAAAAAAATCTGACACTACACCACAACTAAGATAATGTCATCGATTGGTATCGCACAAAGTAGTCGTGACAGGTAAATGAGTATGGAACACCTGTGAAAGGAGAGGACCATCCAGACTTCCACTGGAATAACGTGGAAGAATATTGGAGTACCTAGAAGGTTCATTGCAACTAAAATTTCAGAAAAAGCCACCGGCCGATATCAATGGTAAACAGCTGTTACAATAACGCAAATTGGTTTACAAAGACTATCGAAGGAAATGGAGAGTAATGGGAATTTGTGAAGACTTCTTGGCCCTCAGACACCAGGGAACACTACATGTTATTGACAGTTGGCGATAATTTGTAATGACTCGTGTGAAAACTCCTGATGAGCAAATGTAATAATAATAATCATGATAATAAAAATAATAATGATAATAATAATAATAATAATAATAATAATAATAATAATAATAATAATAATAATAATAATAATAAGTAATGTACGTATCAACAAAAATATTTTCTCTTGTCCGTATTAACGCAGACACTGTTGTATACACGTCGTTTTTGTGTTGTCGGCCGTAGCGCGGGCAGCAAATATTCTTTGTTAGCTGGACAATACTTCACCCCACGTTTGTTACAGTACTGTAGGGCCCCATTATGCAAGGCACAGTAGGTTAACTAGTATCAAATAGCTAATTTTGTTATTGAAAAATAGGTTTTGTTTCTGGACTCAGAAGTGAGTTCAAAGAAGAGTTTGATCCAAGAATAGTCATAATAAATTTAGACACCTGACGTGACCTTTGAGTCAGAGATCAGAGTGAGTCGTTTTTGTCCCCATCTCGTGCGTGGGAATGATGATCACGTCACCACGGAGAACAAGAACTTAGCTTTTTGGAATCAGTCCGCTATGGGAGCTCGAAGCGACAACGTCGTTTCGGAAAAGCGAGCAAAGTTTTCCCAAGAATGTAATCGCTCGCGATAAGGGCTGTATCTAAATCAGATCACCATGGAAGCTTGTGGCGAGCGCATGAGGTAGCTCTCGAATGCAAGAGTTGAGGTGTGAATCGAAGAGATATGGGCCAAAGCTACTAAGAAAAACTAACAGCGTCTAACGTCCCACACAGTACGAACCTAGGAAGATGTGAATGAAGAACCAATAATGGAAACCCCTCCACTCGAATGAAAGCATGAAATAAAAAGAACAAAAGAAATCTCTCAGAAAATCCGACTTCGAGTGTCTTTATCCTCTGCTTAAAGATAGAATTTGCCCACAAAAACAGGTGCCGCGCGGCGATCACAGCCAGCAACAAGACGAGGGCCAGCGCCGAACGAGATCTACAAAGGTAACTTTCTTATAATGTAAAATATCTGGAAACTGTGTTTCAAAGTGACTTTTGGACTCTTGAAAAATGTGTTTAGAAATCTGTTTAAATGACTCTTAAGAAAGGTGTGTTTAAGGTCCCTGTTGAAAAATGACTCTCCAAAATGTGTTAAAATTACTGAGAAACATGTTTGCTTAAAGAATGACTATGAAAATGTCTATGAAAATTGTATCATCAGAAGTATTAAGAAAAAAGATTGAAATCACTATTAATCCTCTCGTGAACATTTCGCGTTATTTTCGGCCGGAGAGGATGTAATAGCGAACAGTGAGGTGGTTTTGGAGAACTGCCTCAGTCGGAAGGATTTCTGCCTGTAGTAATAAATAAGCTCTCTCCCCCCCTTTGCTTCTCGTGACGTTTAATTTCGGTAGTTATGCAACAGATATTTCATTTTGGTGCTTAGTGACCAGCTGTTTCGACATGGAACAGATTGAATTCGAACCATGGGTACTAACAACGTTTGCGGTCTAAAATAAAAAAATTAAATATTAAAAAAATAAGAAAAAGAAACCACGTTCGGTCCGATAAAATAAAGGGAAAAAGAAAGAGAGAGAGGCAGAGACGGACAGAGTCGGAGACAGAGAAAAAGTGATATGCCGATGAGTAAAATGATTTAGTAAAAAGAAAAAAAAACCCAGAAAAAACACGATTGGATTTTTGAGGTAACAAAACCTTAAGGAAGAATAGGTTGTGGTTTTCATTTACGTGTTAATTTGTGTTTTAAATGTATTTTTTTATTTTACGTATATGTTGTGGGTTGCGTTTGATGCAGAAAAAAATGAGAGAGAGGATAAAAGTGAGAGCGATGAGTTATATGTTGGTAGAGAGAGAGACAGTGTAAAAGAAAGAGGAAAAAGTATGAGATGGAAAGAAAAAAAAAAGTGAGAGAAAGGGAGAAGGAATGTGAAAAAAAAGAGCGAGTGAGAGGCACATGTGCTGACTGGTGCCGCATAGTGCTTTGTCTACGAATCCTGTTTTGTTTCAGGACGGACATGAGTGACACGGCTGTAAAGAAAAAAAATGTTTTCAGTTGTTTGGTTGAAACATGGTTGGACTTTGAGGTAACGGAACTTTATGAGAAAACGCGTCGGCGCAGAGATTTCATGTCAGGAAGAGAGAGAGGGAAAGGACTGCGTGCGAACAGCCGGCGGGGTCGCCTGATGTCGCCCCGGGATAATTGTCTTTGTTTTTTTTGTTCAATTGAATTGTATTGCATGAAATTGTTTTTTTAAAAATATAATATTGTACTGCATAATTTGTAATTGTATTGTGGAGAGGGTTTGCCATTAATTCAGTGGTTCGACTTTTATTTTTTTTATTATTGTTGTTTTTGAATGAATTTTGGAGAAGTTTAGTCGGATAAGTGAGAATGCTATACCAGTTGCGTAAAAGATTAAAAAAAAAAAAAAAAGGCAGATAATTTAATGGGTATGAGTTTGGGTCAGCCGGGCGATTTGAGTTGATTAGGTTCGGGCAGCTGGCGGCAGCTAGAGTTGGTTTGGGTCGGATCGCGGAAACCCTTGGACAGGGTTGATTTTATCGGGAAGAATCCCCGTGTACAGAGTATGTACAGGCTTGGAAAGTCAATGAGGGATTCCCGGCGTTTGCTCGTATGCTCTCTTTTATAGAGTACCCATGGGTTAGTGGCGAGGCTTGTGGTAAAGCCTGCATACGTTAAAATTGCGAACGGGAGAATGACGGTGATATGGTCATTCTGTGGGACCACGAGAAAAGGACGGTGGTCAGTTATGGAAATTGTTGTTTTCGTGACCAAGGTGTGCCCAACTGCGCCGATAGAGTGTGTGAAAGTGTGTAAAATGTTAAGCTTTGAAATTGTGGTCCCATTTTTTTTTGTGGATTTTGGATGTTTGCCGACGAGTGTGCTGCGAAGATACCCCACCCTCTTACCGCATAGATAGGGACACGGGAAGGGAACGCATGGAATTGGTGTCTGCTCAACACCAGTGGGGATGGAGTTAAGCTGGGGCGTGGTGTGACTCGGGTGCGCGCGTCTGGGCGGATAGAACCATGGGGATCGATTTTTAAAAAAAGGAGCTACCGGGTGTTAATTGGATTTAATTATAAGATTATAGGTTGGGCCTAGTTTGTGGTCATTCGGCGTGTTCCGGGTGCAGAGATGATTCGATGTGACATTTCGCCCAATACCGTATCGACCAGATAGATCCATGGGATGGGGTCCTCCACGTTTAATGAACAGGGCTGGGAGTTAGAAACTGGGTGTTTGTTCGCTGTCATTCGCGACGGGAGCACGGGCGTGTCAGAAATGTATGGTCCATATATAGCAAGCAGCATAGCGACGGTACCTTCAGTAAGCTTCGAGGCTGACCATTAGAGAATAGGTCAATGAAGGTTTTTTTTTTCTGTTTTTTGTTCCCCTATTTCGCGAGAATAAAACGCGCAGTTAGTTTTACTCGGTTGTGTGCCGACCGTTTGTTGAAGTTATCTAAGAAAGTGATGGTGGCCCGAAAGTGTAACATACCGGGAATTTTTGGGAAGTGGTCGAGCACGGAGAACGTGTGTGAGCAAGAGCGAATTTATGTGGTAGATTTTGCAGGAGATATAGGCGAGAAACGCCTGATGTTGATTTATGACAGGGGATGGCTTTTTTTAGCCGGTAACGACCGTAGGGAGCAAACTCCCCCACATCCCGGAAACATTGTCATGTGGTGCCGAAGGAAATTCCGGCAAGGGTGAAATGATGGTAACCCCAGGAGTGCTCAGGCTCGGATTTTTACCAGTCCCAGGGATGGGTTGGTTTTTTAAAAAAAAAGAGAAAATCTTGGGATTTTTTGTTTTTTTTTGTTTATAGGGAAGGAAGGAGTGTTACAGTACTGTAGGGCCCCATTATGCAAGGCACAGTAGGTTAACTAGTATCAAATAGCTAATTTTGTTATTGAAAAATAGGTTTTGTTTCTGGACTCAGAAGTGAGTTCAAAGAAGAGTTTGATCCAAGAATAGTCATAATAAATTTAGACACCTGACGTGACCTTTGAGTCAGAGATCAGAGTGAGTCGTTTTTGTCCCCATCTCGTGCGTGGGAATGATGATCACGTCACCACGGAGAACAAGAACTTGGCTTTTTGGAATCAGTCCGCTATGGGAGCTCGAAGCGACAACGTCGTTTCGGAAAAGCGAGCAAAGTTTTCCCAAGAATGTAATCGCTCGCGATAAGGGCTGTATCTAAATCAGATCACCATGGAAGCTTGTGGCGAGCGCATGAGGTAGCTCTCGAATGCAAGAGTTGAGGTGTGAATCGAAGAGATATGGGCCAAAGCTACTAAGAAAAACTAACAGCGTCTAACGTCCCACACAGTACGAACTTAGGAAGATGTGAATGAAGAACCAATAATGGAAACCCCTCCACTCGAATGAAAGCATGAAATAAAAAGAACAAAAGAAATCTCTCAGAAAATCCGACTTCGAGTGTCTTTATCCTCTGCTTAAAGATAGAATTTGCCCACAAAAACAGGTGCCGCGCGGCGATCACAGCCAGCAACAAGACGAGGGCCAGCGCCGAACGAGATCTACAAAGGTAACTTTCTTATAATGTAAAATATCTGGAAACTGTGTTTCAAAGTGACTTTTGGACTCTTGAAAAATGTGTTTAGAAATCTGTTTAAATGACTCTTAAGAAAGGTGTGTTTAAGGTCCCTGTTGAAAAATGACTCTCCAAAATGTGTTAAAATTACTGAGAAACATGTTTGCTTAAAGAATGACTATGAAAATGTCTATGAAAATTGTATCATCAGAAGTATTAAGAAAAAAGATTGAAATCACTATTAATCCTCTCGTGAACATTTCGCGTTATTTTCGGCCGGAGAGGATGTAATAGCGAACAGTGAGGTGGTTTTGGAGAACTGCCTCAGTCGGAAGGATTTCTGCCTGTAGTAATAAATAAGCTCTCTCCCCCCCTTTGCTTCTCGTGACGTTTAATTTCGGTAGTTATGCAACACGTTGTTATTCTCTAGCATGAACGATTTCTCACCGCTTCCCGGGAAGACATCGACTAGACGAAAGTATTTAAATATAGAAATAAAAAATACAAGTGAAATCAACAGTCCGCACAGCATCAAAGAGACACAGCAAGTTCTTGGTTTGTGTTTCTGATAAAACATTATTTGGTATTTACAGGATTTGAGATTCTTAGTACGTACAAACAAGTTTTTGTTTCTGCTTCATTGATACACGGTATATTATTACAGTTTTGTCACTTCATTGACTTTCGACATGACGGTTACAAGTTGTATCACGCGACAAGAAAGATGGGGGTTGCTTCACGGTCTGGCTGACTGCTCTGAGCTGACGGCTAACTCAACTTTAACTGCAAAAACTGCAAAATTTGATTGGTGCAACTCTATTTATATTCAAGCATGGATATCTGGCTTCCCCTGGGACAAATCATTTTATCATCGCCAATACGCGTTTTGATTGACTGCTGGCTATATGTAGCCCGGTATCGTTTTCATTCGAATTCTCCCATATACTAGTTACTCTGAACAGATATTTTGGACACTCATGTCATGTCCGACCTCAGCTGACCTTTACTCGGGTCACAGCTTCTGATTACTCACCACAAAACAATATGTATCATATTTGTGGAATCTTTTGTAACTCTGTGAACTGATAATTTCTTGTTTCCTCGGTATATTTTCCTAAATATAGAGTACATTTACTCATCCTAATTATTTCATAGGACCTCCGAAAACATTGTCACATAGAACGCGATGAATATAACTATCTGAGAGTCCTTCAAACGGAGGCCATTAAATAAACATAGATAAAAACGAATATTTGAAAAGAATATCTAAGAGGAACAAGAAAGCTCGTTTAAACTAAATTATACAGCTGACACATACTACAAGGAATTAAGATATCGCTAATAAAATAATATGAACCCTTCATAGGCTGAACGAAAGGTACCGGCCCAAAGAACTAATGTATTAATGACCATTTACTTCACCTGAACGATACTATTGACTGACTTCGTGTAAAAAGGAAAGAAAACGGAAGACGACCGGTAAGTGTAGACTACTTAGTGGGCGATTCAATAAAAAGAATAACCTAAAATACAGAAATGCCCCAAAAGCATCACCAAAATGAACAATATGAAATGCAATGAAAATAGAAACAAAAAGTGATAAAAGCAAAATAGGAAGAGAAACAACTGGCTAATTCATAAGACCTATCGACAGAATGATTCTAGAAAACACATGGTTGCGAAAAAGGCACTTGAACAGAGAAACATAATTGCTATTACAACCGCACAAACAGCAGGATCAGAACGAACCACATAAAAAATCACAATGGACAAAACCCTAAGAAAAATATTAAATGTAGACGTAGTGGACAAAAAACGAAATAGTAAACCACGTCACATATGAATCCAGCAAATTAGCACAAAAAGGCATACAAAAATATACATGATTGCGTTCGAAAGCTGGTCCACGTGGAATTAGTTAAACGAATGCACGTTTAACGTTTAGACACATCGCTTAAGCATAAACCGAAGCCAGTATTGGTAATTAAAAAATTTTTAAATGATATTTTACCCCAAACAAGGCAGGGCGCATCTGTAGACGTAAGGGGCTACTGAGAATTACGGAGTAGGTTTAGGGTGTCATTCTAAGTTGGTAGCTGTGCAGCGAGATGTCTGTTTAAATTAGTTTTAAACCTCTGCATGTCGGTACTGTCGGGGAAACATGGGTCAGGGAAGGAGTTCCAGAGGCCAGCAGCACGATGAAAGAAGCTATTGGAGTAGAAGGCTCTCCGGCATCTGGGGAGATTCACAGTGAATGGATGGGATTTAGCTGATTGGTCTTGTGAATTTACGTCGAGGGCTTGTGGGACAAGGAAATACAAACGGATAAAGTCATTCATGACCGAAGATTGGACGTGATAATAGTCAACAAGAAGGGAAAACATGCCGAATCGTAAATTTAGTCATCCCATTGGCTCACAGGTTGCAGATAAAAGAAAGCAAAAAACTAAGAAAATCCATAGAACTTCTAAGAAAGCTGGAAGAAATCTGAAGTATTACGAAAATTACTGTAATACCAATAACTGTAGGTACTTTAGAATGGGTTCGAAAAAAAAAACCTGGAAAGAAGACTAGGAGAAATTGGAATAAAGGGGAGGATCGACACTATACAAAATACGGTACTGATAAAAACAGCTGAGATACTAAGGAAAATCCTCGGGTGTGGAAACCAAGCCCCATAAGCAGATAACGCCCACCAAGCGCAGGTAAGTATAAAAATGTATAGAAAAGAAGATTACACGAATAAAAGGGAACTGAAAATGTCAGAAGTTCCATAATTTGAGTCCCATCCCCAAATGGCCGTGAAGAGTGAAGGGTGATGGAAAGACCGAGGAGAGAGGTCATCATCCGGAATTCCACTGAAGCGTTCGGAAAGTACTGAAATCTTGAGGAGACTTATTACCACTTAAATTCTAGACAAAACCAATGGTCGTTATAAGCGAGCAATCAATGGTAAACAACTGTTGCGATAACTCAAAGCGATTTGAAATTGTTATCGAAAGAATGATAAAAATATGGAAAACAGTGAACACTATTTGTTAGTACCAGTGAACAATCGCGGATAATGACTTGTGTGAAAAATCGTAGTGAGTAAATACTACTACTACTACTACTACTACTACTACTACTACTACTACTACTACTACTACTACTACTACTACTACTAAGACTACTACTACTACTACTAAAATAATAACAACAACAACAACAATAATAATGATAATAATACGCTAACAAAAGCAATGACAAGGTGAACAATACGTAGACGAACGAAACTGAAAAAAAGTCAAACAAGAAAAGGAGAAATATGTTTTCTTCTGTGTCATTTTCTTTCGTTAGTTTTATTATTAATACATGTGGCATATGGCCACGGAAAGAACACCTGAAAAGGAAAAAAAGAATGGCCATTTACAGCTGTAAAAACCAACGTGATGACAGCACACTATCAAGATAGACCATACAAAAGAAAACAGAAAACGTAGATGTTGTGACCAAACTACTTCATAAGTTAATAAGAACATAGATGAGTCGTCAAACTGCATACGTCCGCCTCGAAACTTGAGTTGGAATTCTGTAAAATTGTCAAACCTGACGGAAGTTTAAAATGTCAAAATCAAAGGTCATATAAGATGCGGAACTCCATTAGCTTCAATAAGGGCCAAGAATTGATTCACTATCGCTTTTTTCGATGAAATTGATCTTTGACCTAAATATCTAAAAATTAAATCAGTTCTGAGTTAGAACATGTCCGATTTCTTATACCAAGTTTGGTGACGATTGGTCAAGTGATGTGGACACTAGGCCGCACACAAACAGAAATAGTGACAGATCCAATCGAATACATAACTTCCTTGACGGGGGTAATGAAGCAAGTAAACACAGAAAGCCTTTGTTTATTCTCTAAACAGAGGCTGAAGAGAGCCCAGCATAGGAGGCCAACTATAGGTCCCCTTTGTTTGGATTTGAAACCGACGGTACCGATGTTGTTTTAATCTTCTGTAATTACATAAATAAATATTACGCTCTTATTTTTGAATTTTCCTTAATAATCGAACACTCTGCTGGGGTTCTCTCTCACTCATCTTACACATCTCTCTCCCCCTCTTTCTTTCTCGCTCCCTCTCTCTTCATCTCTCTGTTTATATATATATATATATATATATATATATATATATATATATATACCCCTTGCTAGATAGAACACTTTCTGAAACCTTATATGTTCGTAGATAAAATATAGGGTTTATTTCTCTCACATTAAAATAAGACTGAAATATATTTTATATAAATATTTGAAATTGTTTACATAATCAATTCATGTTTCGGTACCGAACGTGAATTGGTTTGTGTAGACCATTTAAAATGTTTTAAAAAAATATATTTATTAAACATCAAGTATTGAGCATTTTTTCAAAATAAATCTCATAATCTAGATTTTCCTCCCTCGATCAATGAAAAAACTATGTTTCACCAACATTGAAATGGTCGCGGATGATCTTAGAAGATGGAAAGACAGTGGAAGCAAATTTCAATTCAAACTTTGATTGGAAGATGCGGAAGAATATTGGAATCTGGAGTGTGAGCGTTACGCAAATTCTAGATAAAACGATCTGCCATTAGCAACAAGAATTCAATATTAAACGGTTGTTGCGAAAACGAAAAATGATTTTAATTGTGATAAAAAAAAGTAGAGGATATTAGAAGTCTGGCGAGATCTGTTGTTACTCGAACTCCAAGGGATACTATCTGTTTTTGTCAGTGAGCGATCACTGGTAATGACTCGTGTAACGACCCCGAGTGAGTAATACATAATGATAATAGTGTGTATTTACCTCCTCTCCAGAAGGTTAGACACAAGGTCATGCATGGTTTTGAAAGGCCAGCGCCATAGGAGAAACGCACTGTGGCCTACAAACATTTCTGAACAGCCCCTACGGCATACACCGGTAGATAAGCTTAAGTCGATTAAAAATAAACTAACTCCTTCTCAGATAGAAGGTAAAGCCTGGGAAGGTGGCCATCTTAGAAGTGAACAGAACCAAACCAAAGCGCTACAACAACAAAACTAAACTGAATGTCGAGGATACGTTCTCGACAGTTATTAAGGATGAAACAATGTGTCACATGTTAAGATATGCACGTTCTGGGCAATGAAGAAAATGGATGTGATAAAAGTTAACGAGAAATTAAAAAAAAACGTTCCAGCACATCGCGGTGTGAAGTTCAAGGGGCTAGAAACCTAAACAAATACACCAAGCCTAAACTGAAAGGAATATGGAACATAAAGAATGCGACGATAATAGTAGAAACAGTTCTGAAAAAAAAACTAAAAGAAATTTGAGTCAAAGAGATAATTTACATCATGCACAGCACACCAGTGATGCAAATAATTGAAATATCAAAAAAAAATCATCGAGTGCGTAAACCAACTCATATAATCAGATAACGCCGACAAGGCATAGATAACCTGAAATAGAATAACATGTGTAAACGCAACTACACATATAGAAGGAGCATTATACAACACCAAGGGAACGGAAACAACCAGAGTAGATGATAGATATCACATTATCTGCGGCTTCCCCTAACAAATCGGGTTGATGCCACACAAAATAGTGCTGAAAACTCAAGGAGGATGAACCGACCAAGGAGATAGAGCTTTATTCAGACCTCCCGTAACAGAGCACGGAGGAAACTTAAGGAGACTTATTGCCATTCAGATTCCAGAGAAAACCAACGCCCGTTATAAGCGGTAAATAAAGCTGTTGCAGTAACGCAAAGTGATTTATAAAGGTTTCTGAGAGAAATGGTGAGTGTGTAAATCTGAGGAGATTCTTGCCATTGAGCGATCACTGGTAATAACTCATGTAAGAATTCCTAGTGACTTGACTCAACAACAATAGCAGCAGCAGCAGCAGCAGCAACAACAACGTACCCAGGAAATGTGATGTTGGATGAAAGTTTACAGACACAGAAAACAGAATAAAACACCTCATGTAAATGGACAACCTGACGCAAAAACCAAAAATGAACTAGAAAGGCTGATAAACATGTCCAGAATCTTCAGTGGAAAAGTATGCACTACTGGAGATGAAAAGAAGAAAACTGGCGACAGCAGTTGTCATGGAACCGGGAAAAGATTAGGGCGCTTGGCGAACAAGATATCTATAACTATTTGGGAGTTTTGGAAGCAGATACCATCAAATAAACAGAAATGTGTGGAGAAAGCAGTACACTGGGAACTATCCAAACAACTGCCTTTTGAACACAGACAAATCGTACAGAAACAAAGCGGAGACGCTATTAGGGCACGAAAAATCTTCTGGGACATGGAGGTACAAACTGATATACTCATCCAAGCAAGAACACCGGATGGCATAATAGCTAATAATAATAAAAAAAAAACTACTAAATTGTAGATTTTGCCGTCCCAGCAGCCTACAGGGTGAAGATAAAGAATTCTTATAGTCTATCCTCCCCTCAAAAAGAAAACAAGCAAAACACACAGCTCAGCTGATACCACACAGAATAGTTATGAAGAGTCAAGGAGGATAGAATAACCCAGTTGGAAGAGCACTAACCAGACCTCCACTGAAAAGGTGCGGAGAGTACTGGAGCCTTAAGGTGGCGTATTGCCACCCAAACCCCAGTAACGACCTTGATAAAGGCGAGGAGGGTTGGAAATCTGAGGAGACTGGGTTTCACTCGAACTTCAGGGAACACTACCGTGTGATTGTCAGTGAGCAATCACTGATGATGACCTGTATAAGATCTCCCAGTTTGTTGTTAATAATAATAACACTGACAAAAAGAGACATAATACTAATGAATATACACAAAGCACTATATAGCATTTTCAAGAATAAGGTCAGTAGGCATATCCTGCTTTTGCGATAATCATCTTTCGTTCTTTTTATTTCCTTACATCTTGTAGCTTCATATCATGTCTGGAGCGGCTTCCATAAAAAATAAAAATATGGAAAGAATAGGGAAGAGGTATCGTAAGCATTTAAGATGGAATATGCCACGAACTTAAAATAATAGCACTACAAAAGATTAAATTGGACATATAGAGCCGGAGTTTACGTGGATTAATATGTGAGAAAATACTATAACTTGACCCCCACCCCAGCTAAAAAAAGAAACATAGTGGCAAAATGGTGCGCCCGAGAGGATAAAAGACCAAGGAAAGATAGCAACTACCAGACGGCGACTGAAAGGGTGCAGAGAGGAGTACTGGAATATAAAAGAGACATATTGTTACTAGGTTCAAAACTAGCATCATCGGCCGTTATTAGCTAGTAATCACTCGTAAAAGCCGTGTGCGAGCAGACCAATTGGGTAAATATAACAAAATTGAGTTTATTGAAATTTGGTGATACTTACTGTCACTCAAACTCCATGAAAAATCACCAGTTCTTATCAGCTAGAAATCAGTTATAACGATTGGTATAAACACTCCTAGTCAATAATAATAATAATAATAATAATAATAATAATAATAATAATAATAATAATAATAATAACAATAATAATAATAATAATAATAATTAGTGACGACATACGAATGGAATTTGGCATCACTAAAGGTGCCATTCTTGATTAAAAAAAGGTAAAATTGTCCACTCAGATGGCCTTGAACTCCTAACAAAAGATCTGATAAAGAATGTAGACAGTGAGAAGGGGCTACATATACTTGGGGGTACTGGAGGCACACAAGATTAAAAACAAGGAAATAACAAATCAGGTCACAGCTGAGTAAGGATTATTCTTAAATCACACCTCCACAGTCGAAATACAATGTATGCTATCAACGCCAGAGCAGTAGCTATCATTCGATATACTGTCGGTATACTTGACTGAAATGTAAATGAACTAAAATGTTTGGATACCAAAACACGTAAAATGCTTACAATTTATAGAGCTTTTGCAAAGAAAAAAGATGCAGATCGACTGTTTCTACCTAGAAAGGAGGGTGGCTGAGGTCTACTTAGTGTTGAAGATGTTGTGAATATGAGATTCTCCTTCGTGAAGTAAAAAGAGAGGAAATACTAAGAACTGGAGTGAAATAGAATCAAAGGCTACAAGAGAGAGGGTTAAATTATTTGGAAAGAAACTACACAGTGTACTCTTTAAAAATACTGCATTTAGAGATGACAGCTGAAATTGGTTGGTCAAAGATGAACTCAAAAGATCTACTGAGAGCATCTTAATGGCAGTTCAATGAACAAGCCACTCGCACTAGGTCCATCAAACATTACATTGACAAAACTGCAGAATCACCGATATGCCGATTATGTAATGAAAGAGATAAAACCCTACCGCATATTGTATCTGAATGCCCTATTCTAGCACAACATCAGTATACAAATGGAGACACGGCAAAATCGCTCAGGTACTACACTAGAATGTATGCAAACTTTATTAATTGGACCACAATGAATAATTGAATGAGCATAATCCAGAAGTGGTACAGGAGAATGACAATGTCAAACTTCTTTGGGACATGCGCATACAAACTGATAAGTTTCTTGAACATTCCAACCCCGACTTAATCTTTCTAAACTAAAAGAAGAGAACTTGCGTAATCATTAATATAGCCGGCTCCTTCGATACCAGAGTGCAGGAAAAAGAACACGAAAAAAAATATCGGGATCTAAAATGGGAATTAGTTAGAGTATGGAAATGTAAAGAAGTAAAGGTGATTCCCGTTGTAATTGGAACGCTTGGAACCATTACGAAAACCCACAATAAATGGCTTAAACAGATTGACGAGACAATTTCTTTTCAAATTCTGCAAAAGGCTTGCCTGTTGGGAACAACGAAAGTGTTAAGGTACAGCTTGAATGTCTAAAGTCAAGGGAATTGACTTGATGTTCAAAAAAGAAAAATCCAACTAAAATTATCCCAAAGTTGAAACTACTATGAAATAATAATAATAATAATAATAATAATAATAATAATAATAATAATAATAATAATAATAATAATAATAATAATAATTATTGAAAGAAGAAAGATCTAAGTGTCATGATGGACAGTTGCTTCCTGTTTATATCCTGCGAATGTTGGTTTCTTTAATTTCTGGAACAAGTTTACGAACAAAAAACAGGTAAGTAACCTCTCTAATTCGATGTATTACAAGGACAGTGATCAAACACTAGAAAGTAGGAATGAAAAGAACAAACCAAAAAGCCATAGAAATAAATGGACCACAAAAGAGTACATACTGGTAATGGAATGCTATTACAAAACCCACCACCCAACAGAATGAGGATACCGGAAACGAATGAAAGAACTATGAGACATTTCTACTGACTATCATACAATGGAACAAAGGATAGCAGACCAAGCAAGACAGATACTCAAGAGAGGGTGGTTCTCGGAGATGGAATTAACGGAAATCAAACAAAAGATAAATAGCCTGAGAGATAAATAAACACTACTTGAGGAAAACTCACATGAAAAAGACATGCAAAACATAAACATTGAAACTGAAGAGGGCGAAGACTACAACACCACAGAACTCACCGAGGAAGAAGCAGAAGTAGAAAACATCAAACGGTTCATGTCCGTGAACAATACAAAACTCCCATATCTAAGGAACGTATATTGGAAGAAGTTAAATGTAGTAAAAGAAAAAGTAAACACACTCCTCGTGTACATCTCAACAGACACTATCGCATATCTAAACAACTTGATATATGTGGGCGCAAAATCAATAAGTATGAAACTAAAATCAGAGAAAAGATTAACCAAAACAATGGGGGACAAAGTCTGAATGGGAAATCAGACTGGAAACCCAGATTACCAAACTTCGAAAAGAAGTTAATCCTGTAAACAGGATGAAAGAGAACGGAAAAGGACGGTAGATCAGACATCTGAATCACAAGGAAAGACTAAATAAGAAACATGAAGAATTAAAACAAAAGATAGCACGAGCAAGTAAAAGATGGGGAAGGAAAACTGAGATGATATGGATACAAACTGGAAAGCACAAAGAGAACAGGACTTTTGAAAATAATGAAAGCCAGTTTTACAAAAACGTAAACGGAGAACGAACAACAACGGAATAACCCAACCCGACAGAGAAAACACACTCTTGGAGCAAGATATGGGCAAAACTTAAAAACACAACAAAAAAATGCTTAGTGGCTGAAAAAGATGAAAGATGAATTACAGGAAATTGAAGAAGGAACAGAAACATAAATTAATAAAAACACGATTAAGACAACCCTAAGGAAAATGGCAAACTAGACAGCATAAGGCCACTATGGAATACATGCATACCGGTTTTAAAACATCACGACTCTACATGAAAGGCTAGCGCAGAAACTGAAAGGATGTATCCACAAAACAGATGTACCAGAGTGGATGACCAAAGGAAAGACAACGCTAATACAAAATAAATGTCAAAAAGGGAACGATCCCAAACAACTACATACCAATAACCAGTTTACCAACAATGTGGAAAATCTTAACGGCACAACTGAGAAAACAAATCTACCAATTGCTGAACAATTGTGGATTACCCCTAGAGGAACAAAAAGGATTCTGGAAAAGGAAGAGAGGGACAATTGATCTGCTATAGATGCATACATAAAGATTCGGAAGGAGGTAAAAAGCAGAAAAAGAATATATCCATGACATGAATTGACTACAAGGAAGCTTACGATATAATCCTCAAGCATAACTAATTGAATGCTTAAAAATATACAAGATATCCGACAGGATTATTACTCGAACTGACAGCTGGAGAGCTACATCTGATCTGAGATAAAAATACAGAAAGGCATTTTCCAAGGAGACTCTCTATCACTACTACTGTTTATCGTAGCCATGATTCAACTCAACTACATACTCAGAAAATGTGATCTCAGATACAAGTTTACGGACACAGAACAAAGACTAAACCACTTGATGTACATGGACGACCTGAAACTATTTGTAAAACGGAAAAAGAAACAGGAAAAGCTGATAAATACGACCATAATCTTCAGCCAGGGCATTTAAATGGAATTTGCAATGAAAAAGTGTGCACTGCTCGAGATGAAAAGGGGAAAACTGGAGACAACAGATGCCATGGAACTACCATACAAAGAGGAGATTAGGGCACTAGGTGGACAGGATAGCTATAAATATTTGTGAGTTCTGAAAGTAGATAAAGAAAATCTACGGAAATAAAAGAGAAGATTGGAAAAGAATACATGAGAAGAACGAGGAAACACTTAGAACGAAGTTATATCGCAGAAAGCTAGTAAAAAAATAAACCGTTGGGCAGTATTACTAATATAATACTCTGGGCCATTCATAGGCTGGACTAAAGAAGAACTCAGACACCTTGACCAGAAGACTAGAAATTTAATGACCATGCAAAACGCACTACACCCAAAAGACGATACGAATAGACTCTACGTTAAGGGAAACAAAGGGTAAGAGTACTGGTAAGTATAGAAGACGGTGTGCAAGACCCCCTCCTCCCCCCAAAAAAGATGGAGAAATACATAAGCCAGAATACGGAAAGGCTAATCGCCGCAGCAACAGACACCCTCCCCAAGTACAACTCGGAAGCACCGAAAACAGAAACAAAAAGACAACAAAAGAAAAGTGGGAAGATTCATAAGACTGACAAGAAACCAACGAAAATATCTGGGCATGGCTAAGAAAAGGCACTTGTACAGAGAAACTGAACCTTTACTGACGGCTGCACAGTTAAAATATATAAAACCCAGGAAAACAGTAAATGAAGACTGTGTGGACAAACAGACGAAACAGTAAATCATATAAGTGAATGCAGCAAACTAGTCCCCAAAGAATACAAGAATAGACACAACTGCGTATGCAAAGCAGTACACTGTTAACAGTACGGGACATTGAAAAACACAAAACCTCCTGAAAAATGGATGTACAAACAGACAATCTCATACAAGCAAGGAGAGCGGATGTTATAACAATCGACAAGAAGGAAAAATCCCGCAAAATTGTAGACTTCGCCGTTCCAGCAGACCACAGACTGAAGATCAAAGAGACGGAAAAACGAAGCAAAAACACGGAAATTGTCAGAGAACTGAGAATGAAGAAAGTCAATATAATACCAATAATCGTAGGAGAACTAGGAATAGTCCCGCAAAGAAGAGAAAATGGAATCGAAGGAATCGCTGAAACTATACAAAGGACGGCAATGATCAAAACAGCTGCAATCTTAAGGAAAATCCTCGAATGCAGAAACCAACCCTCATAAGCTACGTATGGTAACTAGTTACATGGAAGCTACAACAGGAAGAAAAACACCACAGTAAGAACACCACCGCACGAACCAAGGAACAGAAACTGCAAGAAACATCATAAGCTGCCCCCTAAATAAAAATGAATAAATAAAACTAAACATTTAAAAAAAAAATCAAATGGAACCGGCTTCGGCTGACACCACACAAAATAATCGTAGAGGGTCAAGGAGGATGGGAAGACCGAGGAGGCACAGCACTAACCAGACCTCCACAGGAATATGTGGGATTGCTGAGACATTGGAGAGGCTTATTGCCACCCAAATCCCAGGGGAGACCAATGGCAGCGAGAAATCAATGGTTGGCGGCTGTTGCGATATCGCAAGGTCATTTGCAGTGTTGATCGAAAAGAGGTGGAGAGTACTGGAATTCTTACGAAGCTTGTTGTCACTCAGACTCCAGGGAATACCACTGGTTCTTGTCAGTGAGCAATCACTGACGATAACTTTTGTAAGAACCTCTGGTAAGTACAAATAATAATAAAAATATGATGTGACCTTAAAAAGGCAGCAAAGACATAAGAAAACAAGGAGATAGTAAACAAGAGTATGTATTTACAGAAAGTAAAGAAGTAATGCGGATTGATGATAGTCGATCATTCTGTTATCACGATTATTGATAGTGTTGAGAAGAGTCCATGTAGTGACGCAATAAGGTTGATCATCATCGCATAATCATAATGATTTGGTAAGGAAAGTATACAAAATATAGAACTTTAAAATAACGGTAGGACTGATCGTGATCGGAGCTATGGGAACGATCCTTAAGTGCTTCTCGTAGAAATAGGAAAGCACTATGGTTTCAGGGAAATATTGCACTCATTCAAATGTCGGAATTCTGAAAACGGCCCTGAAATATTGGGGAGAGTTGCTATAATTGAACTCAGTCGTAGATGAACGATACAATGGAAATATTCTTGCAAAAAGATAAGTGCGTTATCTATGTGCTTTTTAAAACATTGTGTGAATGAATAGAAAGACAGGAAATCACGCAGAACTGCGATTTTCCCTGATGTCATGGATTGCGCAATATTACAATATTTTGCTTTTCTTATTGCTTCTTGGGCTAAAAAATCGTGACTAACGTTTTGGATTTTAGAGGATTGATAATTGGTATTATTTAGATGAGGATTGATAATTGGTATTATTTAGATGAGGATTGATAATTGGTATTATTTAGATGAGGATTGATAATTGGTATTATTTAGATGAGGATTGATAATTGGTATTATTTAGATGAGGATTGATCATTGGTATTATTTAGATGAGGATTGATAATTGGTATTATTTAGATAGGGGTTGATAATTGGTATTATTTAGATGAGGATTGATCATTGGTATTATTTAGATGAGGATTGATAATTGGTATTATTTAGATGAGGATTGATAATTGGTATTATTTAGATGAGGATTGATAATTGGTATTATTTAGATGAGGATTGATAATTGGTATTATTTAGATGAGGATTGATAATTGGTATTATTTAGATGAGGATTGATAATTGGTATTATTTAGATGAGGATTGATCATTGGTATTATTTAGATGAGGATTGATCATTGGTATTATTTAGATGAGGATTGATAATTGGTATTATTTAGATGAGGATTGATAATTGGTATTATTTAGATGAGGATTGATAATTGGTATTATTTAGATGAGGATTGATAATTGGTATTATTTAGATGAGGATTGATAATTGGTATTATTTAGATGAGGATTGATAATTGGTATTATTTAGATGAGGATTGATAATTGGTATTATTTAGATGAGGATTGATAATTGGTATTATTTAGATGAGGATTGATCATTGGTATTATTTAGATGAGGATTGATAATTGGTATTATTTAGATGAGGATTGATCATTGGTATTATTTAGATGAGGATTGATAATTGGTATTATTTAGATGAGGATTGATAATTGGTATTATTTAGATGAGGATTGATAATTGGTATTATTTAGATGAGGATTGATAATTGGTATTATTTAGATGAGGATTGATAATTGGTATTATTTAGATGAGGATTGATAATTGGTATTATTTAGATGAGGATTGATAATTGGTATTATTTAGATGAGGATTGATAATTGGTATTATTTAGATGAGGATTGATAATTGGTATTATTTAGATTAGGATTGATAATTGGTATTATTTAGATGAGGATTGATAATTGGTATTATTTAGATGAGGATTGATAATTGGTATTATTTAGATTATTCTGACTATAATTCTCATTTTGGATGTTATTCTCACAACGTTTCAATCGATGTAACCTCTGACTTTCTTCAGGTGCGTTTTGTTCTTAGTAATATATATATATATATATATATATATATATATATATATATATATATATATACATAAAAATATATATATATATATATTTATAGGCAGCATCTTTTTAAAAGCATATTCCGTTTAGTATGACGGATAATTCATGTCTGCATATTTTTAAAAATTTTATATCGCTAGTACATTTGGATTCATCTGGATCCATCTCCAGGGATGAGTGTTTTATACTCGATAACCACCTTTTAATATTGATCCAGACGGATGCGAAAGTAATAGAAAAATAAGCGAATCCGGCAAGTATATATGTTTGTTTCCATTCTAAACCAGAAAACATATACAGAAATAAAAAAGGATCGAAAAAAAAAACATATGCAAACCTAAATCGTCCGTCATATTTAACGATATACATATATATATATATATATATATATATATATATATATATATAAGGGTAACATGCATGTTGATCCGAACAAAACCGTTTAAATCTCCAGTTTGTTTATTTCTTCCTGTGATTTATTTCAGTAGCTTCTTTCCAAGAAATGCAGGCTTGTGGAACTTCTTTCCTGCTAACTGTTTTCGACTTACCTATAGCCTTGGCTTTTTCAAGACTAAGGTCAATGGACATCTTTTATCTTTGCGATAATCACCTTTCGGTCTTTTTAGCTCCTTACATGATACGACTTCTAGTAACATTTTCATCAGTACCAAGATTACACGTCGAAACAATTATAGGTTTAACGCTCCTAAAATTTATATTAGAATTGCCCTCCAAGGACACGTTGCGCAGCGGATATAAGTGCTAAGTTACAATCAGTTTTAAGTGGCAGTTTTCTGGATATTGAAGGTTCAATTCTAAGTACAGAATACAATTACGAATTAATTAAGATTTCTAGCCAGTCATGGATGACGAAACAAAAGCAAGCTACCCCCGGGTTCCGTTCAGAATTCCGTACTGAGTTTTAAAAGACGCACCTGAAAAAGGTCGACGGTTACATCGACCGAAACCTTGTGAGAATAGCATCTAAGATGATAAGAGTATTGATTTACTCCTCTCCAGGAGTTAGGCACAAGGCCGGTTTTTATCCTACTCCCACAAGTAAGATGTGACCCAAGGTCGGGTCGGGAAAGTGGGGTTTGAAAGACCAGCGCCCGAGAGGTGAGCACTCTGGCCATTTAAAAATTGCCTGGGCAGCCCCGTCGGCATTCCCCGGTAGCGGCGCCCCAGACAGTAAGCAATAAACTTATTCCTCCCCAAAGAGGGGAGGCAAAGCCTGGGGGGTGGACCTCCTAGAACTGCACAGGACAGACCCATTGACCGGCGTAAGTCAAGTGCCGAAGGACAAGACAATACCAGTATGGGGTGCAGTATCCACCGGAACAGATACTACACTTTGATCTTAGCCAAAAGGCCAAGAACAGCAAAAATGATAAGAGGAGTCCGAATTATCCCAATAATACCAATCCCAGTAAGTACAGTAAATCTCACTCTAATTTTTATAATATGCAGACTTTTTTATTGTGTAGAAAATAATATTTCATGTTTAGTGAAAACAAACAAGTATTTTTTCTTTTAATACTTTGAGATTTTACAAACTTTCGGACGATCATTTTCAAAGCGTAACCATGATTTAATCGCATCGTGTTATCTTTTGTAGCCAATTGTTACTTGCCTTTGTCTTTGCCTACCACAACGAGCATTTCCTATCTCCCTCCATGCGACTAGCGCCAGGTAGAATTTTCATGGGCAGATCTTCTATTCAAGGGCTTCCCACCTGCGAAACGCATTACCGTGGGACTGCTTCTCTGCTGATCACAACTTGTTCGTCTTTAAATCCGATATCAACAAATTCTTGTCACAGACATAAGCAATCAAGTGCAGTCCATAACATTTACCAATGCTAGAACTCCCACAGAATTCCTTCTCTTTTCAGCTGGCAATCATTCCCGTCTAATTGACCATTATCCTCGAGTGGCTCTTGTCTTTGATGAATGGTGATCCTAATAGTAAAATCCATAATAGGCATTTACAAATTCTTTTACGAAAGTTTGTAACATTCGAAAATTTTAATCAAAAATGTCAAACTACTTGAAATATGACTTTTTTGTACAATATACAAATCTTAATTACATAAAATTAGAATCGTCCTATTTATCTTCCTCCCACAAGGCAAGATGTGACACAAGGTCGGGAAAGTGGGAAAGAAGCAGCGCTCGAGAATTTGAGCACTCTGGCTTTTTAAAAATAGCCTGGGCAGCTCCGTCGGCATTCCCCGGTAGGGGCGCCTCAGACAGTAAGCAATAAACTTACTCCTCCCCAAAGAGGGGAGGCAAAGCCTGGGAGGGTGCACCTCCTAGAACTTCACAGGACCGACAACCCCCAATAGACCGGCGTAAATCCAGACCCAAAGGTTTTATTAGGCGGGGTAAAACGTATTTACTGTAGTTACCGATGATTGTTACGTAAAGGAGAATCCCAAACTGAAATAACTTAACAAACCACAGTTTATTATATCACTACGCAAGTAAATAAATGGACAAACTTTTCCCATTTTCATTTATAATAATACGAAAGAAAGAAAGTGCATGTCGGCATTATGTAGTAGTAGTAGTAGTAGTAATACTTGAGCTGGAAGAAGTATTATGGCAGATATGATATTAATTCGTTTTAGATAAGGTAGTAGTGGAAGTAGTAGTAGTAGTAGTAGTAGTAGTAGTAATATTTAGTTAGTTTTCTCCTCACGAGGGTATAGTTAGACACAATGTCGGTTTTGAATATGAGGAAAATCCATCTCTCCAAAAAGGGGCACTATGGATTGAAACAAAAATGAAGATTGCCTCACCCTAGAAAAATTTCTCTTTCACTGATCGAGGACAGGACAGATTAGGTCTAGTATCAGAACTGGTACTACATTCTGCTATGTGCTAAAAAAGGCCAAGGAACATGTGAATAAAATGTATGTCAGCAGTATCATAGTAATACTAGTAATGCTTGAAATTGGAGAAGAATTATTGCAGCTATTAATTCGTTTTAGATTAGGTAGTAGTAGTAGTAGTTGTTGTTGTTATAGTTGTTATAGTTGTTATAGTTGTTATAGTTGTAGTAATTTTAGTAGGTGTAATAGTAGTAGAATTGCTTCTAAGCCAAAAGGCTCATTCGACCGAAGCTCATCTCTGAGTTGATAGCATTAAACAGCGGATGACTGGAACCACTCCATGACAGAATGTTGGTCTGTCGCAGGTTATACTCAAAGTTGGTACTTATTTCATAGACCTGGGTGGAGGGTTTACTTACTGCACCTCTTATTCCCAAATGATTACCCATCTAAGTTCTAACCAGTTGCTTAATTTCTGTGAAGTGACAAGAACCAGTGTATCAACGTAATTGAGTCGTGAACTCCAGTAATATTAGTGGTCGTAGTGGTTGTAGTGGTGGTAGTATTCAATTAATTTTGTGGGATTTTCCATATGTTAGATTGTGTCAGATATGTTTTGCAACAATAAGCAAAACACGTGTTCAATAAAGCAAATTCATTTCACTGTGAAGTGAAAAAAGCCAACATCAAATCTTCGAGCGATATTTAATCTAGCTTTTTTGACAGAGCTGAGATTGGAATGAAGCTAATAACATACATCTTTTCTTTTGCATGGATTTTAATTAAAGATACCCTTTTCCAGGCAAATGAAATGAAACAATTTCACGTTGAAAAAGAAATAAACATCTTTCTTTTTTTTTTCATTCTTTTTTTTCATTCTTTTCTTTCATTCTTTTTTTTCATTCTTTTTTTTCATTATTTTTTTTCATTATTTTTTTTCATTATTGTTTTTCATTCTTTTTTTTCTTCTTTTTTTTCATTATTTTTTTTCATTATTTTTTTTCTTCTTTTTTTCATTATTTTTTTTCATTCTTTTTTTCTTCTTTTTTTTCATTATTTCTTTATTTCGTACTTTTCTAACTTCATATTTTTTTTCAAAAACTGTCTTCGTGTATCAGAAAGAATTTTTACCTGAATCTTTGGTCCTTTAGCTAGGAGCAAAGTGTAGTATATGTTCTTATACTGTACTTCATCTGTTCTGTCGTCGGTCAGTTAGGGAGAAATGCTTATAGAGTTAGGCAGTTTTTATTTCTGTTTCAATTCAGAGTGATCCTGTTTGGGTAGCTGAATTCCCCCCCCCCATATTTAAAAGTGATCTTATGTCTAACTCTGTCCTCGTAAAGAGGCAGATAAATAGGGGCCTACAATATACGTAATTATACACTTTTGAAAAAGGTAGTTACATATACATATTGCAATATACTGTTGATTAGTAGCAGTGACACTGCCTAATCTTGTCTCTACTTTGATTTTAGTACTTTTTAACAGTACAATAGAGGAGTTGGAATTACCTACTAGACATCATCCTCGAGTGTCTTCGGTCTCTCTGTAAAAAGGGTTTGTCAAGACATGAGCATACTTCAACCTACAAGTAAACCCTGACTAAATATTAAAAATAACATAGTATTCGAAACCCAAATAAGATCCCATCGACACGGCTATACACGATGAGTTGTGCACCTGTTCCTAGTGATTTTACTTCAAGTAACAGCACTTAGTTCGATACTCCACTAGACCAGATGAATTCCTTTCCTGGAACACGGCAAGACAAAGAGACAACAAGAAAAATATACTATAACAGAGTTAACTGGTTAATTGGGGAGAAGAAAATTGATGTCCTTCACTTCTTTACGAACTGAACGTTTGAGCGGTAAGGAGAACTTTCGTTGAACACTCGGATATCTAGGTATATCATATAGAGATCAAGTGTTAACCCCAAAGAAAGGGCCCCTTGATTTCTGAGACTTTACACTGAAGTAAAATGAAAATAAAAGAATACGTAGAAACTAATGTAAAAGGGCAGTAACCGAGTATAGCATTTATAACCGCGCGGTAAGTATGAATAGTGATAATGGTTATTTAGAGTTGTACGGTATAAATTGAGTTTAAACATAAGAGCCAAGACTAACAGAGACATTATCATAGTAAAATATAATAAATAAAAAACAAACGTTATTACCAGAAAGCGTAACGAAACAAATACAGAATGAGTTATCTCACCTGACATCATTACCATCTGAATAATAAATAAAAACGTAAATATATATAAATCAGAACGGTACCATTCTGTTGATAACATTGGTTTCTCCAATTATTTCTAGAATCAGATACTTACAGGAAGGACTAATTTATTTTGGCAACATCAATAGTAAAAATGGTGTTATGGAATCGACAAAATACGAACTTTGTACGCGTCGACATCCACTTCACCGCCAACTCCACTTGAACAATCATAAACAATTATTAATCACAAGTTTTGTTAAATTTCCCGAAATCACCGGTACTTGTGTCATATAAATATCGATTAATTTTAACTGTTGGTCGATTGGAAGCAATTACTAGTTAAGTGTTAGATATTTGCAAAGAAAATGCCATTTAGGTACATTCTAGCTAACTGCGGAATAAAGCAAAGTTTAGTTGAAAAATATGGCCCCTTCGGTTTTTTTCACTGTTTATAGTCATATAACTTCATGGTCATACAACTCCATGGTCATATAACTTCATGGTCATATAAATTCATGGTTGTATAACTTAATGGTCTTATATCTTCATGGTCATATAACGTAATAGTTATATTACTGATTGTCATATATCTTCATAGTCATATAACTTAATGGTCATATAACTTAATGGTCATATACTTTTATGATCACATAACTTAATGGTCATATAACTTCAAGGTAATATAACTTACTGGTAATATAACTTCATGATAATATATCTTCATGGCAATATAACGTAATGGTCATATAACTTAATGGTAATATAACTTAATGGTAATATAACTTCATTATAATATATCTTCATGGTAATATAACGTAATGGTCATATAACTTAATGGTAATATAACTAAATGGTAATATAACTTCATTATAATATATCTTCATGGTAATATAACGTAATGGTCATATAACTTAATGGTAATATAACTTAATGGTAATATAACTTCATGATAATATATCTTCATGGTAATATAACGTAATTGTCATATAACTTAATGGTAATATAACTTAATGGTAATATAACTTCATGATAACATATCTTCATGGTAATATAACGTAATGGTCATATAACTTAATGGTCATATAACTTAATGGTAATATAACTTAATGGTAATATAACTTCATGATAATATATCTTCATGGTAATATAACGTAATTGTCATATAACTTAATGGTAATATAACTTAATGGTAATATAACTTCATGATAACATATCTTCATGGTAATATAACGTAATGGTCATATAACTTAATGGTCATATAACTTAATGGTAATATAACTTAATGGTAATATAACTTCATGATAATATATCTTCATGGTAATATAACGTAATTGTCATATAACTTAATGGTAATATAACTTAATGGTAATATAACTTCATGATAACATATCTTCATGGTAATATAACGTAATGGTCATATAACTTAATGGTCATATAACTTAATGGTAATATAACTTAATGGTAATATAACTTCATGATAACATATCTTCATGGTAATATAACGTAATTGTCATATAACTAAATTGTAATATAAATTCATGATCATATATCCTCATGGTCATATAACTTAATGGTCATATAACTTAATGGTAATATAACTTAATGGTAATATAACTTCATGATAACATATCTTCATGGTAATATAACGTAATGGTCATATAACTAAATTGTAATATAAATTCATGATCATATATCCTCATGGTCATATAACTTAATGGGCATATAACTTAATGGTTATATAACTTCATGAGCATATAACTTAATGGTTATATAACTTCATGATCATATAACTTAATGGTAATATAACTTCATGGTCATATATATTCATGGTCATATAACTTAATGGTCATATTACTTAATGCTTATATAACTTCATGGTCATATAACTTCATGGTCATATAACTACATGCAAATTCTCGTGAAAGACTAAAGACTCAATTTTGAGAAAATCAGAAGAGTTATGTGAGTAACGTACTAATGAAATAACATGCTAAGGAAATAACGGACTAACGAAGTAACGGACTAACGAAACAACGGCTAATGAAACAACGGACTAACGAAACAACGGCTAATGAAACAACGGCTAATGAAACAACGGCTAATGAAACAACGGCTAATGAAACAACGGACTAACGAAACAACGAACAAACAAAATAACGGACTAAGGCAATTACTGACTAAGGAAACAACGGACGTCCGAAGCAACGT
The DNA here is from genome assembly GCA_963556195.1 of Sepiola atlantica. Taxonomy (NCBI): domain Eukaryota; kingdom Metazoa; phylum Mollusca; class Cephalopoda; order Sepiida; family Sepiolidae; genus Sepiola; species Sepiola atlantica. The sequence goes on along the minus strand of OY744521.1, from coordinate 197,007,719 downwards.
ACTAACAGATAGTAGCAAGAACGCAAGTATCTTCTGATTAATGACAAGGACCAATATTAATAGCTAGTTTTACTCTTAAATTGCTGTTAATCTCCTAAATAATCTATGGTTTTTAATAGTTTATCCTGTCAAATACTTACACAACCTATAGAGATATAAATAGTCAAAGTATTTCTATTAGTTATATGAGAACTTGGAACAGTGTCTAAGAGCAGGTTAAATGAGTTGGAGATCCCGCGAAGGATTAAAACAAAAAACACGATATCCTTGATTTGGAGATGGAAATAAAAATGGCGGTGTGATAAAAAGTAGAAGCAATAAATACAGAAACAAATGCAGTTCAACGACGCGCGTGCAACGTTAAACAGATTTTTATTATAGGAAATATTACCTTATATGAGATTATCTCTAATATTAATATACTTGTTAAGTTTCTGTTTACATATGTATATCTTTAAATAGCTATAGTATAACACTAAGTAAGGTAATTAAATATATATTCAAACGAACACTAGCATCAGCAGCTGATGACTAAATTATTAGTATTGATTGTAAACAAGCGGAAAACATTTTTCAAATTAACTTTAATTATAATAGTTGTTTCTTTTTTTAAACTTTGTTCACTCCAAACAAGGCAAGTTGCCACTGTAGACGTAAGGGCTACTGAGAATTAGGGTGAAAGTTTTGAGAGTCATCCTAAATTGGGAGCTGTGTAGCGAGATGCTCGTTCACATTAGTTTTAAATTTCTGCATGTTGGTACAGTCGGGAAAACAGAGAGCAGGGAGAGCGTTACAAAGGCCGGCAGCTCGATGAAAGAAGCTATTGCAGTAGAAGGCTCTCCAGCATCTGGGGACCTCCACGGTGAATGGATGGTATTTAGCTGATTGTCGGGTTGGTCGAGTGTATTTACGTCGAGGAGGCACCAGAGCAGCAAGTTAATCGGAGCACATTCCATTGAAGTACTTGTAAAAAAGAAACAAGGATGCAACATTGCGGCGATGGTTCAGGGGGTGGAGCTTGGTGGATAATGAGGGACCTATTAGATTAGAGACTCTTTTTTTGGACTTTCTCTAAGAGGGAGAGACTGGTGGATGGTGCACCATCCCAGATGTGACGACAATACTCAATGCATGGGCAGGTGGTTGCTTTGTAGAGATATAGGATACTGTCAAGTGTGAGAAGTTTTCTAGTACGGTAGAGGGATCCCACTTTCTTTGCAGCAGCCTTGGCTATTTTTTCTATTTATTTGTTCCATTTCTTATTACCTGTGAATGTTACGCCGACGAGTTTGAACGAGGGTGTTATTTGCCATGGCATTCGGCTTAGTTGGTAATGGACGGTTTTGATTATGTTTTAAAATGTTTACAAAGTATATGTTTTTTTTGTACGTAGTGTATTTGTTGGCATCCATTTGCCCCATTGTAGCAATTCAATTCTTTTTAAATAATAAATATTCTGTTTTCTTACCGTAAAAATAATTGTCAGCTAAATATTGTTCAAATATATAAAATGAATGTCGCTTTTTGAAATGTATTTATTTAAAACTTAACTGTTTTAGTCGATGGGACGACACAATTTGATTTTGGAACAACTCATTTTAAAATTGGTAAAATCGGATTTTTTACCTTAGCAACATCATATTAATGACCAATCACCATATTGAATGATCTCAGTTTTCCTAAACGTGTGTGAGTGATGATAAGGTATGTACGAACATAAAATGCCTTATTATATCGACTAGCAGAATCCGCAGAAATTCTACGCCGTTTTTTTTATGTCAATCTGTATTATTAACTATTTTGTAATATTATTTAAAAAATAATTAATGTACGAGGCCTGTCTAAAAGATATCCGATCTTAGGCCAGAAAAATTATTTCTAATATCTGACGGGGTGTGGACCCTAATCCCCATCAAAGAAGGCCCCTTGTGCTTGCACAGACTTAGCCCACAGATCCATCCACTGTCGGAAACACCTCTGGAAGTCTTCTTTTGGAATCATGTTCATATCCGCCGTCGTGTTCCGCATGATTTCTTCTCTAGTCTCAAAACGGAAACCTTTCAGTGGCGTCTTCAGTTTTCGAAACAACAAGAAGTCCCAAGAAAACATGTCTGGAGATTAGGGAGGTTGGCGAACGACTGTAATTCCATGTTTGGCCAAGAAATATTGGATCAATTGGGATGAATGTGCGGGAACGTTGTCGTGATGCAGTTGCCAGTTTTTCGCGGTCCACATGTCTGGTCTTTTGCGCCAAACTGCGTCACGGAGACGGCGAAGAAAATCTTGATATTCCTTCTTTGTCACTGTTTGTCCTCCCGGTGCGTATTCGTGATGCACAGTTCCACAGATATCAAAGAAGACAGTCAGCATCACCTTGATTTTGCTTCGCACCTGTCGCGCTTTTTTGGGCCTTGGAGACTCGAGATGCTTCCATTGGGACGACTGTCCTTTTGTCTCTGGGTCGTACCAGTACACCTATGACTCATCTCCAGTTATCACGGTGTTCAGAAACCCAGGATCAGCGTTGGCGGTTTCCAGAAGGTCCTGTGCAACTTGAAACGGAGGTCCTTTTGTTCCTGCAACAACAACTTGGGCACAAATTTCGCAGCCACTCTGTGTATGTTCAAATCATCACGCAAAATTGCATGTGCGGAATCTTTACTCACTCCGACCTCTTGGGCGATCTCCCGCACGGTTGAACGACGATCTTCCATCACCAAATTTCGCACCCTCTCAACAACATCTGTACTCCGAGCAGTTTGGGGCTTGTCAGAAAGCTGGTCACTCTTCGCTGATGTGCGGCCATTTTTTAATCGGTTGAACCACTCTTTAATTTGTGTTACACCGCTCGCATCTTCAAACACCGGATTAATCTTACGAATTGTTTTGCTTTGAGAATCGCCAAGCTTTTGACAAAATTTGATGCAGTACCTTTGCACGTAGTGTAGGACCTCACTCAGCGACCGACAGGCAGCGACTAACGCGAAGGAAGGCGGTGATTAAATTCACACATGCGCATGGAGATGTCTTCTTTGACTGTGCAGAGTGGCACCGCCCTATTGTCTGTATTTCGCACGGGAAAAAGTAAAAGTCGGATACTTTTTAGACAGGCCTCGTATGTCTGGTCAATAGTATAAGAAAAATGACTTTTTCTTCTTCCGTCAAAATAAATGACATTGTCAACTAAATCATTTTCAAATCAATAAGACGAATGTCACTTGTTGAAATATATTTATTTAAAATTGTACTGTTTTAGTCGACGGAACAACATAATTATGTTTGGGAGCATTTTATTTTAAATAGGTAAAGTTGGACTTTTTTTTTTAGCGACATCATATAAATCACCACCTTTGCTAATCAGACGATTTTTTAAATCTCTGTGAAAGATGAAATGTCTTAGCGTCTCATTATATAGATATTGTTGCTAAACACAAGTAAATTGTTGAACAAATCTAAAACGCATAAACAGTTTTGCTTTAATTTTAAAGTTAAGGATGAACATTAAAATGAACGCCTTCGACAAATGTTCATTTTAAGCAAGTTTGCAGTAGTTTTAACATTTATATTCGTTTATATTCGTAGTCATGGCAATTAGAAAAAATCAAAAGACAATATTGAATTGCTTAATAAATTCAAAAAGTACAGTAATATTCCCGATAAACAAAAAAAAAACCGATAAAATCTTAATATTAATATCGTAGTTAAATTGAGCTTTTTCGAAAAGTGTTGATTTCTCAACAAGTTTTCAATAAGTTTGCAATTGAATTTCGTCGTCATAGCAACCAGACAGATAAAACGGATCGAAGAACGACGTGGTTCGCTAAGTGAAGTCTGTATTATTGTTGTTTAAGCCGGCACCGCATGATGACTGTTTCTTAATACCAGGAGTTTATTAAAAAAGAAATTGGGGAGGCACAAGGCTACTTTTCAGGAGGTTAAGTCAGAACACGCATCAATGAATTTGTTGTAACTAATATTTGTTCCTTTGTTTTGTAATTCGTGGCATAGATAGCGATATTGATCGATATAAATTGAGGTAAGTAGATATTAAGAAATTGAAATAGATATAAATAAGTTTAGAAGAGAAACGAAAAAATATATACATACAAACAGATGTATATATATATATATATATATATATATATATATATATATATATATATATATACATTGAACATTAAAATCAATATATAAAATACTACTAAACCTTATTTCTAGAATCTTTATTCCAATTTTGATTAAAATCCATTATATCATTTTGATTCTAGAAAATGTCTACCATTTTATCGTTTTACCGTCTCTCTAATAAGGGCTTAGTTTATTGCTAATCGCCTGAGGCCACCTACCGGGGAATGGCGACGGAGCTGCTTAGACATTTTTGTAAGCCAGAGTGCGCTTAAGGGTTCTAAAGAACAAATTGAAATTCAGGGAAATGCTTAATTGGTGTCTAATGACTATGGATCAAATTCAATGCTAATCTGAAATATTTGAATTTTCAAATGGGACGTCGTGCCTATACGATGCTACTAAACCCCTTTAAAATGCTCCAATGAAATTTAAATATAGGGAATATTTATTAATTGATTACGATTCGAACCACGTTCCAAGTATTTCGAACCCTGGGTTCTTACAGCGAAGTCGTCTTGACGATCATGCTTTCAAATCCGAGAGAAATAGGTCTTGTGTTTTTTATTTGTATACAATGAGATTCAGACAGTGTCCCTATCTCTTGAATAGAGAGAACTTGCAACCTGGCTAAATTTGAATCTCCAATTTTATTTCTATCTAAGTGCTTAACTTGATAATAATATTTTTTTAATGAATATATATATATATATATATATATATATATATATATATATATATATATATATATATATATATATATATATTTATTTATTCTGGTACAGAAAAATTAGTACAACATTCGTACCGTCGGTTTCAAGCACGGAAGGTCTTACCCACCCGGCTCTCTTCAGCTTCTGTTGTCATCAGATGACAACAGAAGCTGAAGAGAGCCGGGTGGGTAAGATCTTCCGTGCTTGAAACCGACGGTACGAATGTTGTACTAATTTTTCTGTACCAGAATAAATAAATATTATGCTCTTAATTTTTAACTTTAATTCTTAATTAATCGAGCACTCTGCTGGGATTTTTCCTACCATTTTACAAAGAAGTTATATATATATATATATATATATATATATATATATATATATATATATATATATATATATATATATATATATATATATGTATAAACAAAGCGAAGGAAATGCAGAAAGGGAGAGAAGTAGAGAAAGACAGAAAAAGAGAGGGGGAGTTAGTAAGAAAGGAAGTGATGAACATATATATATATATATATATATATATATATATATATATATATATATATATATATCACTCTGGCAGTAGCTTTGTTGCTGTTCAGTCATAGAAAGTCTAGCCTTTCCAGGATTTACCTTCTATCTGAAAAGAAGTTAGTTTATTGCTAATCACCTGAGGACCCCTACTGCTGAATAACGACGTAGCTTCTCAGGCATTTTTATAGGGCCAACACCCCCGCAGTGAAGTAAATAATATGTTTATATATATATTTTTTTTTATAAATAAATATAAAATTATTTTAACCTACAGACGGCGGCGTTTCAAGCTTTTACAATTATCAGTGTAAAAAGTGACAATTTTAGATGGTCGGAGGGCAAGGACCCACTACAGAATCAGCATAGACTCACAATTTTAAGTAATGAAGTGGTCGGGGTTTAGAATTTCAGCGTGAAAACGCTGGCCACGTGTAACCATACTCAAAAGTCGTGATACGGCGAAACCCTGTCAGCAATTATATTATATATAAACAATACATACATACACACACACACACACACACACACACACACACATATATATATATATATATATATATATATATATATATATATTCATTTATTTTGGTATAGAAAAATTAGTACAACATTCGTACCGTCGGTTTCAAGCACAGAAGGACTTAGCCATAAATAGATGTCTTCTCTGTGACGCAAAAAATACCATATAATTAGGGCCACCATTGACCCAAATACAGTATGTTTGAATTACGAGATGAAACTTTTAAAGGATGCATCCACAGGAGACAAACACTACTCATGAACTGGACTTAACGATATACATAAAGGTCTAGCGACCCCCTTCTGTCAAATACATAACCCCATAATTACCCCACTAAATACCGACTACCACCCTGGAAAATCCTCCCAACTATCACTCCTTAAAAATAAAAAAATAGGAACAAATACCTTAATTAATAACTTTCCCAAAAATATTTATCCAGTTATTAAGAGGGTAACACACTCATTTCACATTATTATTACTCCCTTAAGCCACCCCATATTTTGGTTATAATGCGAATCTCCCATATCTCCCAAACAGATCCAATCTTGCCGACCCAATCCTTACTGTTATCTCTAAACCAGTCTTAATCTGTATACCAATATATTATTACCCTCATAAGCCTTCGCTATAGCTTAGTTAATAATGTTACATCCCGAATACAAATCATTCAAAAACCCTCCAGAGTTACTGCCCTTAGACCGCCTGGATGATATCTTTATTTACATTCCTTTGGGATTGATTTAAAGTCCTTTAATCCAGGATTTAAATTTGAATTTAATGTTGTTTCTTTAACCGTTTTATCTCTTCATAAGTATAATCATTAAACCCATTTTCACTCCCTAATTTCTTTAGAAGACACATCATTAAACCCCAAAACAGTAATGGCCAAATATACGCTACTCATAAATATTGGCTCAGTGGATTTATATAGAAATATTTTTTATTTTTCATTTTTTTTATATCTCTTTAAATCTTCTCCAGTTTGAAATCTCAACTGTTATTTTCACCCCCCCCCCCACACACACACTTTTTAAAAACCTTATTAAACCTTCCTTACACTAAATTTAAACAAACATACATAACACTCTAAGCAAATAACGCGTCCAAGCAAGAGTGACACGTGACTTCACATTTCCGAAACAGATGGCAACAGAAGCCGAAGAGAGCCGGATGGCTAAGTCCTTCTGTGCTTGAAACCGACGGTACGAATGTTGTAGTAATTTTTCTGTACCCAAATAAATAAATAATTTTTAATTTTTAATTTTAATTCTCAATTAATCGATCACTCTGCTGGGATTTGTCCTGCTATATTAAAAGAAGTTATACACACACACACACACACACACACACACACACACACACACACACACACACACACATATATATATATATATATATAAATATATACATGTATATATAATATAGTTATCCACGCACGAGCACGTGTTCTATATATATATATATATATATATATATATATATATATATATATATATATATATAGATAGATAGATAGATAGATAGATAGATAGATATGCGTACATACGATTAAATCTAATAGATAGGTCTTGACAGAGATGTAGATAGCTAGATATGAAAGGCCAGGACAAATTGGTGGATATATGGTTGAAAGTGTGTAGTGATGAAGGCAGCATCGTTGAAATTATGACTGTCCTCGCGCGTTTACGTACAGGTAGCGGTTGTATAGAAGGCTGGATTTCAAACAGGCGCACGGAGGAGACACACGTAAAATTTTTACCGGTTCCGATTGTGTCACTTGGAAACGCACGTTACTGGAGTGGGGATGAGGAGAGGGAAGAAGAGAGATGGAGAGAGGAGGAGGGAGAAGAGAATGGAAAAGAGATGAGATGAGAGAGAGACGGAGACAAAAAGTAAAAGAGAGTAAGGTAAAGCGAAGAAGAGGGTAACTGGAAAAGGGAGATGGGAATTTGTGGCCGGAAAAGATAGAAGAGAAAAAAGAAAAAGAAAGAAAGAAAAGGAGAGAAAGAAAAGGAGAGAGTGATATGAAAAAAAAAGGAAAAAAAAGGCGTAAAATAAAGAAAAGGTAGAAAAATATGAATTTTAAAAGGAAACGCATTGTTTTGTTTTTCTTGTCTTACGAAAATCGTCCACAAGGCGATCCGAATTGACTACGTTTTGCTACACACGAACGCACGACGCGCTGTTTTCGTTTTGTCGCGTGTGCGCGCAAGATGACCGACGCACACGCCAGACACAACGAACGCGCGCCCCTATAAAAGAAACAAGCACGGGCAAAAAAAAAGAAGAAAAAAAAAAGAACAAACAAAACAAAACAAAAAGAAAGAAACATTTTTTCCACCTCGTCATCTAATAATTGTTATCTTGTTCTTACATTTTCTAAGCCTTCACGAAACGACACACGCACTGTGACGCATGCATGCACCTGCCCATTCACGCACTTGCACATTCAACGCGCACGGCTGACGCGACTGCAAATCGGTAAGTCGAAGTATTTTCGTCTGGGTTACTTGTTTACAAACTTCAGGTAAAAAAATATTTTCTCAAACTATTTCTTCATTTCTGCTTATATTTTCTTACATACTTTCTTGTTTGTTAAAAAGAATTATTTAGTACTTATTGTAAAAAGTTCATTTAACCTATACAACTCCAGGGAAAGGGCTACTATAAATAATGGCATATATATATATATATATATATATATATATATATATATATATATATATAAATTCAGGAAAGTTTTATTATGAGTGTTCTTGTTTTCTTGCCTGGTTAATGATCTGCGTTCACACACACACACACACACATATATATATATATATATATATATATATATATATATATATATATATATATATATATATATATATGTATATATATATATATAATGTGTGCGTGTAATCTTTAAGAAGTCTACTATGTGAAGAGAAAAAAATACGTTCTAGAAACGAAACAAATGGTTTGAATTATAACTATTATTTTAAAAAGTGCTCAAACATATGAATGAGCTATCACATTTCTTAGTTACGACTCCCTTATATTATGCGTGTGTGTGTTGGGTTATATATATATATATATATATATATATATATATATATATATATATATATATATATATATATATAGAGAGAGAGAGAGAGAGAGAGAGAGAGAGAAAGCGAGTGAGATATAAATCTTAAAATTATAATACACCTCACAGGTATAACATTATACCAGGCTTCATAACGCGAACGATTACCCCTGGGGGCACGAGATCCGGTGTAATGTTATATCTGTGAGATTTCTTGTAACTTTACGAATGAACCCTCCTCTCTCTTATTCTCTTTCTCTCTCCCCACCTCTCTCTCTCTTTCTCTCTCTCTCTCTCTCTCTCTCTCTATATATATATATATATAT
>OY744521.1:196880937-196995937 GCA_963556195.1 Sepiola atlantica | reverse complement strand
AAATAAATCAATCTTAATAATAGAGCTTTGGCGAATATCTGTGACTGAAATTACGTCACATTCTTAAAACTTTCCCACCGATTTTTAAAATCGTGTTTGGTTTGTCTGTTTTACGGCAACTCAACTCTTTTTGCAGTTATTTGATGCAAAAAACACAACAGCTATTGTCGCCGATAAACTGTGTACAATTATTATAATTTTCTTTGCCTTTTGGCTAGGAGAAAAGTGAAGTATCTGTACTCATACTACATTTAATTGAGGGATCCTTCTATACTGAGGTAATTTTTATTTGTGTTCAAATCCAGAGTGTCTCTGTTAGTGGAGCTGAGTTTCCCGACCTTGTGTCTAACTCTGTCCTCCTGGGGAGATAAGGAACTGTGTACAAATAGTTGAAAACAAGTGACTACTTTACAAATAGCTTTGTAATAGGGTTGAACATGGGTTCATACCTTTCACAACGGTATTAAGTACGTAATTAAAAAGAATAAAATTTGAACTCGTAATGCTATCTATTATCCCAACCACCTAAGAGAAATAAATGTAAACACAATGAGATCCTCGTGCGATTATATACAAACACACTAAGCGAAATAAAAAGAAATAATTTTAATATAATGGAGTTTTGGAGTCTGTAATCAAATCTACAGAACATTTTTGAAACATCTCCTGGGACAGACTCTTTTTTTACTAATAAGACACCGCTTATTAAGGCCCAAAGGCCAGTCGATAATAAAAGTTAATGTGTGTGTCAGGTGAACGGTGAGACAAACATCGTGAGTATTGGAAACGATTGTTGAAACTGGGCAAAATTTGATTATTTAAGAGGACGGCGCAACTTGAAAAATATCATGTTGTAGTCAGCTGGGACGCAACCTCGTGGAATTGTGTTCCACAGATGGTAGTTCTTGGTAAGAAACTCTGCCGATTGAAGTTTCGTTTAGCTTCAGGTACGCAGAGGAAGAAAATAAAATTATTTAAAGTGGTTGTACTCGAAATTTAAAATAGAATACTTACATCTAATCTATTGCTAAGACCGCTGAAAAATAGTTGGATCATTCTATCGCTCCAGAATGTACTTTACTCCTACGTATATAAGAGTCGGAGATGTCCTAAGATGGAGTACTGCTACCACATCTGGGGAGATGCCGCTCAGGGCACTTTTGGTTGCCTAGACAGAGTTCAAAATCGACTCCGAAATCTAGTGTAGAAATGATCTCTTCTCCGCCTTGTGTCCCTTTCTCACAGAAATGACGTTGCTCTCTCTCTCTCTCTCTCTCTCTCTCTCTCTCTCTATATATATATATATATATATATATATATATATCTACTCTTGGCCTTTTGGCTAAGATCAAAGTGTAGTATCTGTTCCGATGGATACTGCACCCCATAGACTGGTATTGTCTTGGCATTCGGGGCTTGATTTACGCCGGTCTATGGGTCTGTCCTGTGCAGTTCTAGGAGGTCCACCCTCCCAGGCTTCGCCTTCCCTCTTTGAGGAGGAGTAAGTTTATGCCGACGGGGCTGCCCAGGCCTTGGGTCACATCTTACTTGTGGGAGTAAGATAAAAACTGGCCTTGTGCCTAACTCCTGGAGAGGAGTAAATCAATACTCTATCTCCATGGAACATGCTCGAGCGAGCTCCAATGTCTAGTTCTGCCAAGTAAGACATTCACAGCAAGAACTTACTTTTCTACAACAACGAAAAAATATGTCCTTTCTTTCCTACGTGTGCTTAGCGTCAGGCGGATTTCCCATAAACCAGTCTTCTTTAATAGTGATTCCCTTCTGTGGAACACTTCAGCTGCAGAATACAACAGGGTTGTCTTTGAACTCAACGTCAACAGATTCCTGTCACGACTCGCCCCCCCCACTAGTCATTAAAGCTTGGTTCATCCTATCAATATTTTCTAATCCTCTCATAATGTTCTTCATCTCTCAACTGATAATGATTCCATCTAATTAACTCTTATTGTCGAATGGCCTTTGACCTAGATAAGTGATAATCTATTATTGAAAAAAGAAAATCACAAATGCCTTTATTACCAATCTGAAACATGGATTATCTTTATCTTTTTGTTGCATACAGAATGAGATTTGTGATCTATTATTGGTCATTGGGATAAAATTATAACCGAATAGGGTGTAAACCAAAACACAGGAAGAAGCTACACGTGACATTCTTTCAGTATTGCATGATCTACGCCTGCACATAGGTAGATTTAATTAAAAACAGACTCAATGATGTATGCTTACTGGGGGTGCAAAGCATGTCGATGACGGGCCATTTATGGAAAATATATCTGGCTCGGTGTTTGACCACCCAGCATATATATATATATATATATATATATATATATATATATATATATATATATATATATATATATATATATATATATATATATATATGTGTGAGCAAGAACAGGCAAAGGGTAGTTGGTTTCATGCTCTGGGTAAGGACAGGAATGTAAGCTGACTGTTCTATTGTTTTGTGTTCAGCTGAAAGTGACTGCTGTTGTCGTTCGGTAGAGAAACGAAATTGTAACTTCAAACAATAAAACTGTGTTACTTTTTAAAACTGGCTGTGTTGTTTTGTTTGGATGGAGAATCCTTCTGTTGCAGCATTTACCGTCTATGCGTGAGGCAAGCAAAGATATGTCAGGCGCAGAACCGCAAATCAATAGAATGAAAGTGACAACGCAGTTTCTACACCATTCTTTAGTTTGTTCTTGGCCAACTTTGCTCGACTTCGAATGTAACCCTGCGCCTTGCTGCCCAGTGTATCGGGAGTAAACACCTGCAAATAACTGCGACCAACGAGCAGGAATTCATGCAGTCCAGACAATCATGAGATACGATCTTTTTTTAGCTCTATGAAGAAATCCGACTGGCTTAACAACAACAACAACAACAACAACAACAATAACAACAACAATAACAACAACAACGACACGCAGTACTATTAGACCCACAAGTAGTTAGTGTTCGACTATGGAATCGGGATTGACTAGCCACATCATATGAACAAGCCAAGGATCGGCGAAAGTGGGCTGCGATCGTCATTACGCTGTACTTGTCGGGGAGAAAACCGGCTTAACCCGACCAATGTGATAGCCGTTACAATTACAAATACGTAGGTACGATAAGCAATGAGGCCGGTATTTATTTCTTTAAACATTACATTAATACCAAAATGAATTAATATGTATTGGTACTTACGTATTATCCTACGATGGCCAGATATGACGCGAGTTCGTTTTATTGTAAGTTTGTTGAGTGATGGACCTCCTCTTATCGCTACCAAGAACCAGTTTAAAAATCACCAAACTCCCTCGGAATTCCCTAATAAATGCGGGTGCCTCAATCTATAGGTAATGCACGTGTTCCTTTTGTGCAATGGGGGAGATGCTGCCAGGGCGAAATGTCTATGACTGGTTGATTTTTTTAGAAATAGACATCAACACCATTATTTACATGCAATATTTATTATATATATGAGTGTGCACCCTTCGTCAACAATGAAGGAAAAAGTATGCTTCACCAGTGTTCGAACTAATATTCACAGTTCAGTTAAAAAAAAAAAAAAAAGAAGAAAAAAAAGAACTCGTCTAAAACTGGAAAGTTAAAAAATGCATCTATTTTGTATAAAAGATGAAAAAAATGAGAGAGAAGTCTACTTATTGGAATAGAGTGACTGATTTATTTCCGAAATTCATTTTATACGACGACGAGGGGGGTGTCTGACTTGCTAGTTGCTTTCCCTCATCCCTTAAATACTTCAATTGGTTTCGCCCATCAGTTTACTAGCTAATTTTTGCATGACAGGATGGATATTTTATATATATATATATGTATATATATATATATATATATATATATATATATATATATATATATATATATATATATATATATATATATAAATACACATTGGTATTTATTATAGAGTGAAAAAATATTATATGCATATATATAATTATTAATGACAATATATGTATTAGACTATACTATCAGTGCCTTTTTATTTTGCAGTCTCTTTAAAAGATTCAGCTCGATGATTGCTAATCAGTAACAATAGAGCATAAATAAGACAGGTTCATTTTATATTCAAATAACCATATTTTTTGTCGTGTGGTAGAGACGATATTGACTAAAAAAGTTGTTTGACTCACGGCAAATGAAACGGCCCGTAAAAATACATCTCACAGAAATATTATGTTTTTTGGAAATTGAACAAGCCAAAATAAAAATAATAAATTAAAAACATGGTTATTGGAATATAAAATGAACCTGACTTATATATATATATATATATATATATATATATATATATAGAGAGAGAGAGAGAGAGAGAGAGAGAGAGAGACAGAGGGAGAGAGAGAGCGAGAGAAAGAAATTTGCTTAGAAGAATAAATAGGATCTATCATGTTTTAATAAATCCGCTATTATTGATTCCTAATTCAATTGTTGTACTGTCGTTTACATATAAGCAGGTGTTTTGTGAATACATTTTATGAGTGTTATGGTGATCTACCTTATTCCGTAACTATATAGACTCTTCCTAACTTCATGAATAGGGTCGTTATGACCAATCAGTAGAAGTGAGGAAACAGCCTTTGTCAACTCCATTACTTCTGTACTTTCTGTTAATACAATTTCTTGTTAATTACCTTCTGTTCGTGTTATTTCTTTACGAAGGGAGGGAAACATCACTATAATCTCTGTTCATGCCTTCATAAAAATATTCGAGATTTCCGCTTGGAGGGGGCCTATGGATGTATGTAGTATGTAGATTTGGTAGTTGCATTATTTACATGTTTCGGACTATTGTCCGCATCCTAGTTGTTATTATTTTTCACAACGTTTCGACTACATTACACCCCGACCTTTTCAGGTTCGTTTGTCGGAGTTAGTAAATCTCAGGAGATTTCGAACCGAACCATTTATTTAATCGACTGCAATAGACTGCTCTTATTTCGCTCCTATTCTAACTACATTGAATACGTAGCCTAGTGGATAAAAGCGTTGGTTAAGAAATTAAAAATAGGGAATCTTACTTAGTTGGAGTCTTAGACTATGCAGCAAATTGAATGCAACTCTGATATGTTTGACTTTTAAAATAGGAGTTTGTGTCTATATTATCCTCCTAAGCACCATTTTAAACACTTCAAATTTATTTTGAGTATTTCAAAGGGTGCTTAGGGACATACTATGGGCAACTCCCCATTTGCAAATTCAGTACGATTTAATTTGTTTTCCTAAGACTTCTAACTATATATTTTAATCGCACGAAATGGATACTGAAATGTTTGTTATCTTTAAGATTGAGTTATATTTGAAAAGATCATTTTTGAGTAGTTTACTTAGCCTTAATTTGCAATTCAATCACGAAATGACCAATCGCTTTACCGATCACTTTCTTCCTCTCTCATTTATGGTGGTCTAGCCTGTCTATAATAGTTTTTAATGTTTCTGTTAGCATTAAGATAATTGTGGCTCTCTTTTCAGCTAATTTACATAGTATGTCTGTACACACCGTAAACACGTATGAACAGGTACCCCACAGGATCCCTCCTGGTGACGGCACCATTGTAAAATATGGTACCCCACACGATTCTGTGTCACGAAACCAAATGTACACAAGACCTCACACTCTTCGCCCCGTGAGTATCGTCGTCGGTCACTCGCGCACCGGTGTTTGATATCCCGATCGCGGTGCCGAGTAAAACAGATACCTCACTCTGATCAGGTGTCACTGAACCACTTGTAACATAGGCGGTCAACTCGTGTCTTTATCTCTGTACTCACACGTCTGGTCCTCGACGCAGGAATCCTTCTAGACTGTGAACACCCTCATTGGCGATGATCGTCAATAGTGGCTATAAAAAAAGAATGATGTGTCGAATTCCTCCGGTCGGATGAATGACGATTTCGTGATTCTGTGAAGGCAAAGTTACACAGCGGAACAATTCAACAATAGAAATAATCTAACAACATCGATTTCATTTTGTATCCATTAATTATTAACAAGATAACAACTGTTTCTAAAACGGCGACTTTTCGATAATGTCTTTGTTTACTAACTATCTCGTCTCTCTGTGTGTGTATTCATTCACGATGGCAAGTCCTTAAGTAAGTTGTAACTTAATCTATGTTTGGAGAAACGGTGATGGGGAATACCACGGGCAATGTCATCCAAACGAGGGGCCTTTCGCGCGATCCCCCGCTTGCCGGTCGCCCGAGTCTGAGCTCAGGCTAACACAACCGTCCAGGCCGAATTCCATTTCTAACTGATCGTCTACTGCACACAAAAACATTTTCTTTTCCCAAAGAGGCATATTGTAACACTCTCTCTTTATCTCTGTGTTTTTCCTCCTCTTTCGAAATCGGGGCGGGGTGGGATATACTGATTTACTCTCTCTCTCTCTCTCCCATCAACTTCTCTGTGTTTTTCCTCCTCTTTCGGAGTTGGCAGGGGTCGAGTGGTGGCCCCTGTCAACGATTCAGATAAACAGAGTTTTCTGTTTTTAGCTTTCATTGCTAATCCTGACAAAAACGATTTTTCGCCTTCTTTGTCTTTATCAAAAGGGTTCTCGACCTCCTAAGAGCTGACCTGTTATCAGCCTAGGCGTAGTTAAGGGATCATTACCAAATTCCGAGGCGGTATCTGGCATGCGACTCCTGGGGGGGGGATAATTACGACTGACAACCAACACACTTTTTCCAGACATTTCGTCACCAACTCTGGCCAATGTTTGGACAGTCGAAAATATGTACTAGCCTCAGATCTCTACCTATTTCTACGTAGGATCCAGCATCCTCGCTAAGATGCACACTGGTGCGCTAAGGTGCACGATCTCCGTCGGTCATAATCGTTGTTTCACACACGTATGTAAATTAGATAGGGAAATATTAGGATTCGTTACTTCTATATTATCGATGAGAATACTGTAGAAGTAAATAGACTTATTTTTAGTTCTGCAAGAATAATTTCTTCGTAGATATTTTGATCTCTGGAAATGGAGTAAATAAACAAAAAATGAACCTTGATTGAAAACATCCATTGGAAATCAGAATTATGCGATCTATACAGCATTTATCAATTAATTGATGAATGCTTATATAAATAATTTATTTTATTAAAAAATAGAGATTTTTCGGTCACTCAAATCACTTCGTTTCAAATGATTTAATTTATTCTTTTTCTTTGCGTGTCTTTGAAGCATGTGTCATACAACAGTTTCCTCCCCTTGTTTTTACAGTCCTTTGCATCATTGTTGAATTCTGCAAGATATTCAAGCTGCACTGGTTGGGCAGTAAAGGGCAGACAAGGTAGTGTTGCATGGTCCTCCTCTCTACATTCGCAGATGGTTAGGTCAGTTTTGTAGCCCCATTTAACCATAGCAACTTTTGATCGCCCCGTTCCAGTTCTCAGATCAAAGTATTATTGACCCTGGTATCGTAACTATTCGGCCAGGGCGAGGATCACGCTTAACAATGCGAGAAAAATACGCCTTATTTCCTTTCAATGAAAACATGTTATACTGTGATTCTAAAGAGAGTTCCGATCTCCCAAGGGAGAGTACCATGCAACGTGGCTAATTTATGAATCCTTAATTTATTATCTCTCGAAAGGGCTAAACTTTATAGGAGCTTAATATATATATATATATATATATATATATATATATATATATATATATATATATATACAGTACCGTCCAAAATTAAGGAACACAAATAAAATCTTCCTAATCTTAAATAAATTATATTTTAATATTTGTGAAAATTTCACTACTTATGTAAATTATGTAGTTGGACTTTTACCGATATTTTCCGATGAATTAAAATAATATTATTAAAGTTATCTACCATTTTACATATTTCAAGTGTCCAAAATTAAGGCACATTAAGGAAAAATAATTGTTTAAAGTTTAAAATAGTAGGGTTTTTTATATAAAAGGATGAAAAATAAATATTCTAAACTTTAATTAGCATCACTGCTGCAAGTCACGCAATATCAATCATGTTAAAAAGAAATCAAACTGATTTAAGCGACAAACAAAAATCGTCAAATTAAGAAAGGAAAAGTTGACAATAGAAGAAATCGGAAAACGTGTGAAACGTTCAAAAAGTGTTGTAAGCCGAGTTCTCAAACTCTATAAAAAAATTGGACGGTTAAGTAACGCAAAGAAACCTGGTAGACCAAGAAAGACAACAGCAAAATAGGGCAGAGTTATACAACGCCTAGTGTTAAAAGATCGTTTCCTTACAGCTGGCAACATTTCTAAACAGATGGAAGGTGTCACGAATGTTTCACGACAAACTGTGTCCAGAAGGTTGCACGAAATAGGTCTTTTTGCAAGATCTCCTCGGAAAAAAGCCACTAATAAGTAAAAAAAACAAAATTAGAAAAAAGTTTATTTCAGTGATGAATCGAAATTTAATGTATTTGGCAGTGAAGGAAAACAATTTGTAAGAAGAAGAAAAGGCGAAAGTTTGGATCCTAGCTGCAAATACTAGAGTAAATGCCACTGTATACGAGAATGTTTTAGAACAGTATGTATTTCCAGTGTTGTACAATTCTGATATCGAAAAGCCTGTTTTAGGCTGACCATGAATTATTTGGCTGATCAGGAAGTAGGGGTAATGGACTAGCCTGCTCAGAGTCCTGACATGAACCCTATAGAACACTCATGGAAGACTCTAGGGCAGAATGTTATGGCAAAGAATCCCGAAAACATCGAGGACTTGTGACTGAAACTGAAAGATGAATAAGCCAAGATAACTGCGGCCCAATGTCAAGATTTAGTGAAATCCTGCAGTCGTAGATGCGCAGCAGTTATTGAAAACAAAGGTGGAAGTACCAAATATTAAATCTATTTTGCTTTTTTAATGTAATTTAGTTCAAAAGAATATTTTGTTCCTTAATTTTGGACACTTGAAATCTGTAAAATGGGGAATAACTTTAAAAATATTATTTTTATTCATCTGAAAATCTCGGTAAAAGTCCAACTACATAATGCGTATATTCAGTGAAATCTTCACAAAAATTAATATATAATTTTGTGTAGATTCAGAAGATTTAATTTTTGTTCCTTAACTTTGGCCAGTACTATATATATATATATATATATATATATATATATATATATATATATATATATATATATATATATATATATATATATATATGTATATATATATATATATATATATATATATATATATATATGATTTTTTAAATTTATATATTGATATTTTAATTATATATTGATTTTTTATTTATATATTGATTTTTATTTATATATTTATTTATTCTTATTTATATTTATATGTTTACTTTAATTTGATATTTATTAATTGAAACAATCGTGAATTGTATATACATATATATATATTTTATATAATAATAAATAGTTACCTCCCCTTTTTAGATAATTTAATTAATTAGAGTTGCGTACCTTTAATTATGTTTAACATATAAAAATAATATTTTATTTACTCTTAATTAATTTTTTTATTATTATAAATTTTATTTTATTTTATTTTATTTTTCCCTTCTTTCTTTTTTTCTTTCTCTCTTTTCTTACTTTAAATCTTCCTTCCTTTCTCGTTCTTCACTTCTAAATATAGAATCTCTTACTTGACGACTATTTTTCTGATCTAAGCGTCTCGCCGACCCTACATTTCAAATTCTGTGTGCATAGCGTTTCATAACGGTTATAAATGTTTTTTGAAGAAATTCCATCATTTACTATTTCAGACTATGCTGAAGAAGACGGAATCGGGGATTAAAACCCGTTTCTTGTTAGAAACCACTGGTCCATGTCTGATTAAAATCTGTATTTAAAAATAAAAATATTACGCTCTTAATTTAATTTAATTGAGCACTCTACTGGTATTTCCCTTTTATTCTTTTTTGAGTATACCTTTATACACTATATATATATATATATATATATAGATATATAGATATATATATATATATATGTATATATATATATATTTATATATATATATATATTAGATGGCTTCGACAGCTCGATATTGCTACACAAAGTTCAATACTTCAAGTTCTCGAAAACAAACTTTTAAATAACAAACATTTAATTCTGGTAAACACAAAACCAACACGTTGGCATTTATGCATATCGATAGGTAAACAGTAACATTTGCCAATTTTAGTACAACTTTATATCGCATTTAAATATGACTGTAAAATAAAAGAAAAGAAAGAAAAAATCATTTTACTTGTGACTTAGTGAGTTTGTGAGATGGTGGATTACGACTTGTTATAAATCAAATCAGTTAAATAGACCGGAAAGAAAAAAAATGTCCTGCCATCATAAAAAGAAGGAGAATCATTGGTATTTCTGAATTTTATTGACTTGCTAAACATTTGACCACAAAAAGAAACAATATTCCTAAACAGGACTTTGTTATATTGATATCAAACAATCGTTGATTAAAAAAATAACAAAATATAGTAAACTAATAAAGTATCCTTTTGCACAGCAATATGCAAATTAGTTCAACAGATAATGTGCTGCTTTTATGTAGACTTAGATTAACTTGGAATAACGTACTTTGATGTCACCGTTAATGCGAGAAATGAGCCCAACTTTCGCATTTTTGCATATATATATATATATATATATATATATATATAGAGAGAGAGAGAGAGCGAGAGAGAGAGAGAGAAGAAAAAAGAGTGATAAATATGCGACGATTGTCCAAATTTATTTCAAATTTCCATTGTTCAATGCAAGGTGTTTTGATCCCGAAACAGTTTTTCGTGGTAAACAACTGATGATCCTTTAAAATAGTGTTAGAAACTAACTAATATAATAACTGTAAAAATAAATTGACTTACATGAGTGATTTTCCACTGGAAGACTTGAGACTATAAGTTTTTTTTTTATATATATATTTTTTTTAATTCTTTTTTTTTATATAGTTTTAATGGTTGAGAAACTTCCGAGACTATATATATATATATATATATATATATATATATATATATATATATATATATATATATATATACAAGTAATTTAATATTTTCTTCACTAAATATTAGAGAGAGAGAGAGAGAGAGAGAGAGAGAGAGAGAGAGAGAGAGATGGAGAGAAAGGGGATATTGGGAAACTGCATTATGATTGTAAACTCATTACTTTCCAGGTACTTAATAAAGGTAAGAAATGTACATTTTACAGATTAATTCATGTATCTCTTTGTATCAATATTATTCAATATATCAACCATTAGATGTCCCCATTATCTCAATTCAACTGTTGAATCGCGAGTAAACCTTTTTTAGACTTATATCGTTCGACATCTATTATTTATTCTAGATGATTCTATCAGCGAATTCAACACTGTTCTGACTGGTTGTAGTGGTGTTCGTTGCGAATATGCCACACGAGATGTCGCATGAATTTAGATTGAGCGAAATAAGAAGCCATAAATCTTTGGCACAAACAATGGCACTTTCCTTTGCAGATAGTCTGAGAATTACTTTGATCTGTGATCTGGAACTGAATCGTTGACGAACATCATTCCGATTACATGATAGTGTCTGGTTATCAACGGCATCAAACAATCTTTGAGGATCCTTAAATATTTCAAGGTGTTGGTCTGGAAACCGGTTGGCAGAAAATGTGGCGGCACCACCGCCTCAACAATGGTGCCAAAAGCTTTTACTTATGCTGGATTGGCTATTTGAAAAATACGCAATAATCTTTGCAATGTAGCGCTTGGTGGTCTTGTCTAAAATAACCTTTTTTCATCACCGTACACCTGACGTCATCAGCTTTGTGCTTCAGACGAATAGGGGAATCTTCGATGTTCTTTCATCCTGATAATGGTATAAGTTGTTATCCAGAGATCATCAAAAAACAATATAGCTATATTTAATAAAGTGATCACATGATTGCTGGCTGTAGGAACGTCGTTTTCTGTTTGTTTGATCAACTTACGGATAAAGAGTGCCAAAATCTTTCTTAAACAAAGGAAGGGAGACTTCATTGGTTTATGGAAATGTGATGAACATTGGGGCAATAAAATCAAGGACTCTAATTGGCTGAACACTGCATTACTATAAAATGGATCTTAGAATGTACATCCATACTTTTAACCTGATACATTTTCTTTCAACAATAAAATACATACATCTATGTGTAGGCTATATGTCATAGGTATATTTCATATTATTACTAAGCTCTATAAATGTATTCAGCACTGTTGAAGTAATTACTGAAACAAACATATATATGTAATATATTATTTTATAATAAGTATATATATATATATATATATATATATATATATACGCGACAGTGATACATAGTTCTTCAAGTTGTTTAGCACTACCACGAAGATTTATTTCAGTACTAGAGAAATAATCCTGAAAATGTCAACCTAAACACTCAACTAAAAACATCCCAACGCCAGACAAAAATGGATACGCTGTGTACTTAATTGAAACAGAAACGATGTACAAATACGCCTTCACATTTCATTCTTAGTAAATATGAAGACAAAGACAAAAAAGAATCCTACGCATCAAATAACCTAAAATGAAGCTATAATAGATCCGCTGTTTGCTTTATAAACCACCTACTAAATATAATTAAAGATTTAGAGGTCCATAACAAATATTATCATTTTTACAAATATTGCATGATTTTGCCAAAGGCATAAACAATTGTAACACAAACCACGTAACAGAAGATAAGATTAGAGACTTCCATAAAATGGAAAAACAAAAGTATAATCAATTTGTAGAATTTGGTATATTCAGACTACTATTCTCATCTTGGGTGTTTGCATCACAACGTTTTGGCCGATGTAACCTCCGACCTTCTTCAGTTATACTTTGTCGAACTCGGGAATCTGGACGGAATTTCGAACGGAACCCTGTATTTAATCTACGGGGGTAGCATGGTCTCATTCCATCTGCCATGACTGGGAAGAAGTCTTCAGTAATTCGCAATTTTTCGTATCGTCTGCACTGAGGATTGAACCTTCAACCTACAGATGACTGTCACTTAGAACTGAATTATACTTAGTACTATATCCACTGCATCACGGGTCCCTGCTGACAATTCTAGTATGAATTTTAGGAGTCTATTAAACCTATTCTTGTTTCAGTTTATCTAACTACTTATCACTATAGATCACTACTTATCTAGTATTTATAATTATAGGTTCGCATATTGTATTGAATTCTATACTAGGGTTGCTTAGTAAGTAATTGTCGCCTAACACGTGCGCTGCTTCTTTGAGACGTCTTACTCTCCACCGTTTTTATCTATCTATAACTTCATAAGGCTCCTTAAGCTTAATCCTCAAATAATGTAATCGATTTTGATCAAAATTAGAATAAGGATTCTAGACATAATTTCCGTACAGGGAGATAAAAGTGATGAAAAACTATCCTGCTCGGGGAATAAATTTCACCCGTCATGGAACAAGTATTCTTCTAGTATATATATATATATATATATATATATATATATATATATATATATATATATATATATATATATATATATAAATGGATTACCACTAAAATATGTTTAGTCGTCTCTACGACAATTCACTGTGTTTAGAAATAGCAAAATTTGAAATTAGGACCTCAGTGGTTAACATCCAGTACTCTGCCGACTGATCAATCTAAACTGCTACTAAAAGTGGGGAGAAATGGTGTTCCTCCTATATGCGATCTACCGAGTTGTTTATATTCCAATATGTGATCTTCATATTGACCCTAACCCTAACTAAGTAACCCTAACCCTAACCCTAACTAAGTAACCCTAACCCTAACCCTAACTAAGTAACCTTAACCCTAACCCTAACTAAGTAACCCTAACCCTACCCCTAACTAAGTAACCATAACCATAACCCTAACTAAGTAACTCTAACCCTAACCCTAACTAAGTAACCCTAACCCTAACTAAGTAACCCTAACCCTAACCCTAACTAAGTAACCCTAACCCTAACCCTAACCCTAACTAAGTAACCATAACCCTAACCCTAACTAAGTAACCATAACCCTAACCCTAACTAAGTAACCCTAACCCTAACTAAGTAACCATAACCCTAAGCCTAACTAAGTAACCCTAACCCTAACCCTAACTAAGTAACCATAACGATAACCCTAACTAAGTAACCCTAACCCTAACTAAGTAACCATAACCCTAACCCTAACTAAGTAACCCTAAACCTAACCCTAACTAAGTAACCATAACCATAACCCTAACTAAGTAACCCTAACCCTAACTAAGTAACCATAACCCTAACCCTAACTAAGTAACACTAACCCTAACCCTAACTAAGTAACCCTAACCCTAACCCTAACTAAGTAACCATAACCCTAACCCTAACTAAGTAACCATAACCCTAACCCTAACTAAGTAACCATAACCATAACAACGAATTAGCGTTACGGTTAATGGGTCGATCACATATTGGAATCAAAACAGCTCTGTAAATCACATATTGGAAGAACACCTGAGAAATCATATCGTATTCAAATAAAGCCATTCATTAATTTACATTTTTTACCAATTCTTTTTACTGAAGAGAATTGCTTTTAGCCTAAGTGGAAATCATCATTTCCTCCCGCGTTGTATCTATCCGAGTTTATTCTTATCTCTCAATTTTTTAAGTGCATAATCGAAAGCGTCTATGGAATTCTCCAACTGTGAACGCAATCAGAGGGTCCACCTGATCCATGTGACTACGTCCATCCAATGAGTGGATGCGACCGGTTCATTTGTTTGTGTGATCAGTCCAGATATGATGGCGTCAAGCAACTGAAACGCTCGGTGCTCAAAAAGCAAACAGTTCTGCAATGATTTTAAGAAGATGGGAGAGCTCAATGGCCTCTCTATTTGCACACCTAGTTTTGTTTGTTTAATTCACCCCAAATCAAGCACGTTGTCACGGAGACTGTCAATTTGGAACCATATCCATAGGAGCAAGTGGAGAGTTGTGCAGCGAGATGCTTGTTCACATTACATTTAAATATCTGCATGTTGGTACAGTCTGGGAAACAGGGAACATGAAGGGAATTCCAAAGGCTAGCAGTTCGAGGAACTGTACTGTTAGAGTAGAAAGCCTTCGAGACCTTTACAGTGAAGGGGTAGGATTTAGCTGGTCGGTCGGAGTAACATTCCGTTAAAGTACTTGTAAAACAAGCACAGTGATGGGACAGGGGCTGGTGCTTTGTAGCCAGTGTGACACCTATTAGGTTAGAGGCTCTTTTTCTGTTTTAACATACACCTTATATTGTTTAAGCATGTTTAATATTCATTGTGCGTCTCATAAACACGTAAACACACATCTTTATTTTTCGTATCGTAAGCACTTTTTTTACGTCATATTTAAAAGCAATATATAGTCAAAATGTTTTTATTAAAAGTCACAATTCACTAAGTTATGAACATATATTTATGGCAATTAAGCTACACAGAGGCTTCCGCGTTTCATCCCCGGAAAGAATCGTCAAACTAAAATTAATTTTAGCCTGACAATTGACTCCGAGAATGAAACGCGGAAGCGACTGTTTAGCTTAATTGTCATAAATATATTATATTTCACATTTTATGTGAATACATGAAATAATAATAATTATATATATATATATATATATATATATATACAATAATATTTTTTTAATAAATATTAAATATTTAAATACCTAGAGACATCGATGTTTCATGCTAACGCAATCTTCAGTCTAGGAACTAATTTTCGACGGTCGGTGGGCGCGAACCCCGAACACAAATCGCCACTGATTCGTAGTCGGTGATCTTAACCAAAGGGCCATCGTCAATTAATTAGTAAATGTAGAATAACTTTAACTGTAAATAGCGACACGTGGCCGTTATTTACCAGGCAGCTCAGAGTGATCTTACGAACCGGTGTTCGGATCTCGCATATAGCTATTAGTACTGCTTGTTATTAAAGCTACTCGAAAGTGCCCAGCTCTTGTGGGAAGGGGGGCTGATAAACAATAATATTTTTTTAATAAATATTAAATATTTAAATACCTAGAGACATCGATGTTTCATGCTAACGCAATCATTTCAGTATTCTCGTATCACAGGTTTCCCCATTATTACGGGCCAATCTTGTTTGAGAGTTTTGCATTATTATAAAGCCATCCTGACACGTATATTCCAACTAGTATTGAATAGAGTCCCACGTCTACTTAATCTCCTCTCTCCTCGCCACAATCTTTTCTTCATATTGAAAGATCTATAGTTTTATCTTTTTCATGAATCTGAAATATTTTGAGGTCGAAACTGTTGTATGTTTTAAAGGGTTGTTCCAAGTCGTCACAGTATTTCGAACCCGTCCTGGGTGATTATTCCACCTCGTATTCAATAACGTTCTTCTTCTCGTTATTCTGTCATGATCCTTTCTTTATATCGAAAGATCAATAGTAGGATGTTTTCGCATGCTTGGAAGTATCCAAGTATCCCAGGTTGCCACAGCATTATGGGCCCATCTTTGTATGTGTGTGGCAACTAGTATTCATTAACCTCCCTCTTCAATCCGACCTCTTCCTTTTCACAGTGTATCATTTCGTTCTCTTTGATATCCAAAGATCATTCTTTTTCTGATCGGCCTGTGTTCTACACTCTTACGTATTATATACATTTCTCAATGACATTCACAAGAAATGCATTATCAGCTTTGAGGTTTTTACCTTATTACATTTGAATTATTTTTGCTAAATTGATTCTTCTTCTTCTTCTTCTTCTTCTTCTTCTTCTTTTTACTGTTCAAATTTGCAAAATGGCGATCCTGGATTAAAGGCAAATATCGCTTCAGGACACACACGCATCAACTTTTCAATACGACGAGAAGTGAAGAATTGGCAAATCGACCAAACAATCGTTAAATGATACACTTGATCATCTAAATCTGTGAAGCATTCTGTTGCATATCCATGATGATGACAACCCCCGTCTTTCGTTGGTCACGACTAAGTCTATTCTCTTTATTCATTTCTCATCTAGCTGTTTATCCACGAAGAATGTGGTATTATCATTTTGTTCTCTAAATATGTAATCAATTTTAAACTATACATTGGAAGCGTGTGCCAATTCATTTGTTATCTTCCTGACTAAGTCTTCTGCTGTAACGTGTGTATTTCACGACCTTATTACATTAATTATGCAATTAATTACAGAAAACACTTTTAGAGAATGAATTATTTAATCGAGTCGCCCTTTCAATAATTGAACTAAAGTAATTGATTCCGGACAATTTCGTCCCAGCGTTTATTTTTATCAGTACATAGAAAGTAGATAGAAAAAAAAGTGAGATAGGCATTTATGGTAAGCTTATTTCTCACTATATTACAGTTTTCGTTAGACCATATTTATCGCGTCTTTCACCCTTAGTCCCTTCTTAAAGACACAAAGAGAAGATTGCCTACAACTCTTTCTGGCGTTCATCTCACGTCATTTCCGCCTAGCCACATAAGAAACCTGTGTTCTCACTATATCAGATTTAACACCAGGGTCAACCTCTTGATCTCTTTTGACTTTTACTCCAGCACATCCAGTAATTGCTAATCTGTACTAGCTAATACAGCTACTAACAAACCTACCCACTCTAATATTTAACAAGAAGAAAACTACGGTAATTCTAACTTTAAATATATTTAATTTAATTAACTAGTGAATAGCAATTTCTATAACTAAATGTCGTTTCTTCTGAATAATTTTCACAGGGGATCAAAACATATAAATATCCAGATATTATATGGTGTTATAGCTTCACTAAGTTTCAAGCAGCGACTCAAATCTACGTTCAAATCATTTCCATGTCTTGTCATTAAACTAAATAACCACCTATTTAGTCCTTATATGAGGCTTAAGCTTACTACAAGATCCTCCCACTAAATCATACCACATATCCCATTGTAGATGGCATATTTGCACATACATGAAAGAAGTAAATAGACATTCACCCAAATAATTTATATATATTTAAAGTTTGTGTCCCTGTCGCCGATGGCTAGCACTCGGAACCGTACAATGCCATCGTAAAAGTGGGAAATATTGATAGTTTATACTAATTGACACGTCTTGTGTTTCAGATATCAATATATCTATCATATATCACTATTTAAGTATGACACAGCTCTAGAAGGCCTTAGAATTCTAATGAATGGTGTTATGCGCTTTGATGCTGATCAAGTCCACATTTATATTAATATAGAATATGGCTCTTTTGAAACTCGTAAAATTCTAGCTAATACACCTACTAGCCAACCTACACGCTCTAAAAATGATGTAAAAATAATCAATACTATATTGCCTAAGTTTATCAGGACTTTCTGCCAGCAGTCTTCATTATTAATGATAATAAGGATATCTATTTGCTTTTTACATATCTGTGTATATTTAACTTAAAAATTTCTATTGTTACGAACTAATATTCAATAGTTATTTAAATTTACCTAACTTTTTTGTGGGATTGGTGATTTTTGATGTGGTCTAAGGAATGGGTAAACCAAATTCTAATATAGACTAATATAATACGTTCACTTACGCACAGATTTTAACACCAATTTGTGAATCGTTTACATAATGTATTGTCGGTCGGCATTAAATTACCCAAACTTATTAGTAAATGCAAACTTATGAACTAGCCACAAAGATAATGCATATTGCTTTTTTCACATTAATGGATCCCCACTTATCAAGGCCAAAGGCCACTCAAAGATAACGGTCAGTGAGGTTTTCAGTTGGATGATAAAATAGTACTATAAAGGGATTGAGAATTATGATAAATTCGCAGGAGACTCAATAGATATTTGGTAACATTGAACATGAAAGTGACCATGTTGTAGTTTGTAAGGAAACATTCTCGTGGTAATGTATTCTACGGAAGGGAAGTACTTATAAAGAAACCTTGTCCATAGAGGTTTCGTTTGACTTTAGGTACACAGAGAAAAAAGGAGAGTTTTTTGCAGTGTTAGAAGTAAGGCGAGTACATGCTAAGAAGGTTTTACATGGGGGGCTCATATCATGAAGCTCAGTCGAGTACCTACCATAGGACTACCGTAGAGTAGGGGAAGATTAGCAACGTTTTCTCGTCTCCCACTAGATTGCGAAGTCGATTTTGTACCCTCCTGAGGCAAAAACAGTGCTCTGATTTGGTTGCCAAAACATATGTTATAGAAAATTATTTATTGACGAATACTACGTTTAAAGAAACCACTAAGACGGTGAAACAATACAAATAAAATACATTGTGCGGAATTGTTATATACTCAGGATGTCGGTAACGGACAATATAGTTTGACTAACAAAATATAAGTATTCGTTTAGTAGCTGTATTTTCACGTTTACGAAGTAAAGTTCTTTCGTAATGTAAAGAGAGCGAATTACATGATAATCTCAAAAGAAAGGCAGACTGGATCTGTTTTATTACTTTTCTCGTCCCGGCGTTTTCCAACCGTGTACCCTCCCTCCTATTTTACAAATATTAAACATCCACACCTAGCACAATTATGTATGTCTCCTGGCAAGTTACTCATCCGTATTGTTTTATTATATATCTGCTTGCATGTTACTCATTCTTAATGCCTGCTGTTTATTCCTTAAAGTAAATGACTTCCTCCAAAAAAATGGGGACTGTCTTTATCTAGCACAAGGCCTTCGATATTTGACAGAATAATGGGACGGCCTATCAGATGTGGCTAAGACGATATATTTTCATTTATTGTCCCAATGTGTGTCATTAATCCTCTTGTCGCTCTAGAATATCGAGCGCAACAATTCTCGAAATTATTCCCCATTCAGAGCTGAGAATAAAACAGTCGATCGCAGAAGACTGTTATCTCTTCTGAGTAGCTGTCATGTCTTATCGATAAGAGCAAATAGCTGCGAACACTTCGACAACAACATGCGAACGAGTACGCATGCGCGTCCCGTTGCTTATCGGCGTCGAAGAGTTAAACAACGGGCGAGGATTAAATGCTTAACCTTTATTCCGATTCTCTATTGATAATTGCTCTACCATTCCATGAAGAAGTATCTTCCCCCTTTCAACGATTTACTCACCTCCCCCCCCCCCCAGCTTAAAACCACCAACGTTTTGTTTTCTGAAACAGATTAGCAGATTAACGGATTATGATCTGATGTTTAGTTTTGTTTGAAACCGGATCCGTTTTGTAGCTTCGTCCACGTGTCTCAATACATTTTCTGTCCGTTAGTCGGTTCATCGATATACAATGCTTTAGTTTGAAACTAGCACGGTTACCCGGGGTTGTCCGGGAAGACGGACAACAAAGTAGAAGATTTAGAAAGTGTGTGTTACATCTTTCTTTTAAACATTCTCTCTCTCTACCTCTATCTGCCTCTATCTATCTATCTATCTCTCTATCTATCTCTATCTATCTATCTATCTATCTATCTATCTATCTATCTATCTATCTATCTATCTATCTATCTATCTATCCATCTATCTATCTATCTATCTATCTATCTATCTATCTATCTATCTATCTATCTATCTATCTATCTATCTCCCCTTGTCCCTACACCAGTTACCAAATGTAATACTGTATCATTATAAGCATCTGCTCTATCAATTATATTCAGCACTTGTGAATTGAATATGCACCACTTACCATGTTTAATACTGTATCATTATAAGTATCTGCTCTATCTATAGTATTGAGCATTTTTTGATTCAGTATATACTACCTACCAGATGTGATACTATATTATTACACAAAACTACTCTATCTATGAGCACTTTAGATTTAGCATATACAACTTGCCATATTTAGTACTTCTCTATGTAACGTATTGAGCACTTTTGATTCAGCATATGCCACTTACAAAATGTAATACTGTGTTATCATCGAAACCTGCTATATCTAAGGTATTGAGCACTTTTGATTCAGCATATTCCATTTACGAAATGCTAAACCGTATTATTACCCACACATACATATACATTATAAAAGTTTGAATTTCCAAAACGTTTTCATTAATATTTGAAATTTTGAAAAATATTGTATATTTTAAAATGTCAAACGGTTTTTATAGATTTTTGGAATTTCCACTATGTTTTCATAAATGCCTAAATTTTTTATTTAAAATATGTTTTCAACATTTATTTTGATTTACAAATACTTGAACATTCTTCTACCGTTTCGCTCTGCAGGTTATCATTGTGATGTTACAATAGACCGTCTCTCTCTTTCTCTCCCCCTCTCCCTCTCTTCTCATTGTGATGTGATAATAGGCCCTGTCTCATATCACTTTCCTCTTTCATCTCTCTATTTTATATCTCTTTGTGACATCATAAGAGACCCCTCTGTCTCTTCCCGTCCAATGCTCTTTTCTATCACTTCTCTCTGTCTCATTGTGATGTCATAATAGACCCTTTCTAAGACCAATCTATCCTCTTTCATCTCTCTCTTTCCCTCTCTCTCGTCTTATTTTCTCTAATTGAGATAATATATCTCATTCTCTCGTTCCCTCTCCTCCCTATTTCTTGTTTCGTCTCTCATTTTAATTTCATAATATACTCTCTCCTTCACCTTTCTCTTTGATCTCCCATCACTCTTTCCCCCTTTATATTTCCTCCTTCGTTCATCTATTTCTCTCTTTTACTTATTTACAACATTCCATTTCTTTAACTAGTTGATAAAGTGTGCACAATTACAAACGAACAAGCGAGCAAACAAGACAACAACGTTTAATTTACTCAATTAACGAATGGATATTAATTTCTATCACTACAAGTTGTTTCTATCAGGACAATCTTCACAGGGGATCAAAACGCCATAATTCTCCAGAACTTACATGGCGTTATAGCTTCGCTAACACTCTAGCATAATCTCAGGTTATTATACTAAATAAACAACTGTCTATCCCTTATATAAGACTCAAGCTCACCGCGAGATCATCCCAGTTAATCATACCAGAGAGACAAAAGGGAACAGTGTAACATTTACTATATATTGGGTTGGTAACTAAGTCCCTACTGTTTTTTTATGTATTTAAATTTGAATGGTTTAATAATAAAAAACAACAACTATTAATCAATAATATATCTACCCTTTGTTGTTCAACAAGATTTTCAATAACTCGTTGGTAGAAATTAAAAAAACAATAAAAATAAGTAAATTGAATAAGGTGTCGTACATGTTAAGTTTCTTATTTTGACATTCCATTTTAATGATTTAATAATAAACAGAAAGAGGTAAGAATTGTCTATTATGAAATTACAATGAGAGAAGAGAAAAGAAAAAGCACGGTAGTGAGAGAGAGAGAGAGAGAGAGAGATAGGTATCTTATGACGTCATAAAGAGATGAAAGAGAAAGAAATAAAAGAGAAAAAAAGAGTGATATGAGAGAGGGTCTATTATGACATGACAATGAGAGAGGAGAAAACGGGGACGAGACGATCTCTTATCACATTACAATGTCAACATGCACAGTCAAACGGTAAAAGAATGTTAAAATATTTGTAAATCAAAATAAATGTCCAAAAACTATTGTAAAGAAAGAAATCTCTTATGACGTCACAAAGAGATATAAAAGAGAGACATGAAAGTAACTAAATTAACTAGAAA
This sequence comes from Sepiola atlantica, assembly GCA_963556195.1. NCBI lineage: Eukaryota > Metazoa > Mollusca > Cephalopoda > Sepiida > Sepiolidae > Sepiola > Sepiola atlantica. The sequence continues at coordinate 196,973,313 of OY744521.1, read as the reverse complement.
ATGAAATAAGATTCCAAAATGATTCCAAAAAAGAATTTAGAAAAAATAGATACCAACATTTTAAAGCAGAATAGGTTACAATTTTTTTTAAAATGGCGGTATCTTAGTTTTAAACATAATAACCGTTCTTGTCATTTTTTCTAAAAAAATTCCCTTTTATGACTTTTATTAAACATAAGTTAATGTTACATTTTCTATTGTTAATGTTGTGAAGTTGTTCCACAGTAAATAATAAATAAAGGAAGTCAAGTCGAGGGTTGGTTTAACAAGTGTATTAACAAAGTAAGAAAGTGACTAGCTCTTGGCTAGACAGTTACAAGACTGTGCTTTGTCTTCTGGTGACTCGCACTATTTATAGTGACAACCGGTGTAGTTTCTCCTGTGTAAGAACGGCCGGTGTAACAGTTAACATCAACTGTAATTTGCTAACACCTTCCTCCCGTACAGATGTTATCATACTAAAAATAAATTATAAAGAATTTGCTTAATCTTTTGTCCTAAACTCATATCTGGTAATTACATTTTTGTAAATACATTTTCCTCCAAGGGGAATCATGTTACATGTTCCTGTCGTTCAATTAGCACAATTCAATTCAGATGTCATTCATCAATTCAGTGATCTCTTTGACATTTGACCGTAAACCAACACCACGTCATTAATTAAATCAATTATATCAACAATTCACTAATTACGGATTTCCTTTATGCATGAAATTTAAATCTCTACCAATTAAAATAAAGTAATTCAATGTAATTGATCAGAAATTAATTAAATCAGAATCTCTTTTGTATATAGTATTACATGAACATAGCCTTGTTGGTAATAATAATTCATTTTACAAACATCAATTATAAAAGATTTTTGTAAACTCCAAACAAGGCATATTGCCATTGATGCGTAATAAGCGACTGTGATAGGGGTCAGATTTATAGGGGGCAACCTGATGTTCTTTTGGTCTGAATTTTATATTGGTTTCTTGGGAAGCCCTTGCTTTGTTTGAAAATCTCCAGTTTTGTTTGGAATCTCACGATTCTCAGAAACCAAATCCTCATACAACTTAATATCTATTTGGAAAACTCTCAGAACTCTCTCTATTGCTCAAATCATCTGCTTGAGGGACACAATCTGCTCCACCTAAAGCAGAAAAATACTTTTAAACATGTATGTTTATTTTGGCATCAACAGCCTTATTTCCATATTGAACACATACACCATCTAGTTCTCGTGCAGTGCCTGCTGTGGGGATAACAAAGTAAAGTAAATCGTCATCTGTCTCTTTTTCTGTAATCAGATGGAGTGGACAAAGTGTTCTACATGAATTTAGAATGTGATTTTACCATAAACAAGCAGTTTCCCATCTTCAAACTGTTTGATCAGCTTCAGCAGAGTTATATCTTACTGGAACATGTTCCATTTGGCAACTACCATACTATTTGACTCCTATTAACTTATTGACCGGCTTGATCACCACCATCTTTGAAAATCATTTTAAGAATCGCTGTCTCCACATAACTCAACACTAGAATCTTCATCACAGAATCGACAGTAATCTCAAGAAGTTCTTTGTATTGAACTGTAACACCTTCATCATTCTCTAGGACAGGCGTGATGACAGGTCACAGTTTCTTCTGTTCTTCTAGAATCTCATAGCTGGTAGGAAATGGTATTCCTTTCAAGTCTTGATATTTCTCTGGGAATTTTGGGGGGAATTATTTGTTATTTTTGCATTAGAATTTGAAATATAAAATGCCTTAGAAAGGCAAACGGACATACAAGATAACATTTGTAGGATTACACAGAGTAACTAATGCATAAAAGCACAAAAGGGAGTAATAATTTCTATCTTAGAACGAATAATACAAATCAATGAAAAAAATAAAAAAGATAAAAAATGACAACAATTTAGCGAATATTTATCCATCTTTAACGAGAGAGAAGCAAACTGTCACGAAATCGACTCTTTTTAAACTAAAAATCATGGGTCCAAATTTTGCAAAACGTAGATATTTTGAAATGTGAATTTTAGTACTTTTTAATAATAATTTGGCAATTTTTTGGAGAAAATTCCCTACTTTTTGACTCAATTTTCTGATTTTTTCGAGCTTATAAAAAATAAGACATTTTTTAATGAAAAAGGGCAATTTTAGTTTTTTTATTTATCAAAATGTAAGGTATATTGAGCCTAAAAACTGCAGAAACAGAATCCCCAGTGCTATTAGCGCATATTTCAAGCATTTTGTGATCAATATGAATTTTTATCGAGCAAATTAGTGACTAATAATTGAATAAAAGTTTTGAAGCTATTTATGAAACTTCAAACAATTCTCTAATTTAACTTATAGACATAGTAGAGACTAAATGTTTTTGCTTGCTTAGAAGGTATCTTTCAGGAATATTAACTTTTAAATGTATGATGTAACTTGCTTTTTGGCATATTTCCGCCTCCGGTCCAACTGTAGATGTCCGTAAATACCGGAAAACTTTCAACCTTAATAGCTTATTTCCTCGGACCGCTTGCCTTTTGAATTCACTTCCTGCTTCCGGTTTTCCTGACTATACAGTATGCTGATATTAAAATGTAATGTAAACAAATATCTCGCCACACAACGGCCCACTTAGGGTTCCCTATGTAAGGATTGTCCCTAATCACAGTAACTCCAACGTCTCAGTGGCAATAGGACTTGTTTGGGGTGAACAAAAGTAAACAAAAGGTGTTTATTTTATGTCATGAGGGTTACGTTGTGGTCGACTGTAATTCTAAAAGGCTGTAGAGTATTTATACAAAAACTAGAATACCTGTCACAAGACAAGTAAAATTAATTTCCCAAACAGAACTGATTTGCACCACTTTTATGTTCTTTTACTAAAATTAAAATATAGATATACCGCTACGAAACTTTATATCAAGAATCTTTATTCAAATTTTGATCAAAATCTATTTTCATCCTAAAACATGTCTAACATTTAAGACTTAAGTTTGAGAGCTCTTAAAAAGAAGTTGAAATTCAAGAAATCTTGCTAAATTGGTGTCTATGACTACGGATAAAATTCAATATTAATATAAAATATCTGAATTTTCAAATTAGAGACTATATCCATACTGTAGAACCATGCGAATCCTTTCGGCAACCGGCGACTACAACGGGTGTATGCCGTGGTTTTCTTCTCCTTTATCTTCCGTTTTGTCCGTATCGTCGTCTCCCACTGACGATCGCAGAGAGAACAAACACTGGTTTAAAAGTATACAGCACAGAATCAACGTAGACTCACAAGAGAGAACACAAACCCCGATACATTGTATCTACAGGGTGATTCATAAGTCACTTAGCTATTTATTTTTGATATTCTAAAGTTAAAAAATACGGTAATACAAACCAGAAAGTTTATTCAACAAATTCATTTATGGGAGTTAAACATTACCGCAAATTTTCAAAATGTCCACCTTCTTTCTGCATGCATAGCTCCATTCTTTTTTGCAAGGAATTTACGACTCTTTGTAGCATATTTGATTGATTAATTTTAACAAACTCGGCAGTGATTTTTGATTTGAAGTCGTCATTGCCTTTCAACAAGTGTGGGAGATTCATCAAATTTGCCCATATGAATAACAATAACAATTCGCTCTTCAATTGTAAATGACATACTGCCTAAGAAAAAGCACATATGATGATTTACACAAATTTAAATAAATAAAAATAAATATATATAGAAACAAATATATAAACGAACAAATTTAAAATAACAAATAGCAGTAATTAGAGAGTAAGATAACAATCATCAAAAGTTCATAGTATGTTTGTGCTTCATATGGTAATCATTTCAAATTGCTAAGTGACTTATGAATCACCCTGTAAATCAGTTGTACTCTACGTGTGTGTGTGATACCGCCACAGAAAATAGACCCCCATATTTTTCAGTTCATCAGCCAAGACCCAACTGAGACAATTTGTCTGTTGAGGCATCACCGTAGCTTGATTGAAATCAGTTCATCTCGGGTCTGCGCCAATGTGAGATCTCACTTTCTTCACTCGGGTCTTATGCCATTTGCCCGAAGAGGAAACCACTCGTGAGACTTCCCCGAGCCGCCAACTGTTGCAAACTAAAAACTGTCGTAAACTGCCTTGACTCCTCAATATATTAACTTCGACCGAAACTCCTAAACGCCTGGTATTTGTTCCAGAGTAACTGACCAGCAGAAAATGACTCGCCCTCTTAGCTCCTCCCAGCTGACTACTCGGAAATTGATCACTAAATGTGAGGCGTCCCCCTGTCTGGAGAGTTCAAAATATTTCGGCGGTCCTCCCCTTTTTTACTCATTTAACTTCAGATACTTTTGCTCTTCTAATGAATAATTTCCTCCCATTTCCCGGAGTCTTGGCTCGTTGGTGACGTCCATTGTTTGAAAATCTCCAGTTTTCGTTGGAATCTCACGATTCTCAGAAACCAATTTCTCATACAACTATCTATTTGAAAAACTCTTAGAACTCTCTCTATTGCTCAAATCATCTGCTTGAGTGACACAATTTGTTCCACCTAAAGCAGAAACATACTTTTAAACACGTTTCCATATTGAACACAACCAACATCAGTTGCCAGTTCTGCTCGTGCAGTGCCTGTTATGGGGATAACAAAGTAAAGTAAATCGTCATCTGTCTCTTTTTCTATAATCAGATGGAGTGGACAAAGTGTTCTACATGAATTTCGAATGTGATTTTACCATAAACAAGCAGTTTTCCCATCTTCAAACTGTTTGATCTCTTCAGCGGAGTTATATCATACTGGAACATGTTCCATTTGGCAACTATCATACTATTTGACTCCTATTAACTTATTGACCGGCTTGATCACCACCATCTTTGAAAATAATTTTAAGAATCGCTGTCTCCACATAACTCAACAGTAGAATCTTCAGCACAGAATCGACAGTAATCTCAAGAAGTTCTTTGTATTGAACTGTAATACCGTCATCATTCTCTAGGACAGGCGTGAAGACAGGTCGCAGTTTCTTCTGTTCTTCTAGAATCTCGTAGTTGGTAGGAAACGTCCGTATCGTCGTCTCCCACTGACGATCGCAGAAGGCACAAACACTGGGTTACAACTATACAAAATAAAATCAACGAAGACTCACAGATATAAAAATATATACAAATATATAACAACATACAAAATATGTAAAGATATATAAAAATATATAAATATATATGAAAATATATCACAATATATTAAAATCTATACAAGTATATAAAAATATATAAAAAATATATAAAAATATATGAAAATATAATATAATATAAGTGTCACTACATCATTGAAAACGTCGTTAAGAGATATATTTGAAAATTTGAGAAACCAGTTAACAGACGTGTGAATTTATATCAATAAATGAATTTTATTAATCATTTTTATTAAATATTCTATGAATCCGAATTTTCGGTTTGAGAAACCTGAGTCATGGCAGACAGTATATATATATGTTTTGCTTTTTTTTCTCATGGTGTAAGTCAACGGCAACGCCGAAAATTGACGATTCTCTCCGATATTATAGGAGTGTTTTTTTTAATATATGTCCGGTGCAAGCGATGGATGTGCTGTGAGTATGGGTTAGAATAATATGAGTGTCACTACAGCATATAAGCGTCGTTAAGAGATATATTTAGAACATGTGTGTGTGTGTGTGAAAATATATACAAATATATAAAAATATATACAAATATACAAAACTATATGAAAATATATAAAAAATATACTCATAGCAAGCTTTATATTAATAGAGAAACGACATGGGAGGTAATTAGTCGTTTTACCATATTGTTTTTCTTTATTTAAAAAAAATCATAGTTTACAAAAATAATCAAGGTGACTGTGTCTGTTTGAAAACTCTCTTGTGTCGTCTTGGCGATAGCTGATGCGGGTTTTAAGTGTTATGCAAAGAATATCATATAGTTTTTGTTTCGTTCTTGGAGTGGGCGCTCTGTTTAGCAAACCGGCTATCAGAATCTATAGTAGTATTTCGATGGAGTCATTCTAGTGTCGATTTGTCGATCGGCTTTATCTTTGGAGCTTTGCCCTCCAGAAAATCTGATGGCATTGTGTCGTGTTTAGTAACTATAGGACTAGATATTATGTTGGTGTTGAGTTGCGCCTCTCTTCTTTTCAGTAACTCTCGGGCATGTGTCAACTCTTTAAGTACAACGTCTGATTGTCTTCAACCAGAGTGATGAACGCGCGCATAAAACTGGTGATTAATGTTCGTTGAGTTTATCTAATTATGTCCATTAGTGTTTTGGAAAATCAGAGACCATCGACGGTATGATCGAAAAGTGCGATCCGGGATTTTATATTTCAGTAATATAACGAATATAGAGCACTCTTACGTAGTTGAAAGTTCGACATCGTTGAGAGGAGAATCGTACTTTCTTTGTTCAACATGGTTTTTAATAAGAACGGTATCTGTCTCGGTCGAACTTGAACCTTTCCTTGGGTGTTGCATTGGTGCTTGTACACTAAATTTTTCTTGAGTCCACGAAAAAAACGCTAATCATGTCTGTTTTCATTTTGTTACCATAGTCCGACTAAAAATGTATGTAGTCATTTTTGTGTGCAGTTTTCCGATGTACTTTGAAGGTTATATTGCTAGTAGATTTGATTATAAGTATGTCCATAAATGGTATCTTATGTATTCGTGCATGATGAATGATCCGCGATCTGTGGTAATATAAACAAAATAAATATAATATAAACAAAATAAATATAATATAAACAGTCCCCTTCCAATACAAAGAACAATGAGCAAAGGCAGTGGTTACTCTAATATCTGGACAAAGAAAACATCAGTCGCACTAATTTATACATATATATATATATATATATATATATATATATATATATATATATATATATATATATATATATTAATTAAGTTAAAATATTAGCAAAATGAATAAAACCAATACATTTCAAAAGTGCTTACTATATATTAGAGCTTTTGAATTGTTTCAGAACCTCTTAAGAGGTACCGAATATTTTCTGAAAAAATTATCGGATACTCAAATGTTTATTTTAATATATATATATATATATATATATATATATATATATATATATATATATATATATATATATACTTTTTAGTTATATTCCAATGACCTTAAGAAAAATCAATCCATTAACATAATTTATATTTATTTATTTCACATTTTCGACGCATTCCTGTATTTTTTCTTTTGTCTTACAAACAAAATTTAGACACATTTTTTTTCTATCTTACGCACGCTTCACAGCTTAGTCGAGAAAAATATGTAGTTTTAATTTTAAAATCGCTGATAATCAAAGAAATTGTTCATTTATTAGTTATTGAAATTACATATCAATCTTAAACAGAAGTAAAATAATAAAACACTTAGAAGCAGGCTTGATAAAACCGCACGAAAATACTTACATCAAAAGATGGCATGTATTCTGAATCCACCCTAAAAAGGCGTTACACCCGAAACCTGAAACGATTTTCTACGTTTATATATATATATATATATATATATATATATATATATATATATATATATATATATAAATATGTAACATTTTCAAATAAACCCATATACACATGTGTTTTATGCCAAACCTGTTTTCATCAGTATGGAAGGAGACACTCTCTGTCGATCACACGATTCTAACTACAATACGAAAGTCATAATTGACTCAGTAGTCGGAGCGCGTACCGATGCGTCCATCACGTATTGCCGTAGAAATGATAGAGTAAATTAACGTCTAAATAGTAAATTCAACGGCCATATCAGGAGGTTGTCAAAGAACTCAATAAGCGGGACCTAGATCATTGCATTACGCTATGAATGACGGATTGTTGTCTACTTACTTTCAGTGCTCAATATCTATCTATCACCAATAAAAACAATTGCATAAACATACATTAAATATTTGGGTGATAAAAAGGTTCGATCCTTGTCTAAGTTAGCTATGCTGATGACGGTTGTGAGTTAGAAACATGTGCCTATGGATTACTTTTATGTACGTATTAAATTAATAAAAATATATATATTAACAAAAGATTCGTCCTATAAAGTTAAGGGTGACTAATAATGCAATTTTCTGTATCTTAATCACTTAGGAAGTGAGACAATCGAAATAGTAATAGTAAGCAAAGACAACGAACGCTGATATCACCAATAAAAACAATTACTTACTTATATATATATATATATATATATATATATATATATATATATATATATATATATATATATATAGAGAGAGAGAGAGAGAGAGAGATAGAAGAAAAAAGAGTGATAAATATGCGACGATTGTCCAAATTTATTTCAAATTTCAATTGTTCAATGCAAGGTGTATTCAGTAATAAACTAGTGTTTATTATTCTTTCCTTAAGCCAAATCTTTTCAAAGATCGAAATCTTATCATCAGAGGAGAAATACAGATGGATAAGTTGGCTTTCGAAAAAAAATCGTCGCATATTTATCACTCTTTTTTCTTCTATCTCTACAATTGCTCTATCTCGTATATTGAGCTAATCCTCTTCACAATAGGTTCCATCTACTAAAAGTTTTTACTTTGGTTTATATTTGATCCTATATATATATATATATATATATATATATATATATATATATATATATATATATGTCCGTCTGAGGTTGTTATGCATAGCTCTCTATATATACAGTTAGGTATGTGTATAGGTTTATATATTTGTATGTACATGATTTACTGTTAAACTAATTAACCGACCATTATAAATCTTTGAACACAGTTTATAGGCGTAGGGGTTGGTAAAATTGGCTATAACTAGTTTAATTTAGTTTTAAAAAAGAAGAGCAAAGAGAGGTAGAAGCCCCCGCGGAAATTCAGATATCTCCTATCTAAGTGAAATTGTAACAATATATTATAGTAATCAATTAATAAAAATTCTTCAAATTTCAGTTTCTTTGTAGTATTTTAAAGGACGTTTATGTGACTAATATGGGAACAACCTCATTTGAAAATTAAAATGGTTTCGATCTGAATTACATTTGATCCCAAATCATTAGAAACCAATCATGAAAGATTCCCTGATTTTAATTTCTTCTTAAGACCCCTTAAGCTTAAGCTTCAAACTTTAGACATTTTTTAGAATCAAAATCATGTAATGGAATAGTGACATTGTATGTACTAACGGGTCACAGCTTATCAAGGCCCAAAATGCCACTCAGGAATAAAGGTTAATGAGTTTGCCATGTGGACCGTGATGATTGGTAACGATGGTTGAAACTGGGAAGATTTTGATTATTAAAGACGACAGCTCAACAAGAATCTATTAACATTGGACTTTGAAACGACCACGTTGTAGTCAGTTGGGAAGCAGCCCAGTGGTGTTGTGTTCCACAGACGGATAATTTTTGGAAAGAAACTCTGCTCACGGAAGTTCCGTTTAGTTTTAGCTATATAGAGAAAGAAAGGAAAATTATTTACAGTGGTTGCAGCTAGACGAGATTTGTTGTGAATGTTTAGCAGTGGGAGGGGGGATAGGTTAGAGTGCAGTAGCGAAAGTACCATGAAAATAACGATAGAATAGAGAAAGACGAGCAACCTCTTTTCTTTGAAAAAGAGGCTGTAGGGAAGAGAAGGCGACATCCCCACTAGATGTCGAAGTAATATATATAGATAGACAGACAGACATATATATATTAACTTTATAGGGAAATGTTTTAAATATTTATCTCCTGAAATGAAGATAAGATCATTCTTTTCTTTTTTTTTGAATATTAGGAACCCATTCGAAAATCGCAGGTCTAATGGCGTAAAAGTAGTTAGCATAAAGGCGAACATATATCATATTTTATATAATGGAATAATGGGTCCGTACTACCCAAATTCTAGTTTATATTAAATATTAAATACGAAGTTAAAGCAAAATAAATTGTTTTGGGGTATTAAAATATTTCTAACGCTATTTATAATGTTGACCCATTCATTTATTTATATTCTATTATCGCTTATGTTTGAATTTTGTTTTGAAACAGGTCGTAAAATATAAATATATGACGTCACGCTAAAGCTATGATTATTTTGTTATGGTCATGTGTTAAGCATTATTTATAAGAACATCCAAATAGCTCAGTTTGTAGAACGTCGGACTTATAAATCTCAAGGTTTCGGTTTCGATTTCCGGTCATAGCATCAGCTTTATATGTTGGGAATTTATTATTTATAATTGATATAATATTTTTCATTAAAAAAAATTAGTAAAGATCTATGATATTTCGAAATGAGACAAATTCCGCAATGTTGTTTAAAAAAATATGAGTGACGGAAAAATTGTGACTGACATGGACAGACGGACAGCATCTCTATTTATATAAGATAGAGATAATGCCATATAAATCAACATTGTTTAAACATTTTTATTTCCCGAATAGAAAACATGTCCATCATCTTCGTTCATTGAAGTTTAGAAACTACTCGCGTGTTATAATGGTTACGGCAAGTTGCCTAAGGCTCGCTCGGAGGTGTTGAATGAATATTGAACGGATAGCTTGTCCAATTCGTCTCTCGTTTAGACTGAGGCAATCGCCCCACAGTTCGCTCGACCAATCAAAGCAGATTGAAACCTTACAACTGAACGCCTGCGAGACAGAAGAATAGTTCATTGAATCGACCCAATAATAGTTTTCGCTCTGTCTGGTTGCTTTTCAAATAGACACGTCTTAGCTCTTTTCGGTTTTCTTTTTCGTTCCACGGCACGTCCCCGGCAAGAGTATTAAATCAGCCTTGACTAACATTGATATAACGGCGTCAATAGTTTCAAGACTAAACATTGGCTTGAACTTCAGATCGATACTGGCGATCAGTTCTTTTCTTCAGGTTGCTGCACTCAAATTCGGTTTGGCCACTTTTGACTTATGGCTGTGTTATCTTAGCAAATAATGATCACGTGGGGCGAATCGGCATAATATGGCCGTTTTTCGCGATGCGTTTAGCACCTGCGTTGCGGAAGGACGAGTTGGGAGATCGACTGAAAAATATATGGATATCGGAATGGTCAATATAAACAGTTTCCAAACTTTGGGAATCATTTTATTGGTTTTTAGCATCGATTCCGGCCTTTCTATCGATGAGCAAATAAAAAAGGGTGCGTATTCTTATACATGTTTTCAATACTTTTGTTCGCCCCACACAAGTCATATTGCCACTGAAAAGTAAGAGCCTACTTTGATAGAGGCTAGCTTTATGGGGCGGGCAACCTGGGTAGGATGTACGGCAGCAAGACGCTTGTTCAGATTACATTTACATTTCTGCATGTTTGTATGGTCGGAGAAACGGGGAGACAGGAAGGAATTCCAATAGAGTGTGGCCCTAGGAACGAAGCTATTAGAGTAGGAAATCTTCGGCATATAAGAAGCTCTACATTGAAGGGGTGGGATTTTGCTGCTATTCGAGAGGCTCGAGGTATTAACGTTGAGGTGGAACAAGTGCAGTAAGTTCATCGGAGCACATTCCATTGAAGTACTTATAAAACAAGCACAGGGATGTAACACAGCGACAATGCGACAGGGACTGGAGCTTGGCAGACAGTGAAAGGCCTATTAGGAACAGGCTCATGCACCACTTCAGATGTAGCAATAATACTCCATGCACGGACAAATGATGACTTTATAGAGATGTAGGATACTGGCATGTGTGAGAAGTATTTAGTCCAGTAGAAGGACCCTAATGTATTTGCGGCAAACTTGGCAGTATCTGCCATGTACTTATTCTTCTTCATGTTACCTGAGAATCTCAGACCAATAAGTTTAAATGATAGTCACAGAAAAGTGTTATCGGCAATGATAATTAGCGATTATGCTCCTCGACCTTTAAATTTATTGCTAAGGCAGATTTAACAAACTAGATCTATTGTCTTTTTTATATTCGAGTAATATATTTTGAAGCAAGTGGCCAGATATTGATACTTCTATAGATGTTAGTATAACTTTAATATTTCGGACAAACCTTCTGCCTTTTATTAAAAAATGTATTTCTTAGTGAAAAAAAAAGAAAATGTTTATAAGCAAGTGCATATCGGATATGCGTAAGAATTTTTTTCATTTTGATTTTCCTTTCTCAAAAACTAAAACAGTAATAGCGTAGAACATCTTAAAATAGAATTCGATAGGACGTAATACACGCATATATATATATGTATATATATATATATATATATATATGTATATATATATGTATATATATATATATATATATATATATATATATATATATATATATATGTGTATATATAAATGCAAAGGTTACTTTATCCTAGAGACCAGTAATATAGCCTTACCTAACCATACTGATGAGCCGTATTAAGACGAAACATATATACATAATATTAAATTATATTTTAATATTTTACCTACATATGACGTTGTTTCGAGTCTTCGGCTCGCATCGGTACAGCAAGTGACAATCTTAGACGGTCACGAGGTGCGAACCTGGTTCGCAGAGACACCTTGAATATGTAAGCCATGGGAGGTTGTCACGTGATATAGATACGTTATGTTATATTTACGCTGAAAGCGGCGAGCGTAAACATCAAGACAGTCTGATATAACTCAACGACAGAGTCGGAGTATTGCACTGAAGCTTAGGGTAATTTCTATTTTTTAATCTCTTCAACAGTGCTCGACTTTAATTACTTAAAGGGGCTTCTTATAATATTAAATTTAATTTTACTCTTTTACCTACATACGAAGTCGTTTCGAGCTTATGGCTCTCATCAGCGCAGATACATACATATCGATAAATACAAACAATATTTGTTATAAACATATTTAATTTCCTCCTTTAAATGTAAAGCACTTTGTAGGGAAAATATGAACAATTTCTGGTAAAATATGAACAGTTTCTGGTAAAATATAAACAATTTCTGGTAAAAAGCAATATTGCGAAGTTCGCTACTCTAAGTATAAATAGTTATATTGTTTTCTTGTCGATGGGTTATAGCAGTGGCCGAGCAGGCAAATACGTTGGTGGCAGTCAAAAGTGACTTTCGTCCGGTGTTCGAAGCTAATGACCAGTGGTATAGCCTTACCCACACTGATACGCCTTGTTAAGATAACACCTCTCTCTCTCTATATATATATATATATATGTAGATAAATAAAAATATTTATTATAAAAATATTTGAATTGAATTGCTTTCTATTAATCTAGTCATAGATGAATTTGAGGCAGATTTTAACTTATTACGAAGTAACCATTTCGTCTCTACTTTTCACATATATTTTAAAATATATGTTATTATATTGTTTTTTTAGTAGATAAAACATTTGCATCTCACTGTAAGCAGTGATCATTTGGTAGATACAAGAAATTGCGTTGAAAGTGTTCATTCTTCATACTGACTATATATATTATTGGTGTAATTTTTTAGCCATAATAGACGAGCAATGTCGGATAGCCATGCTAATAACATTCCTGAAGATACAATGGCTTAGGTGATAGCGACGGAGCAAAAAATGGCAGCGACATCGTTTGAAGAACGCATGTGCCATGCAAATCTCGCATGGGGCCTACTCAAAATCCTAACAATTAGGCGCAATATAAGTAACTAGGTTGCACCCGGCGTTGCCCGGGAAGTAATGAGAATCCCGTGTACTTCTTCTCTCAAACCATAACCCTATATAATCATTTTATTTTATTGTTTAATTTGGAAATTAAAAATAAATAAAGTAAGACATCATCTTTATTGTTTATGGTATCCAGAGTTAATACTGACCCCACAATATTCTAAAAACTCCGAATACCAAATTATTACAACCATTGTATTCTTTGTAACATTTTACCCGAGGAAAGTTGGGTTGAATCTTGATATAAGTCTTTGTTTTCAATTGCATCCCTGGTAAGCGATAATAGGAATCAATAATTGAACACTAGTACCCCCAGATGGAATCGGAGGGAAATTTGAATGGTGTCAGGAAATGTCGAGAAAAATGTAATCCTTATCCAAACTAATTTGAATTTTCTAACTGTTAACATATAGATTTCTATAACAAACAAACACACACATTTTCTCTTTTATATAGATATAGATAAGAATTGATTATCTTTAGAGACAAAGGATACCCCCTGAAATGGGTGAATTTGTGATTAGGAGTTTACATGAAGAAAATGTTAATGACAGTTAAAGTAGCTTTCTCAAATACCTGTGTAAAAAGTATGTATCGATCTCACACTGTCTAGCGACGAGTGAAATAATAGACAGACTATATTCCCAAGCCTTGCCCGAGCAAGAAATATAGAGAGAAATAAAAAAAATTAAATAACGTCCGTCCTTCTCCGCCTGTCCCAGCAGTGTTTTCTCTTTAATTTGTTTTATCTTCTGATTTTGCATTGCTTAAATCTAGTAAGATTTAAGCAATGCAAAATCAGAATAAGTGATTGCGCAACACTTGTTTCACTAAGTAGTATGAGATGGTAGATAGCTGATGTTGTGTTATTGGGTACTACAAGTGGCATTTACATCGATTTTCGGGAAGATGGTCGAGTTTGTAGTTATAAGGAACAACACAAAATAGTAATTTTAGATGAATCCACACGTACTTACCTGACACAGCTTAAATAGGTGTTGCTCGTACGAGTAAAGGATACGTCATTGCCAATCACTCCGACAGCTGACGGTCTGAGACATGGTTCTGTTCAGTCCTAGAGGTCCACTCTATAAGTCTTTATCTTCTCTCTAAGAAGTGGTTAGTTTATTACTAATCGTCTGAAGCGCCTCTACCGGGGAATACCGACGAAACTGCTCGGGATTTTTCGTAGGCCAGAGTGTACTTCACCTAGTGCACTGGCTTTTCAAAATCTCACCCAACCTTGTGTCTGACCTGCCTCCAGAGGAAGTAAATAAATACATATCTCTATGTGAGGCCCTGTCTGTCTGTTGATCTGTCTCACAGTTCGAAATAACATTTTAATCGCAAAACGCGCAATTTGAATGGACGTATCTTGAGAATAACCGTTCGTCTTGAATATCGAACCAACCCAAATTACAATCGAGACTAATCATTATTCAAGAATGCCGTCGTCGACAAGTAGTTTTCAATTCAATCTATTTAGAAGGAATAATTATTTTAACTCGTGAAAAGTTTGAATCGTAGGAATTGATGAGTTCGGTGAATGGCGCCATTGTAAGCGCAGGTTGTTTCTCTTATTGTATAATGAGCTTATTAGCCAGCTTTAAATTAATTTCGGATAAGGAAGATAATATCATGAAAACCAGGGTGACAGCATTTATAATAGTTGGTATGTAATGAATTCAACAGAAGACGAAAGAAAGAAAGTACCCTATAACAATGTTACTATTCTCTACTCTATAATAAAGAGCAATGTGTACTTATATGCACCGACCCGCACGAACCCAAACACGAATACACACGCACACACACCCATATATATATATATATATATATATATATATATATATATATATATATATATATATATATATATATATATATATATATGTGTGTGTATATATATATATATATATATATATATATATATATATATGTATATATATATATATAAAAGGAGATTGTAGTTTGCTTGAAGCATTGCTGGTAAATGTAAGTGCAGATTAGTCGTCCGAGACTATAGCAATGCGATGTGGTTGCCGTAAGATGGAAAAGTGAAACGAAATAAACGCAGGGAGAAAGTGAAACTCAAAACGATTTATTAATAATTTCACAAAAACTGATTACATACCAAATAGTAAATACTGTCCAGTAAGTAACAGTTAGGCAAAGGGTAATCTTAAATTTTCGAAAAAAAAACTTTCATTATCAGAAGACAACAATAAAAGACCGAATCGGTCGAAGAAAAACGGGAAACACCAGTCAAATTTAATCAGTTTTTGTGAAATTATTAATAAATCGTTTTGAGTTTCACTTTCTCCCTGCGTTTATTTCGTTTCACTTTTCCATCTTACGGCAACTACATCGCATTGCTATAGCCTCGGACGACTAATCTGTAGTTATATATATATATATATATATATATATATATGTGTGTGTGTATATATATATATATATATATATATATATATATATATATATATATGTATATATATATATATATATATATATATATATATATATATATATATATATATATATATATATATGCCTCGTCATCTAAACGATAATGAGGACGAATCCATTTCAAGTATGTTGAAGAATTTAGAAAGCAAATAGCAAGTACGACACACCTCGCATTCAATCTATTTCATGATGAGACGTTGTGTTTCTTTTTTTTTTTTTGCTTTCCATACCGATTCATGCGTTTTTTATTCTTTACTTTTAAAAAAACTTTTCACTTTGAGACGTTTTCTTTCTCTCTTATTTCTTTTTTGTAGCTTCATCGATTCAAACGTTATTTTATATGAATGTGAATATTTGTGCGAACACTGGCAAAGGGTAGTTCTGACGGAGGGTGTACACTCGTAATGTATGGGTACGTTTGTAACCAAAACTACGTCACAATTCTCGAGGATATGACGTCATATTTAGGAAGTCTTTCTATTTCTAATCACAAATATTCAAACTTCGTTTTCTCATAGTATTAATACTTCTATACATTTCTACATAGTTCAATTTCGATTTATTGAACCCCAGCCATTTTTTATTATATGCCTCTTAACGGATAATAAATACGTTTTGGTTGTATTTTTTAATTATCAGAGTACAATGAGTTGTTTAATTTGTGTAATGATATTTAAAAACTGGTTGTGATCTGGTATTATAGTTTTATATTATTATTTTCTTATATTTATCTATTTATCTATTTATCTATATAAATATATACATATATATTCAAAAAGCAGTCAGATCAGAAGTCAGATCAGGTTGTCTGAAAATTTGGTGTGAATCCGAGTTTTCTCTGGACACTTGACTTTGAATTTTCTGAAAATCAAGTTTTGCCCTGTATCACTCTCATTTCGCTATTTACGTTTTTGCTGCTTTCTGTACATTTCTGAAGGCTTCTTTGTACGCATTTCCCCTTGATGCTGTATGATTTATATTTAGCAACACACTTTGAAGAGGTTTTTGGGTAGCTACTTGAATTTGTTGAAGTATGTGTAAGTTTTCTTTGCTTTGAAATTGACATTAATTCACGGTATAATATACGTCTGATCCGTAATTATATATATATATATATATATATATATATATATATATATATATATATATGTATGTATTTGTGTGTATTTGAAAAGCGAAAAACGCGAACGTATTTATGAATTTTTTTTTATCCCGTTATATTATATACACTATGATCCGTTACACGTGTTTACTAGTCTTGTGAATCTTCTCGGGCGGTAATTGATTTGTATGTATTGCGTAATATGCCTCTTTTACATATTAAAAATATCTCTTTGCAAAGATATGTTTTTTTAAAAAATGTTCAGATTGTCTCCAATTTCAATTGCTCCATGAATAAACTTGATAAGAAATGTATGAAAATATTATCAGCATATGTGCGTCGTCACATATTAACATGCAATAATAATAATAAACATTATAGTTGTTTGACTATAGGCTCCAAAAATACTAGACATAATGACACCTAACTTTCTAAAAAAGTAATAATAATAATAATAATAATAATAATAATAATTATTATTATTATTATTATTATTATTATTATTATTATTATTATTATTATTATTATTATTATTATTATTATTAAATCTCTACTCACTAGGAATTATCACACAAGTTATCGTCAGTGATTGCTCACCGACAACAACCAGTTGTGTTCCCTGGAGTACTCTCCACCTCTTTTTGATCACAACCGCAAATGACCTCGTTGTATCGGAGCAGCCGTTTACGATTGAATTCTCGCTGGCAACGACCATTGGTCTCCCCCTAGGATGCAGGTGGCAATAAGCCTCCCCAATGGTCCCAGCACACTCCGCACTCTCCCAGTGGAGGTCTGGTTAGTTCTCTCCCCACTCGGTCCTTCGATCTTCTTCGACTTTCTGCGACTATTTTGCGTGGTATCAGCCGAGGTCGGTGCCATCTTTTTTTTGTGCGTGGGCAGCTTATGATATTTCTTGCAGTTTCTGTTCCTTGTATCGTGTGGTGATGTTCTTACAGTGGTTTTGTTTTCTTCCTATTGTAATTTCTATGTGACTGGTTACCATTCGTAATTATGCGGGTTTGTTTCCGCATTTGATGATTTTTCTTAACATTGCAGCCATTTTGATCATTTCTCAGTGAACCTTTTGATTCCAATTTCTCCCAGTCTTTTCTCCAGGCCTTTTTGGTACTGTTCCAAGTGCCCCTACGATTATTGGTATTATATACTATTTTCATGCTCCGTATCCCTTTCAGTTCTCTGGCAAGTTCCGTGTATTTGCTTCGTTTTTCCGTCTCCTTCATCTTCACTCAGTGGTCTACTGGAACGGTGAAGTCTACGATTTTGCAGGATTTTTCCTACTTGTTGATTATCATGACATCCGATCTCCTTACTTGTATGAGTTTATCTGTTTGTATCTCCATATCCTAGAGGAATTTGCGTTTTTCTTTTTCCAGTACTGTCTCTGATTTATGTTTGTACCATTTGTCTGCGTGTTCGAAATTAAATCCTTTGCACAGTTCCCAGTGTACTGCTTTCCCCATACAGTCATGTCTGTGTTTTATTCTTTTTATGCTAGTTTGCTGCATTCACTTATTATGTGATTTACTGTTTCGTCTCTTTAGTCACGCAGTCTGCATTTACTGTTTTCCTGGGTTTCATCTATTTTATCTTTAATGTAGTTTGTCCTAATTGCATTGTTCTGTGCAGCCGTCAGTAAAGATTCCGTTTCTCTGTTCATGTGTACTTTTACTTACCAGTCCCAGCTATTTGTGTTAGTTTCGTCTCTTGTTAGTCTTATGAATTGTCCATGTAGTTGTTTTTCTTCCCGCTTTTCTAGTCATGCCTTTTCACTTCTGGTGTCGGTGCTTTCTGAGTTGTTCGTTGGGATTTACGTTTCCGTGTTCTGGGTTATGTATTTCTCCAGCTATTTGTTGTGTTCTCCCCACAGTCTTCTATATTTATCAGTTCTCTTCCCACTTCATTTCTTTTCATGTAGAGTCTGTCCGTATCGCCTTTTGGGTGTAGTGCGTTGTGCATGGTCATTAATTTTCTAGTTTTTTGGTCAAGGTGCCTGAGATCTTTTTTAGTCCAGCCTATGAATAGTCCAGAGTATATTAGTATCTTATTAGTGATACTGCCCAGGTGTATTATTATTATTATTATTATTATTATTATTATTATTATTATTATTATTATTATTATTATTATTATTATTTGTACTCACTAGGAGTTCAAATACTACCACTACTACTACTACTACTACTACTACTACTACTACTAATAATAATAATAATAATAATAAGCCTGGGCAGTACCACTAATAACATACTCTGGACAATTCGTTGACTGGACTAAAATTTAGAATTATTATTATTATTATTATTATTATTATTATTATTATTATTATTATTATTATTATTGTTGTTGTTGTTGTTTTTGTTGTTGTTGGCGTTATCAGCATCATATATCATCATCATCATTATTTACTCAGTTTCACACGGGTAACTATCAGTGATTTATTACTTACAATAACAAGTGGTGTTTCCTTGATTTTAGTGACAACACGTCTCCTCGTATTTCTAGCATTCTTCGTCTCTTTCGATAAGCGTTTGCAAACATTTTACATTATCACAATCGCTGTTTACCATAGATTTCTCGCTGGCAGCTACCGTTGGCCTTCCCTTGAATTTGAATGTCAATAAGCCTTTCCAAGTTATTTTTCTGTTCTACGCACCCGTCTAGTGGAGGTCTGATTTGTACACCCCCTCCTCGATCTTACGGATTTCTCTTGACCCTTCACGATCATTTTGTGTGATATTAGCAAAGGCTGGTACCACAACATATGTTTCAAAATTTTATTATTATTATTATTATTATTATTATTATTATTATTATTATTATTATTATTATTATTATTATTATTATTATTATTATTATTATTATTATTATTATTATTATTATTATTATTATTATAGGCTCTCAAACTATTGGATATAGTTGCACTTGGTATAAAGAGTCTGTGTAATGCTGGACACAGTGCAATTAAGAATATTGTAATGAATCACTCTTTCATCTGGCGCTAGATTAGAAGCCGATGTTTGCCAGCCACAACCATTTCAAACGGATTCGGTGTTAACTATGTTAATAGATTGTATGTCCTAAAATCCACATCGTTCATCTCAAAGAATGAAAAAAAACATCAAACAGTTTCGGCTACTTTGAGATTTAAACGGATTACTCAACCCAGGCTAGAAAGCGATATTTAATTATCTTAAACAAAAGAAGCAAGTGTTTGATCTTGTTTAGAGTTTGTCTTTATAATTGTCTGATTACGTTATCCATACGATAGTATTGTCGCTATCCGCTGGCGATAGCCATTCCGTCTCAGGGTTCAACATTAATTGGATTATGTACACAAATAAGTATTTAAATAGTCAAATGAAAATACGTCGTAAAGTTTTGACTATTATTTGATACCAGATTCCATTTACTTCTCCCATCCCACCGTATGAAGATGTGTCACAAGGCCGGAAGGTGGGGATAGAAAAATCAGCACACCAAATACAGTACACCCTGTATATAGAAAAATGCCTGAGCAGTCCTTTCGACATTTCCCGCTAGAAACAACCGCTTCTCAAAGAGAAGATAAAGCCTTGGTGTGTCCAGCTTCTGGGACTACACAGCACCATACCTCATAGCCTGGCAGCTAGAACCGCAATGACCAACCTCGTCGGACTGGTTGTCGATGATGTATCTTCGACTGGTATGAAATACGCAAAAGATTTCTATGTACTAACGGGTCACCGCTTATAAAGCCCCAAATGCCACTCGAGGATTAATGTTAATGCGTTTGTCAGGTGGACATAACGACATATTCACCTTGGCACACTGGTTCTTATTAGATGACCGAAGTTAAGCAACGTACCAGGTGGGTGACTATTTGGGAATACCAGGCGCTATATGTAGGAGGACGTCGACACCTCCCTGCAAGAACTGCAAGCACCTAACGTCGTTATCTCCCCTAATTGGGGATATACATGAGATTGGGGAGCCGCTTGTGAATATGATACTCTCTTGAAACTTCCTCCTGAGGAAGAAGCCTGTTAAACACGCCCAGGGTGAATGCCGTACTGGGTACAGGTAGGTACAGGTGGGTCCTCAGACGACGATAGATAACGATGGTTGAAACTGGTCAGAATTTGATTATTTAAGACGACATCTCAACAATAATTAGTTATCCTCGGACTTGAAAACGACCATGCTGTAGTCAGCTGGGAAGAAGCACCGAGGTATGTGTTCCAAAGACGGGTAGTTCTTGGAAAGAAACTTTGCTCACAGAAGTTCCGTTTAGTTTTACGTACACAGAAGAAGGAAGGGAAATTATTTACAGTAGTTGTAGATAGACGAGTGTTTGTTGCGAATGTTTTACAGGCGGAACGATAGATTAGAGCTCAGCCGAGAACGTACCATAGACATAAGGATATAGTAAAAAAGACTAGAAACTTAACACATACTTAATTGACAGCAGATAGAAAACAGACGCGTGTGGATTACTACTAATACACATAGATGTACACGCCGAGTCAAAAATAATTGTGTGTGTTGAGAGGGTCATTTGCAAAGTTGAGGATTTTCTACAGATAATGAGGAAATGGCATCAGACCGGCTATCACAGTATACTACAGCTTCACACGATCCCATATGGATCGTAGCTTATTGCTCAGGACTTTGTAAACTCCGGCAGAAGTACATTAAAAACAAAGAATGACTGCATGTCTTTCAACTGATGTCTTGGTATACGCAATCAGTGAACCTAAATCCCATTGAATTGGTGTTGGGTTAACTCACAAGTGTCGCACATCTCTGGTAACTCTTGCAGGAAAACACTAAA
This sequence comes from Sepiola atlantica, assembly GCA_963556195.1. Lineage (NCBI taxonomy): Eukaryota > Metazoa > Mollusca > Cephalopoda > Sepiida > Sepiolidae > Sepiola > Sepiola atlantica. The sequence goes on along the minus strand of OY744521.1, from coordinate 196,951,291 downwards.
TAACTATATTCAGGTCTTTGATGGAAAAATACCGAGACTCCGTGAAACAGTAATAAACAGTAAAGTATTTTTCCGTTGTTATGTTGGTTTAATTTACTGTGACTCAGCATTTAGTACACTGAATAGAACCGTTTTGGTGCTAAACTTATTTCATTAAAATAACACACTTAGAGTTAGAAATAAAATGTTGTAGATGGCCAAATTCATTTTACTCCTAATGTATATGTGTGTCATGCATAGTTTTATTTATATCAGATGCAGAGACGTTCAGTCACATCACAAATCGAAGCGAATATGGCAAAACATATTTGGAACTTACGTTATCACATCTGTAATAAAGGGTCAGACATGAAGATATTATCTCTATCCCTTTCCCAAGAGATACACATTCTTGACGAAGGAAACCAGGGCGATTTGTTTATGTTAAACTAGATTTTTATTGACTAAACGGATCTCTCATTCCCTAATTAGGAGTTTAGTCTTAGCTATTTTCATAGGGGAAACGAGGGGGGTTAGCGACCTTATTTTGAAGGAACCGATATGACAACTTTGATAAATTTATAACGACATTATGAAGCTGACTTCAATCTTCAAATATTTTTTAGTGGTTAAGCTACGAAATTAAATGTCTATATTTCCTATAGCTTTCTAGCTCATTCTAACATTACCTCGTCAATCATGTCGGATAAAGCGTTGCATTTGAGTTCAATCTATCCGTCCCTTCAATAGTATAGGCAAGTATAAAATTATGCCAGACTTGAAAACGCACACACACACACACACACACACACACACACACACACACACACACACATATATATATATATATATATATATATATATATATATATAGAGAGAGAGAGAGAGAGAGAGAGAGGGATTTATGTGTTTTTATTAAAAATATATATTCAAGAAAAACGTATAGTCCTTATAATATCTTAAATGTTTCCAATTGTAAGCTCAATTAAGCTGTATTACAGGATCCAAAGCATATATATCTTGTATTTGTATTCCACTAACCATGGAGAATTAATCTAAAACCATAATTTTCATTATTTTTAATAACTTCTTTTTTATTTCTGTACATCGATGAGATTTAAAAAATTTTTTTACATCTCTCATCTTACACACAAACGTAATCCATTCAAATTAAGTATTCGTTCTTATTCCTTACGCGCGTTTCTTGGCCAACATCGGATAAGTGTATTTTCTTTAGTTAAATAAAATCACTACAATAGAGGTGTCGCATTAAATTCCTGTTTCATTTTAAAATAGATTTATTAGACACTTTAAGATTTTAAAGTAATAAATAATAATAAGTAACAGTTTAATAATAATTTACTGATTGATTGTTGGGTTTGTTTGTTTTTCCTATACCAGGAGAATTTTGATCTTCTCGCGAGGTTTATTTGCGTGACTTTCGTAAATATCAGGTCTGAGGTCTTCGTTGGGAAATCTGATTCAAGTGTTTTTTCAAGTGTGATTACATTGTGTGGGTGGAAGTTTTTTCTTTCTTTTTTCCCCCTTTTTTTCCCCTTTTCCTTTTTTCTATGGTGGTCACTTTTTCTCCGAGTGAGTGTTTAACACTTTATATGATTCAGTTTGCCGAACTTTTTATCAGAACTTCAATCTCAAATTTAACCTTATTCTCCTCTCCGGTGTTTGTTTTTTGTTATGACATGCTATTTCACCATTCAACAATGTATACTGCAGCCCCCTGATGGTTGACAAAATTGGACAAAGAAAAAAAATATACTTATCCGATTTTTGCCAGAAACGCGCGTAAAGAATAGGAACGGATATTAATTTTGAATGGTCTAATTTTGTGTTTAATATGAGAAATGTACAATAAAAGAAATAAAAAAAACTCATCGAAGTACAGAGATTAAGTTGTTTAAACTAATAAAAATTATGGTTTGGATTAATTCCCCATAGTCAATGTAATGCAAATACTATATATATATATATATATATATATATATATATATATATATATATATATATATATATATATATATACATATATATATATATATATACATATATATATATATATATATATATATATATATATATATATATATATATATATATATATGTACGTTTATATATTCCATGATAAATGCCAGTGTACTGAAATCATATGCCCTTAATAGGGTTAAGATGAAAATTCATATACACTAAATGTACAAAAGCAAGGAAATTACCAAATGTTTACACTTTTATTGTCATTAATTAAGTGTATGACTACATATCAACCAAATCATTTCATTATCACATCACTACAGTATAAATCTCTATACCTGAGTGGATGAAGTGTGTAAGGTGCGTTGAAGAAAAATCCATAACAGTAAAATACATAGCCCTGTTGTGCTCGCATACCCTTAATGACAATAAAAGTGTAAAGGCTATGCCTCAATACAATGGTCATTTTTAAGGTGTTTTGGAATTTTCTGAAAAACTAAGGTATATGGTAAACTGAAATCAAAATGCCATTAACTAGACCCTAGAACCTTTATCTCTGCCAAAAATCAGCTGAATCCATCAAATAGTTGATGAGATACAGGGTGGCACATACGTACGTACGCACGTACACACGGATAACACAAAATCAGGCCTGACCTTTCTGGATCTCTGGGTTGCCTTGACTAATGATGCTGAAATTTTACACACTTATAGAACCAATCAAAAAAAATGTTGTGCAAAGTTTTAACTAATTTTATTTATTGGTTTTTGAGTTATGATTGATCAAAGAAATGAGATTTCCAGCATAGGCTGTTTATGCAGTCTATTAAGGGATAGAGCGCTCTCTCGCCTCCCTTGATATATAGTCATCCGGTCTGTTTCGCTGTATCACAGCTCCTCGGTGCGGTTAAACAAGCAAGTAGTCTTTCAGGCTGAGATCCAAACACAACTGCTTCGACAACAGGAAAGCGTCTTTATCCGTTACACTATCAGCGCACACCTTCTATAGTGAATGGAATCTAAATATTTATATTAGACTTTTTCAACAGTCGAGAGTGTTCTATTCTTTAGTTAATAGCTATGTACTGTCGCTAATGAGCACTGGCGATTTCACCCACTAAAATGTTCAACGCACGAAGTCATCCAGAGGCGGATTTGTTAAATACAAAATTTAAATAATTAACACACACACACATCGATATACATAAAACGCAATGTCCGTGTGTATGCTTGCGTGTGTGATATTTGTCTGTTCCCTATAGACAGAAAGGTTAGTAATCTACATAAAATCTAAAAGTGTATTCTTATGTAAAATAAACCGGAGAAGACAATGTAATGAATCTCTACATTACGCCCTATGTGCCAAATATCTACATGCCCCATATTTAAATGACCTATGAGTAGAACACCTTAAAACTTCAAAAATCCAATTTTAATGAAATTTAAACCATATGTAGTAGACACTAATTTAGACAGTTTTCAAATATTTAAGCTTCTTTCGACTATATTTGGTGGCGAAACGGGAGGCAGGGACAGTAAAAACAAACAAAATAATATGGTGTCATTAGCATAGTGAAAAGGTACATAGTAGTGATTCCTATACAACCCCGAGCAACATCGGGTTTTCTTGATAGTATATATATATATATATATATATATATATACATATATACATATATATACATATATATATACATATATATATATATACATATATATATATATATATATATATATACATATATATATATATATATATATATATAAATATATAAATGGGCACTTGAATACCCGTATATCCTCTTTCCACAAACACACAGAGATTTGCTCAAACACTCAGCGTGATATTCATGTCTCCATCTTAGCGTCTGTCAGAAACATTGGTGACCTTAGAATCACAGAATCAATCCTCATCTCCAAATTAAACCCCTCACTCAATCAGCGTCACGAGCTCCACTCACTATTCATTCTTTAATATCTACCCCCCATCCACCGACCAACCCCCATATCTAACACTCAACAGACTCCGTTTCCACCACTTCACTCATTACTTACCTCCTATAATAAATTACCACACACCCAAACAATCAAATAGGCCCCTCCCCATATAAACTTTCATCCTAACACACTTTCAACCACAAACCAAAAACTATATCAACATACTCTTCTAACCCACCAAAATAGGTCACCCCATAACCTAGCATTATTAATTAATTAATCCTAACACATATAAAATGTATACACATAACATGCAAATATTAAATAAATAATTAATAAAATAAATTAAAAAAGTAAATAATAATAATAAATAAATATGTAAAGAAAATGAAGAATATATATAAATACACAATTAAACAAACAATAATATATAAATATGTATATATATATGTATATATGCATGTATGTGTATATATGTTTTATATATTTATATACTAATATTGTTATACAGATTTCCACCTAAAAAAAATCCAGAGTTACTCCCCTTTATCTTATAGTAAATATATCAAGTTAATTCGATAAACTAATTTGACGAAACTCACAATTAATAACACTTCTTAAATAGATGATAATCGATAAGTTTGATAGATCTAGAATATTTAAAATGTGAGATTAATTACTTTACTTTATATTAAAATTCTTAAAATACGAAAGAAAGATAAACAAAATAAAAATATGAAGATAAAACACACTGAAATGAAAGTAAATAATCAAATATAAGCTTAATAATAAATAAAAAAAATTATAAATAAAAAAATATATATATATATATATTATTAAAACTAACAGTTTATCGAACACCATACACTTAACCAACATTACACGAATATTTTTGAACACCAAATCATATATTTAACATAACCTTAAAATAAAATTTAATTTATTAACATTTCCTGCGAGACTGCTATAGATTTCGCTGCGGTCTACATCTGGCAGCAATTTTGTTTTGTAGTATTCTCTACACAGTCGGAGAAGAAAGAAAAATTTTCTTCTGGTTTAATTATTTTTGACAAAGAGATGGCTTTTCCCAAAATATCAAATAGTGATTTTTAATCACCCGGACATCACACGAACAGCTAAAAACACTCTTGCTGTTATGTAAGATTTTAGAAAAAAAGGAAAAATAAATAGTAAGTCATATTTCGTATTCGATTTATTGTTATTGTTTTTGTTCCTTACAACTTGCATCTCAACCGGAACTTGCATTGCCCACAGCCTTTCAAAAACTTACTAATATATATATATATATATATATATATATATATATATATATATATATATATATATATATATATATACATATATATATATATATATATATATTGTTCCTACACTGAAGATTGCGTTAGCATGAAACATCGATGTCTGTAGGTATTTAAATAATTAATATTTATTTATTAAAATATTATTGTTTATATATATATATATATATATATATATGTGTGTGTGTGTGTGTGTGTGTGTTCACTAGTGTACACCTTCCGTAAAAATGAGGCTATTTATCTAGATATATTACAAAAATATTCTTATAAATCATAGAATCACGTCAGGAATTAATCTTTTATATATAAATTATTATTATGATTTCTAATGGCATAAAGAAAAAATACCCACTATGTACTTTTTTTTAATTATAGAGTGAATGATTTATTTCCAAATTTATCATTTCAGACGGCGGGGTAAACATGCGGTGGTTGTCTGAGTGGCTATTTGCTTCCTTGCTTCCCCTCACCACTTGGAATGGTTTTTAGGGGGGGGGGGGGACTGGAAAAACACGTGTTTTACTCGCTAACATTGGCGTGACAGGATGAAAGTATATTTATTTATATAGAAATACATACACATTGCTCTTTATTATAGATTGGAGCATAGCTAATAAGTGATAATAAAATGTAATTAGCTTTAACATTTACTGAAGTATCACCGATTATCAGAAGAACCCCTAATTGTCATCAATTAATTAATATCATCTATTATTAATATAACTATATCTTATAGGATATTGAGTCCAAGATTTGTGGTCTAAATTCGGTTTTGTTCATAATATCTTTAGTGCTTTAATTTCTTTTTTGTTTATATATGTCTATCTTTATAAATATTTGTATGTTTATATATTTCTATGTATAAGATTTACACCTAAACTAATTAACAGATGATTACGAATTTCGGAACACAGCTGTTAGGTGCAAGGAGTCCAAATGTTGGCTATATTTAGTTTAAGTCAGTTGTATGCAAAGGTAGTAAAAAGAGCGTGAATATTCAGGTACCTCGGATTTTAGTGAAATTATAACAATATGTATTAGACATCAATTAATAAATATTCTTCAAATGTCAGTTTCGTTGGGGGGTTTGAAAGCATTTTGGAGGGGCATAATATTGGCACAACCTCTCATTCGTAAATTAATATATTTTAGATTGGCATTGAATTTGATCAAAAGCACACCAATTAAACAAGATTCCCTGAATTTCAATTTTTTTTAAGAAGCCTTAAATTTAAGCCTAAATATTAGACATTTTCCATCATCTAAATAATATAATAGATTCTGATCAAAATTGAAACAAGGATTCTAGACATCAGGTTTAGTAGCATTTTATGTTGCTTTTAATCTTGGGAAGGGGACATAAAAGTTGTGTAAAACGGTAATGTTCGCGGAATTGATTTGACCATTCCTAGGACAGGTACTCCTCGTCTTTCTCCCTCTTTCTCTCTCTCTCTTTCCATCCTTCGCTGTATATATATATATATATATATATATCGATAACGTATGCAGTGAAATACATTAGTTTTACCTTGGAAAGGCAATAATGTAGCTGATATTGAGTTAATTGGAAATCTTGGTAGTTAAAGAAATGATTGGATGTTGCGTAGCTGGAATCCTTCTCAAAGCATGTCGTTTCTTCGAGGTATTTGTGAAAGGAATCAAGAATAACAGATTATTAACTAATCTGAAATTAATCATTCTTGTTATTTACATCATTTACATATGCGTCGGATTATTCTACCACTCTTGGTTTTTGTTATGTTCCAACCTGGTCGACCGGGTGATTAAATATATGTTTCAGTTCGAAATTCCCAGGAAATTACCGACTCCAGGAAAAGGCACCTCAAGAAGGCTAAAAAATGCAACATAAACGCTGTGAATATAATAAATAAGCAATCTGAGATAATGAATATATATATATATATATATATATATATATTTAAGCATACAATCTGATTTTTTACTTTCTTACGTGTTTGCAATAAGCCGTTTACATAGACTCATTTTCCTGTCCTGCCAATGAAAAAAGTTAGCAATTAAGAGAAAAGATGTAACTGCATGAACCGTACACTTTGTCCACTACAAAATAAATGCGTAACCAAAAGTATTGTATACCAAGCCACAATATTTGCCATAGAAAGACCGAATAACAAAAAGTACTACGTGGGTATGACCTCCCTAGATTTTAAAACCAGATATTATGACCACAAAACATATTTGAAAACAGAGGACGTCGAATTAAAACAGCACTAGAAAATCACCATTGGGAGCTCACCAATAATTGAATGGAAAATAATATAACACGCCAGTACATGCATAAATTTAGACGACCCGTGTAGATTATGTCTGAATGAAAACTTGCAATCCTAAACTTTAAAGACCCCAAAAATCTATTCAACTGTAGAAGTGAGATATGAAACAGCTACTTGCACAGAATTAAATTTACCTTAGGCTAACAATTCATAAATACATAAATCAACAAATAAATTAGTAAAAAAACTAAAAAAACTAAAAAAACTAAAACCTAGCAATTTTCACTTGGGAATCCGTACATAATTTCAAACGGAACCTATTATTTAATCCACGGGGGACGATTGTTCTCGTTCCGCCGGCCATGACCTGTAAAAGTCTAGAGTAATTCGTAATTGTATTCTTAATATCGGCCGTACTGTGTCTGTGTCGAAGAGTGTCTGCAGGGATACATGGTACAGCGGATAAAAGTGCTGAGTGACAATCTGAATAATCCAAATAATCCAAATTATTAATCCTCATCTCAGAAATTCAGAAACATTATTAAAATACTGAAATAATATTTTGCAAATTGTTTTCATAGATTTCCTCTACTTTTAACTTATAAGTTTAAATGATGGCAATGGGATATAAATAATCAAGACAAAAAAGCCACTCGATGATAAAGGTTAATACGTTTATCAGTTGATACAGAAGAGACACCCGTAGAGAACTGAAACACGATGAGTGAAATAGATAGGATTTTATTATTTAAGAGGACCGCTGGACATTTGACTTGAAAACAACCATGTTGTAGTCGTCCGAGAAGCAGCCCGTGGTATAGTATTGTATTTCACAGACGGAACGTTTTTTGAAAATAAACTCTGCCGAAGGCCTTTTTCCGTTTTCCAGTCATTATATCATAGTTACAAAATATACTTCAATCCAAAGTCAGTCAAATTTCTGTTCATATTTATCACAATTGTGACCAGAGCCACATTTTTAGAACAGAAACTTAGAGGAAAAACTTTCAGGTAATTTCTCTACTGGAATTGTCTGGACAAGCACCTCTCACATTAAACTCTAACTTTTTATTTACTATCATCTAATACTGGATGGTTTATAACGTTTTATTAAAATGTAACCCATAAAACCAACATATTGTAAAAGATTTACACTGTGAAATTAACACAGATTCAGAATGTACATCCATTTCGTATATGGGTGCGTGAATTGTCAAATAATTACCGTTACGGACTATGTGTACGTTGGGTTTAAATCACATCGGATCTATTTCGATCATTTATGTACTAATACTCTTGCGAAATATATAAATCTCCGCATTGTCGTTCCAGCTATGCGTAAGATATGAACTTAGGTTCAACTAAACGTATACAACGAATCATTGACAATAAGTAGTGTGATACGATATTAAATAACTCAACACGGCTGAATTTGCAGTAAAACAGACAAATCCCAGAAAATGATTTCTCATGAGTTCCCGCCAGAATTAAAACGATAATTTTATTCATTAAAAAGCTTATCAAACAAACAAATCTATGCAAATATGAGATAATTATATACGTCTGTACGCCTATCCCAGTCTGCTTATTTGTCCGCTAACAACGTTTAGGCTATTAAAGCGACGTACTTAACATTGTCTAGGAATTACTCCCTTCTTATTCAAATTGTCGTAAGGGTTCACTATTTACTTGCCTACTCCAAAGGGCAGAGTGAGACACGATGGAGTTTAATGTGGGGAAAATCCAGCTCTATATAAAGGGTACTCTGGATTGGGATAAAAATAAAATTTACCTTACCCCAGAAGGATTTATCTTTCACTGCCTGGGGGCAGCAAAAATGAAGTGTAGTATCAGAACAGATATTACACTTTGCTCCTATTTTTATTCTCGCAAAAGGTACCATAAAGAAGAATGAAAACATCTCTTTTATCCCTGATTTTAAACATATTCTCAAAATGCGAGCAATTCTGATCATCTCAACCCCATTTGTCTTAACTGAAGACAATTAACATTTTCTAAACCCATAACTTTAGTCATGTAAGCTGTATTTACACATTGTTCTGTTATATTTCATTATGTCTCTGTCCCAAAGTGTTCGGCCATGTTTATTTTGTGTTCCATTTATACTTCTTTCTTTATAGGTAATTCTGGAATAAGTATGAATACTTTGTTTTGAATTTCTCATAAAAGATTAAACTTCAGACGTATCGGTTTTCGTAAGACATTTCTGGTCATGCCTAGTATTTTGAGACATGACCTCTTGCACCTCTACAAGATTCCCTGAGGTGTACCTTGTGCGGCATTCACCCTAGGCGGCTTGAGTTAGCTTCCTCTGAAGAAGCAAGTTTCTTGGGAAGATTAAATTGACAAGCGCTCTTAAAAGGAAGTGTGTAGTCATCACGGAAAATAGTAATAGCAAGTATTCTGATTGATGACGTCATGAGATTTAAATCATAAGTAAAGTATACAGAATTATATAGATTCAAAACTATTTAAAACAGTGTAAAACTCTCAATCAGAGTAATCAAAGTAAAACTCTCAATCAAGGTTTTACTCCTCAAAATTAAAACAAAGGACCCCCATAAGTTCAGTTGTACTATTCTCTTTTTCGTGTAGTTTTCTTCATATTAAGAGTAAGTGGAGCTCGTCAGCCTTGGAAAACAGTCCACCTAGGGGAAAATAAACCCGACAATGCAATTGTAAATATTATCGGCAACATTTTATTTTGAAAATTTTACATAAAATAAAACAAAATAAAAATAAAAGCAAAATAAGGGCCAAGAGGTAAAGAGTCTTATGTTGAGATGAGAGCGTAAAGTCAGGGTGGATGATATCCAAAAACACGTCAAAAGAAAAAGAAAAATAGTTTTTATTTTGGAAATGAATGTTTGAAAAAGAACAATACTCAAATTGTTTAGGAATCCAAATATTTTTGTAAGAGGCTGGTGGAAGGATATGAGGCTCCTTGCCCTGAACTTTTGATGTTTTAATAAATATTGTATCTTTACAATTGTTTATTCTCATCTTTCACCTCTAAAATTGATTGCTCTATTCAATATATTGAGCTTTATATTATCACGATAGATTATTATTATTAAACGATAATTCAATTATCGTTATTTAATTCAACATTTAAATATTATATATATATATATATATATATATATATATATATAGAGAGAGAGAGAGAGAGAGAGAGAGAGAGAGAGAGAGATAGAAGAAAAAAGAGTGATAATATGAGACGATTGTCCAAATTTATTTCAAATTTCAATTGTTCAATGCAAGGTGTATTCAGTAATAAACTAGTGTTTATTATTCTTTCCTTAAGCCAAGGCTTTTCAAAGATCGAAATCTTATCATCAGAGGAGAAATACAGATGGATAAGTTGGCTTTCGAAAAAACCAAAGTTCAAATATTTGAAAAATATAAAAATTATTATTAAAAGAATTTTTGTTAAAAAAAACGCAGTGAATGAAAAAGAAAAGTTCCGTGAAAAATATATGCAGATTATATATATAAGTATATATATATAACAGCATAACACACTAGATATGTAAGTAGCTATTGGCTCAGAAAGTGTTAGGAAACAATATTAAAGTAAGAAACATAAAAAACAAACAAAGCAAAGCAAAACAAACAAAAACAGCGAAATTCATAATAAATGAATTCATAGCACAAAGGATATTTGACCCGTTTCGCTTGATTTGCGAATAAATGATATGAATGCGAGAGCGGTTAAAACACTCAAGAGATTAAAGAATGAGATATGTAAAAGTGTAAGTTCAGAATATCAGCACATTTTATGTGATTGTATCTTAATGCGAAAAGAACATTATGCAAAGTGCATTAGGCGAACTGATCAAAATCCCCATTTATTCTCGCGCGAACTCTGCTTTACACTCCTTGGTGGCCATCTCCTATTTGGCCGTCGACTATTTGGAGTTCGCGCAATTCAATTTCGTTAAAACGGAAATAGCTGACCAAAAATCGCTCTTCGTGTTGGCAGGTCACTAGCTTCATGTTATACTGTGGTAATGTTTTATTTAGCAGTAGGTCAATTCTGATGTACATAAAAAGCTCAAGAGATTCAAGATATATTGAAGTGTTACAAATGAAAGACGGGTATGAAGCTTACGAGAAAATTAAAAAGACAAAGAGTAAAAACACAGATTATTCTTGGATAAAGACATAGAGTTTTGTATATAATAACGAATTTGGGAATACAGCGACATTTGAACTTACATTTTTATGTAGACGAGAATAAATGTTCAGATTAATGGTGCTCTTTGCAGGGTTTTAAATGTTTTACTATACTTCGGATAAAAATGACAATTTTTAATCAGTAAATTGAATAAAAGGTCTGTTGACCAGTGATTGTTTTTTGTGCTTGCCAGCGTTAGCTGAACATTAGTTTAGACAAAGATCAACATATTTTAAAAGTAATAATGACTTTTCGACTCTTCCGTTCTGACCTCAAAGATTTGGGCTTCATAGATGCAGAATTTGTTATCCGCTTCGTTTTGTAAAGTAGACGCACACCTCAACTAAAATAACGAATATAAATAATGGAGTGCTTTCTAAACTTCTCGATTCAAGCAGAAATGTTTCTAAAGATAAAAGAAGTCATTTCACCATCTTTTATCGCTGAATCGGGGAATCTAGTTGAAGAGTAACCACGAAGGACCAACAAATGTTACCTTGAAAAAGATTTATAATCAAATAAATAGTAATGAATACATTTCCGTTTCGACATCGTATTAAACCTTAACTGAGCATAAAAAGAAACATATTTACTGATTTTTCTGATCTAAGATGAGGATTGATAATGTGTATTATTTAGATTGTTCGGACAACTGTTTTCATCTTGGGTGCTATTCTCACAACGTTTCGGCCGATGTAACCTTTGACCTTCGGCAAATGTAACCTCCAACTATCTTCAGGTGTATCTTGAAAATGTCTCTTATTGATGAATCGTAGAAAGAATGTTTTTGTTCTTTTTTCAAACAAACCATAGTCGTTAGAATAAAAAAAATGTGTGATGTTTTTATAAAACTGAAAGAGCGTTGAGGCGTTTCCATTTTCGTATTTATTCGTGTCCGTACCGATTTGATATAATGTTTCTGAATTTCTGAGATGAGGATAAAAAAAGTTCTATTATCTCGATTGTTCGGACTAATATTTATTGATATTTACATATTCCCTGATTATCCTGATATTCATGGGATAGTCATGTTGGACATTTTTACTGTCCCTAGTATTTGCGTTCCATTACTGACATTAAATTTAATAGCCTTGGAGGCTTCGTTCGCTGATAATTTTCCGTTTTCTATAAGTCTTGAGTACTTTTATTTTTTGTGCAGAGTGATAAGTCTCGCTCTGTTTTTTTCTTATGTTTATTTCTAAGTACAAGTCGTATTTTTTAAAGAAATTGTGATGTTTTAATTACTATTTTCAAAATATAAAAACACACTTTTTACCAGTTTATTTTGGTATCATGTTCAAAAATACAAGTTGAAACAAATATTGATTAAAATATAACTTTTTAATGAATGTAAATGCTTTAATTTAAAATGAAATTTTTTTTTACAAAACTAATAACATGAGAAATGTAAATGAAACGGGTTTTGGTATAATTACAAACAAAACAAATATATATATATATATATATATATATATATATATATATATAGAGAAATGTAATATTTAGAAGGCAATACAATGCAGAGGTGTGACGTCACACCTCTGCATTGTATTGCCTTCTAAATATTACATTTCTATATACCAATAAACAATGCTTCAAGCAAACTACATAAACCTCTTATATATATATATATATGTGTGTGTGTGTGTGTGGAGCATATATTGTAATAAATATATAGTAATTATTTTTTTACCTACAGCCACTAGTGTGTTTTTTTTTGCTTTCGCAGTCATCAGTGTAGGAGAGATAATAAATACTGCTGGTCGAAGGATGATTCGATACTGGTCACAAAATCACCTCTGATTCTCTCTCTCTCTCTCTCTCTCTCTCTCTCTCTCAAATTCACTTAATACAATATGAAAAGGAGATTTAAGCAAATAAAAAAACTACTTTATTTGGGACATGTATTTTAAAGAAAGAAAGAGAAGAGGTTAATAAATCAATGCTTATATTTATTTATGAAAATCATACTTTGTGGGTACGGATGAACGAAATGACACAATGTTAATTTATCTTTTTTAATAGTTTGCAAAGTCTAATAATACTAAACCAGCATTACAATAGGAGTATATGCTTATTAGATAGTAAAACAGAAAAATAAAAAAACAGTGAGTGCAGACAATGAACTAGCAGAAGAAAGGATGAAGAGAAAACACTGCGACAAGAAAAGAATGGGGTGAAAATTACTAGAATAAAACATTTAGAGTATATATGGAATTTAGTATTATTAAATAAACTTGTCTAGTGTTCAGGATGGCTGAAAATGGATACGGTTAACATATTGTTGTAGTTAGCTTTAGTGCCTACACATAATAAGTTATATATATATATATATATATATATATATATATATATATATATATATATAGAGAGAGAGAGAGAGAGAGAGAGAGAGAAAGAGAGAGAGAGAGAGATAGAAGAAAAAGGAGTGATAAATATGCGACGATTGTCCAAATTTATTTCAAATTTCAATTGTTCAATGCAAGGTGTATTCAGTAATAAACTGGCTTTTCAAAGATCGAGATCTTATCATCAGAGGAGAAATACAGATGGATAAGTTGGCTTTCGAAAAAAACAAAGTTCAAATATTTGAAAACTATGAAAATTATTTTTAAAAGAATTTTTGTTAAAAAAACGCAGTAATCTGCATATCTTTTTTACGGAACTTTCCTTTCTTTTCATTCACTGCGTTTTTTTAACAAAAATTCTTTTAAAAATAATTTTCATATTTTTCAAATATTTGAACTTTTGTTTTTTCGAAAGCCAACTTATCCATCTGTATTTCTCCTCTGATGATAAGATCTCGATCTTTGAAAAGCCAGTTAATTACTGAATACACCTTGCATTGAACAATTGAAATTTGAAATAAATTTGGACAATCGTCGCATATTTATCACTCCTTTTTCTTCTATCTCTACAATTGCTCTATCTCGTATATTGAGCTAATCCTCTTCACAATAGGTTCCATCTACTAAAAGTTTTACTTTGGTTTATATTTGATCCTATATATATATATATATATATATATATATATACATACTGTTGTTTTTCTTTCTTTTATGCACGAGTTTGAATAGATAGTAAGGGTATTTAGTTAAACATGTTTTCTGCAACGGGCATTCACTCTTGTTTTTACATCTCTCTCTCTTATTCTTTCTGTATATTTTTCAAAACGTTTGCGAAACAGAAATGTACCCATTACTTTTTTTAAAAAACATATTTCACCCGAAACAAGGCATAGACGTAAGGGGTTATTGAGAATTAGGGTGTTGGTTTTGAGTGTTACCTCAAGTTGGGAGCAGTGTAGCGAGATGTCTGTTTACATTAGTTTTAAACTCTGCATGTCGGTATTGCCGGGGAAACAGGAAGCAGGGAGGGATAAACTATTGAGTAGAAGAAAGAAACTGTTGGAGTAGAAGGCTCTCCGGCATCTGGGGACCTCCACAGTGAATGGATGGGGTTTAGCTTATAATCGAGTTGGTCTAGTGAATTTACGTCGAGGGGGCACCAGTGTAGCCAGCTCATCGGAGCATAATCCATTGAAGTATTTGTAAAACAAGCACAAAGATGCAACATTGCGGCGATTGGACAAGCGCTGGAGCTTGGTTGAAAGTGAGGGACCTATTAGGCTGGCGACTCTTTTTTGGACCTTGTCAATAACGAAGAGACTAGTGGATTATGCACCAGCCCAGATGTGGAAACAATACTCCATGGATGGGTGGATGGTGGCTTTGTAGAGATACAGGATAATGTCACGTGTGAGGAGTTTACTAGCACGGTAGAGGAAGCTCACCTTCTTTGCTGCAGTCTTAGCAATGTCTTCAATGTATTTGTTCCAATTCATGTTACCTGTGAAGGTTAGGCCGAGGAGTTTGAATGTTAAACTTTCAGGTAGGGTGTTATTTGCCATGATTATCGGTGGTTTGAGAGGTTTCTTGTAGTTATTGAAGGAAAGTAGCTTTGTCTTTGCGACATTAAAAGTTACCAACCATTTATGACCCCAATCCACTACAGCCTGGAGGTCATTGCCTCGGATATGATCGCGTCAGTTTTTCCCACATGACGAGAGTAAAGCGTGGTGTCGTATACATTTTTTTTTTTTTTACATGATTCACCCCAAACAAGGCAGGACGCCACTGTAAACGTAAGGGGCTACTGAGAAAAAGGAAAAGGGGGGAAGGATTGGTGGTTCAGCTTAAATTGGGATCTGAGCAGCGAGATGTCTGTTTACATTAGTTTTAAATTTCTGCATGTCAGTACTGTCGGGGAAACAGGGGGCAGGGAGGGAGTTCCAGAGGCCAGCAGCACGAGGAAAGAAGCTATTTGAGTAGAATGCTCTCCGGCATCTGGGGACCTCCACAGTGAATGAATGAGATTTAGTAGAATGTCGAGTTAGTCTAGTGAATTTACGTCGAGGGGGCACCAGAGCAGCACACTCATCGGAGCATAATCCATTGAAATATTTGTAAAACAAACACAAGGATGCTACATTGCGGCGATGGGACAGGGGTTGGAGCTTAGCTGACAGTGAGGGACCTATTAGGTTGACTACTCTTTTTTGGACTTTGTCAAGGAGGGAGAGACTAGTAGATGATGCACCAGCCCAGATGTGGCAACAATACTCCATGCATATATACCAATCTCAGACTCAATGTCACCAGTTTAGTTAGTTTAAAAGAAAGTATGAAGTAGTCGAATGTTTTTTTGTTGCTACAGACGATAAGCTTTTGCCCCTTATTTGTGGTGTTAATGTCTTATCCCAATTTCTATATAGTTATAGCTCTCTATCTTCCTCCCTCTCGTTTTTTTTTCTCTTTCTCTCTTTCTATGTATCTTGCGATCTCTTTTATTTCTATGTCTCTCTCGCGTTATACACTGGTGTGTTTTCATTTTTTTGTTTATTAATTCTTAAAAATGTTTTAGTAAAAGTGTTTTGTTGAATTACAATCACTGTTCGCAATCCACCAGCGTTATTTATGTATACACGTTTTACTATTCTTAATAGAAAATAGTAAAGAAAATTGTTAACGGATAAGATTACATATAATATATTAAAATTGTAAAACGTAGTTGGAATGTAATAAATTAAAAGATATTAATAAATACGTGATTTATGCATTTACCCTTTGTCACGAACGCAGCTTTCTCATCGGATAATGAACAGATATGATTATCCAACAAAAATTAATAGTGAAACTCAGGCAGTTTATGCTACTAAAAGAATTATCGGGCCGGATAGAATATATAATTATAATCAATCAAATTGGTTGAAATTTTTTTATGCAAAGAACAGGGACTAAACATGTACGTAAATGACTGGCTGGTAATAATTAAATATCGATTTTTCAGAAGGAATGCTATTAAGGTCTAACTTAGAGAATCCGACTGACTTTTCTATATATTAGATATATCAATATGTATCTATCTATCTATCTATTTATATGATTATATATTAGTTTTCTCAAGGTTTAATGTAGCTGAGCGAAGACTTAATTAAAGGTAGGATAAAAGTCAACGGCCTAATCGATACAGCTATAAAAGAAAGCGAATGAATTGTTTGGTAAAGTGAGTTTTCGACAGAGATTGCATAACGGAATCATTCGCTTCGCCAGTGAAATGTATCGATCGAACATAAAAGTCTCAATTAATAATAATAAGAAAAAAGATAACAATTTTAGATTGATGTTTCGTACTTAGGAACTGACAAACCTGGTTTTATGGATGCAACATCCTCGCACTTGCGCGCTTGCGTACACATGCGGAACATCAGAACGGATTTTCTCAAGACGCGTCCATTCAGTCAGCGCGTTTAGTGATGAAAAGGTATTCAAAACTTATGCGTGACGGACCAACTAACGTACTATTTCAAACTTAAGAAGGACACACCAACATGCCGTGAAGCATATGAAAATGCTACTTCAAACTTAGGACAGGACAGATTACTGACGGACAGAGTCTCAAATAGATATGTTTGGATTCATCTAACATAAGATACATCAATTTAATCTCATCGTAAGCATTGGAAACCTAACAAAATGTCAAACCGAAGCTACTGGACAAAATAAAATGCTATTACAAACTTAAGCGTGCCGGACAAAATAAAAAAAAGAAGACGAACACATTTATAGGCGCAGAGTAAATGGATGTATCTGATAGAAGATGCGTCCATTTAGTCTGTGTGTCACGCGATTATAATTAGTTTTTTCTTCTGATGGAGTTATTTCTTCAGAATGTATGAGTATTGATTTACTCCTCTCCAGGAGTTAGGCACAAGGCCAGTTTTTATCTTACTCCCACAAGTAAGATGTGACCCAAGGGACAATACCAGTCTATGGGGTGCAGTATCCATCGGAACAGATACTACACTTTGATCTTAGCCAAAAGGCCAAGGCCAGTCTTCAGAATGTATGAGTAGATATATTTATTTACTCCTCGCGGAGTTAGGCACAAGGCTAGTTTTATCTTACTCCCACAAGTAAGATGTGACCACAGCTTGGGTCGAGTAAGTGGGGTTAAAAGCCAGCGCTCGAGAGGTGAGCACTTTGGCCATTTAAAAATTGCCTGGGCAGCCCCGTCGGCATTCCCCGGTAGGGGCGCCTCAGACAGTAAGCAATAAACTTACTCCTCCCCAAAGAGGGGAGGCGAAGCCTGGGAGGGTGGACCTCCTAGAACTGCACAGGACAGGCGTGCAGTATCCATCGGAACAGATACTACACTTTGATCTTAGCCAAAAGGCTATATGTATATATGTATATCTACAGATTAATATAAATGTGTATTTATGTGTATATGTGTGTGTCTGTTTAGTGTACATTTTTGCATTTGTTGAGGAGTACACAAATAATGTATTGTTGTAGTATATTTATTCCTATTTTTTATGT
Organism: Sepiola atlantica; assembly: GCA_963556195.1. Classification (NCBI taxonomy): domain Eukaryota; kingdom Metazoa; phylum Mollusca; class Cephalopoda; order Sepiida; family Sepiolidae; genus Sepiola; species Sepiola atlantica. The sequence goes on along the minus strand of OY744521.1, from coordinate 196,932,732 downwards.
TACGGTTGTCTTTTCTATTTTTTATGTTGTATTCTAAAAAAGTGTTTACTTCTTATTGTTATGCAGAATAAATAAATTTGGCGGAAAGTACATTAATGATAAATATCCGCTCCCGTTAACTTTTGTATGAATTTGTATTTGGAAAACATCTCTATATATAAATGGCAATGCCTGTTTGTATGTGTGTTCCCTACGTAAAAAAAAATGTTAGAGAATCTACATGAAACCAAAAGTGCATTTATATGTAACATTTTCCGGGGAAGACAATGGAAGTGGTCCTGAATCTCTAAGTGATCCCATAAGAGAGCTATCGAGCGGAACCCCTCAGACTTTCAAAAATATCATATTTTGATAACATTTAAATATATCTTTTTTAAATTCAAATATATGATGAAATTTAAATCATGTGTGTAAGAATTTATGAGGAAAACAATGGAGGTTGTCCCGGATCTATACGTGCTCCTCAATGTGCTGAATCTTTACGTGCCCCCTTCTGATGGAGCTATGTGGACAGAACTCACTTCAAACTTCAAATATATATATCTGGTTTTAATGAAATTTAAACATTCAAATTTGCAGTTTCCTCCGACTAGATAAAGGTGCGGATCGGGGGGGGGAGTAAAAAGTAAGTAAAATGTTGTATTGAATATAGTGAGAAGGGACATATAGATCCTCAGTAAATACTAAGCTATGTGATGATATTAAATAAATACGCTTTATTGTTGTTATTGTTGTTGTTGTTCTTCTTCTTCTTCTTCTCCTCCTTATTATTGTCATCATTATTATTACTATTATTATCATTATTATTTCTGCTCACTCGGAGTTATCACACAAGTCATCGTCAGTGATTGCTCACCGACAACAACCAGTGGTGTTACCTAGAGTCTGAGTGACAACAAGCCTCCCCAGATTTCCAGTATTCTCAACCTCTTTTCAATCACCACCGCAAATGAACTTGCGGTATCGCAGCAACAACCTAGCACTGATTTGTCGCTGGCAACGACCAATGATCTGCCCTGGTATTTGTGTGGCAATAAGCCTCCCGAAGGTCCCAGCACCTCCGCACTCTTCCAGTGGAGATCTGGTTAGTGCTGTCCCTTCTCGGTCCTTTTATCCTCCTTGACCCTCTACGACTATTTTGTTTGGTGTCAGCCAAAGCTTGCGCAATTTTTTTATGGGGTGGTAAGCTTATGATATTTCTTGCAGTCTCTGTTTTTTGGTTCGTGTGGTGGAGTTCTACCTGTAGTTTTGTTTTATTTCTAGTGTAACTTCCATGTGACTGGTTATCATTCGTAGCTTATTCGAGTTGGTTTCCGCATTCGAGAATTTACTTAAAATTGCAGCTGTTTTGATAATTGTTGTCCTTTGTATGGTTTCAATTATCCCTTAGATTCCAATTTCTCCAAGTCTTTTCGCCAGGTATGTTGGGACTGTTTCTAGTGCTCCTATAATTATAGGTATTATATTGACTTTTTTCATGCTACATATTCTTTTCAGTTCTCTGACATATTCTGTATATTTGCTTCGTTTTTCCGTCTCCTTCATATTTATTCTGTGGTCTTCTACAACGGCGAAGTATGTTTGCAGGTATTTTCCTTCTTGTCGATTATTATGACATCCGGTCTCCTTATCTATATTAGTTTATCTGTTTCTACATCCATATACAAGATGAGTTTGTATTTTTCGTTTTACAGTACTGTCTCTGGTTTATGTTTGCACCATTGTGTGTTCAAGATGCAATAGTTTGCACAGTTCCCAGTGTACTACTTTCCCCACACACTCATGTTTGTTCTTGTATTCTTTTGGGGTCAGTTTGCTGCATTCACTTATTATGTGATTTACTATTTTATCTCCTTGTTCCACACGAGTTGCATTTACTGTTTTCCTGGGTTTAATCTATTTTAGCTTTAATGTGGTTTGTCCTAATGGCATTGTTATGTGTAGCCATTATCATTCCGTTTCCCTGTTCAAGTGTCCTGTTCTTGGCCATGCCCGGCTATTGTTGTTGGATTCTTTTGTTGTCAGTCTTATGAAGCGTTTATGAAGTTGTTTTTCTTCCCACTTTTCTATTTCTGTCTTTTTGTTTGTGGTTTCGATGCTTTCCGAGTTGTTCGTCGGGACGGTGTCTCTTGCTGCGGTAATTAGCCTTTCCGTTTCCTGGGTTATGTATTTCTCCAGTTCTTTTTGTGTCTTCCACACAGTCTTCTATACGTACCGGTCCTCTTCCCCCTTCGTTCATTTTCATGTAGAGTCTGTCCGTATCGTCTTTGGGTGTAGTGCGTGGTGCATGGTCATTCATTTTCTAATCTTCTGGTGCCTGAGTTATTATTTTGTCCAGCCTATGAATGGTCCAGAGTATCTTATTAGTGATACTGCCCAGGTGCTTATTCCTTTTACTAGATTTCTGCTATATAATTTCGTTTCTAACAGTTTTCTTTGTCTTTGTAAATATTCTTTCCGATCTTCTCTTTAATGTCTGTAGATTTAATGGTGTCTGCTTCCAGAACTCCCAAATATTTATAGCTATCCTGTTTGCCTAGCGCCCTCATCTCCTCTTGGTTGGGTAGTTCCATGCCCTCTATCGTCTTCAGTTTCCCCCTTTTCACCTCTAGCATCTACATGAGGTGGTTTATTCTTTTTCTTGTGTCTGTAAACTTGTATCCGGAATCACATTTCTTGAGAATGTAGTTGAGTGGCATCATGGCTATGATAAATAGTAGTGATTATAGGGAGTCTCATTGGAAAATGCCTTTTTGAATTTTTATCTCAGTCAGGTGTTGTCCTCCAGTTGTCACTTCTAGTCTCCATGTTTTCATTGGTTTCTTAATAAAGTTAATAATCCTGAAGGGTAGCTTGTATATTTTTATGCATTCAAATATCCATGCTTCAGGGATTCTGTCGCAAGCTTGATTGTAGTCAATCTATGCCATGGCTATGTTCTTTTTTCTGCTTTTTACCTCCTTCAGGATCTTTTGATCTACGAGGGGCGTTCAATAAGTAATGTCCCTGGCCCACTTCTAGTTGTCTGATCTAGATGAAATTTTGCATGTGTAATGATTTATATCTGTATGGGCTATGTTGCAAAAACAGCTCTGAACTAATTGTGGTTTCTGATTTACAGATGTTTGAACTGAGTCAGGTGTGAAATGGAGCTAGTTGAGTGTCGTGCAGTGATTAGGTGTTTGTATTTGAAAGGACGCATACCAAAGGAGACTTTTGATGATATAAAATAAACTTATGGTGAGGATGTGCTATCATATGACCTTGTAAAACGCTTGTATCGTGAATTTAAACATTGCCGGAAGTCTGTGGAAACAGCTCCCAGCCATGGTCGTCCCTCTTCTGCCATTGATGAGGGTTCTATCAGTCAAGTTGAGGCTGCCATTTTGGAAAATCGACACATTACTATTCGCCAAATAACCCAAGAAGTCAAGATTAGTACAGGGTCTGTGGTAACTATCATTCATGACCATTTGCATATGCATAAAGTGTCTGCTAGATGGATTCCCAGGTTGCTCACACCTTTCCAGAAGGTGTTCTATAGTTGCTTGAGATCGTTTCCTTTTTGACATTTTTTTATATTAGCGGTGCCCTTCCTTTGGTCATGTACTGTGGTACGCGTGTTTTGTGAATACATCTCAGTTTATGCACTAGCCTTTCATGTAGAGTGTGATTTTTTTTTAAAATCAGTATGTATTTTTTATCGTGGCCTTAGGCTGGTCTTAATCGTTTGTTCATTAATTTATGTTTCTGTTCTCCTTTCAATTTACTGTAGTTCATCTTTAATGTTTTTCAGCCATTTTGCATTTTTTTTAGGCTTTTCCTATATCTTGCTCCAGAAGTGTTTTGTCTCTGTCGAGTCCGGTTGTTCTGTTGTTCTTACTCCGTTTACGTTTTTGTTTAATTATTTTCGAAGGTCATGTTCTGTTTGTGCTGTTCTGATTTGTATCCTATCGTCTCAGTCTTCCTTCTATTGCTGCTATCTTTTGTTTTAATTCTTCATGTTTCTTATTTAGTCTTTTCCTGTGATTCAGATTACTGCTCTTACATCGTTTCCTGTTATATTTCATCCTGTTTACGGTTTTAGCTTCTTTTCAAAGTTTGTTGATTTGGATTTCAAGTCTTATTTCCCATCCAGGCTTTGCTCGTCAATTCTTTAGGCCAGTCTTTTTGTCTCTTTTTAGTTTCATATTTATTAATTTTGCCCCCGCATACATCAAGTTGTTTAGGTCTGTGATAGTATCTGTTGAGATGTATGCGAGCAGTCTGTTTACTTATGTTCATTATTATTGTCATTATCACTATGATTATTATCATTATCATTATTACCATTATTATTATTATTAGTAGTAGTAGTAGTAGTAGTAGTAGTAGTAGTATTTGTACTTACTAGGAGTTCTCGCACAGGTCATCATCTCGAGATTACTCACTTATAATAACCGGTGGTGTTCCCTGGAGTCTGGGTAAAAACAAGTCCTTCACGATTTCCAGTACTCTTCACTTCTTTCGATTACCTTTGCAAATTACTTTGCGTTATCACAACAGCCACTTACTATTGATTTCTCGCTGGCAACCACCATTGAGTGTTATTGTGATTTGGGTGGCAACAAGCCTCCCTAAGGTCCCAGTACTCATCGCACTTATTCAGTTAGTGCTCTCCCTATTCGATTATTATTATTATTATTATTATTATTATTATTATTAGCAAACATATGCCCCCTCCTGTCACATATATTTGCCGGTTGTTTTATTTAATTGCTCAGAAAAATGTGTGTTGTTTTTACAACTACTACCAACAATGACTCTTTAATTAATTCTATTTATAATTTTTATTAAGTTTATAATCGAGGAAAATATGGTAAATACATTGGGAAATTTGAAAAAAAAAACAATCATGAGTATATATTAGCGAATATTAATTTATTAGAAGCTTTAAAACAAATTAATTATGTAAATTTGAAAGACGCGTTATGTTTAAGAAAGTTTTGGAATGGGTATATAGGAGTTCATACGTAGATATAAAAAAAGAGCGATCAAAACTAATAATATAAGTTCGGCTTCAGACAGATACATAATCTCTATTATAATTAAATTATTATTATTATTTTACTGAAACTGACCGACACACAAAGCCTATTATATAGATGCAAGGACGAAGTGATAAAAAAGAAAACTATATTGTTTTCCGCTTTCGAAGTCTATATGAATATATGAGAAATACAGTCATGTTTCATGAAATGTTTCCACCCTAAAACACCATAGGAAAAACAAATTGTTAGGATATATGCTTCTAGCGTCTTTCAACTAAACCAACTTGATTCGTTATATGATACAATGTTAAGCCAAAAAATATTTTTTCTTACGTCAAGACAATTCTTTCCTCTGAGCAATCTGTTCCAAAATAAATTAGATTCCACCAATATAGAGGTATTGCCCAGTGATGAAAGTGTAAAACTGAACGCTAAGAACCCCTTGTTTCGTTCATCTTGGAGAAAATAGAAATCTAAACTAATCAAAGGCCAACATTATGGAAGTTTCTAGTAACAAAAGAGTCAAGCGAACTCCAACCATTGTTCACCTAACACCCATTATTTTATGGCATGGAAAAAACAACAACAACGATGTAAGAGGGAGACGAGGATCTGAACGTTCAAGATGACACATAAGCATATTAAGCATTCTACAGAGATATCGTTAGAAAAGCGGGAAATTTGAGCAGGAGCTTCAATTCAATTTATTCAGCGATCTACTCCCGATTTCATTGCACCGTAGGATTGACCCTAAAAATCTAAGACTTAAATTTGACGGATTATTGTGCTTTGAGTTTGTGATTAGCAAGAAACTCAGAAATGTCGACGCGACATAGATTCTATTGATGATATGAAAACGTGATTGACAAAAGCTTGCAATGATATCCCACAGGTTACTTTTCAATACACCACGCTAACTTGGGTTTCGAGGTTAAGACGCTGCTATGAAGTGCACGGACGACATTTGGAGCATCTGTGAGTGTATTGTAATATTAGTCTTTGAAAATCTTTATAAAAGTTATTCTTTCTAAAAATAAATTACCGTTTGACAAATTTCCCGCTTTTCTAGCGACCACCCTGTATAACTGCGATTCGATCCCCCCCTCCACCCCGGCGCTATATACTTCTTCTAACAAACAGCAGTTAACGCACAGTTAGAAAAAAACATTCCGGATTTTATCATTTTATGGATACTCATTTCTAAGTTGTGCTAAAATTAAAACATTCACTTTTGTTATTCAGAATCGATTGATAAATAAAACACGACTGTTTCTACCAGAAGGTAATTAAGGATGTTTTCAGACTACCCGCAGTCACAAAATAAATATGGGAAATGAAGCTAAAACTATTGTAAAAGTTGAACAAACGTGTAAAGTGAAGTGAAATAAAGTGGCTGATTCTAGTCGAGGGCGACTCGATAGCCACCTTTCCATTGGCTACTACACCAAGATGTATGGGAAGGTGCCACTCATTTCCAAGGATTACCTACCATACCCTGTATTTTCACCTACATATTTGAGTATTTGGTGTGGCTAACAATCTCTATGGGTTGATGGTCGATTTCGTAGTTTTAAATATATAAATAAAACCAACTCTTGTTATTAAATATAATTTTGTTTTTTCTTCACTGAAAAATAAAAATAAATGACGAGGAAATATTTGTTTTTGAGACTTTAATTCCCGATACTAATGTTTTTTATACATTTGCACTCGATTTGCTGCGTGCTGGCCATTCTCATAGTTTAGCATAAAAACAATGGAGGTTTGGTACTTCATCTCTGCTTTTAAAAATAGCCTTATTAGACACTTTAAGATTTTTGAGTAATAATTAATAATAAATAACAGCTAAAATAATTTACTGATTGCCTCGAGAATAGAGAAATTTCGATCTACTAGCATTGATTATTTAGCTTAATTTCGTAAATATTAGCTTTGGGGCCATTGTTTGAGAAATCTGATTCGTGTGTTTTCTCGAGTGTGATCATCTTTTTCCCAAGTTACTGTTTTAACTTTATATACTTAAGTTTGCCGAACTTTTATCAACAATCAACTTGCATTTTCACACTATTTTTTGTTATGACATGTTTTTTCGCTAATTAACAACATATACTGCAACCCCCTGAGGATTGGCAAAATTGCACTAATTGAGAAAATACACCTATCTGAATTTTGATATGAAACGTGCGTAAGGAATAGAAATGAATATTCAATTTGAATAAATTACCTTTGTGTGTACAATGAGAGATGTAAAAACACTCATCGAAGTACAGAAATTAACAAGTGTTTAAAACCAATATAACTTATTGTTTGGGCTTAATTCACCATGGCCTATGTAATGCCAATTTAAGATATATATGCTTTGAATCCTGTAATACAGCTTCATTGAGCATACGATTCGATACATTTCAGATATTACAAGGCCTATCATTTTTTATATTCTTTTTTAAAAGACACACACATATATATATATATATATATATATATATATATATATATATATATATATATATATATATATATATATATATATATATATATATATATATAAAGCATATACACATGTCAAATAAAGGATACAAAAATCCGACGGTATGAGATAAAATAGAAATGGGAAGATCTAAAACTTAAAGAGTCTATCTCAATTTTCGTCCAAATAAAGTTGAAGTTGTAGATCTTCCCATTCCATTTTATCTCATATTCACATACCTACCATATACCGAGCATAGGGACACACGTTACCCACCTAGAATGTGTATTCTATCATTAATAATGGTCAGCTCATCAGTTTAAGAATGAATTCTATACACAGAAGTATATGAATATATATATATATATATATATATATATATATATATATATATATATATATACATATATATATATATATATATATATAAATATATATATATATATAAATAAATAAATATATATTTATATATATATATATATATATACATAAACACATATTTACAATTTTAAGATATCAACATTTTACTGCGGTTCCCTAACAAATATACAACCATGACACTACAGATATAATTTGACATAAATTAAAATATTCTATTATTCTTGATATCCAGTTTTATCTGAAAATATATTCAGTTTTTTACATTACAACACACTGGTGTATTGGTCTGCTTCGATTTCTGAATGTTTTGTATGTTCTTATATATTTTTGCTAGTCAATGTAATACTTACTTTTAATATCTAAATGAATGAATGCATCGCATGAAATATGGATTTACATTCATAAAATGAAGAAAACCAAACTTAAATTGCACAAAAAGTAGAATATTCAGCGGATTTTCACTGAATGTTTTTATTATAGTTCTTTGGAATTCTATCTATTAAGCTATTCAGATTATAACGCATATTTTGTTTTTATTACTTAATTAGTCTCAGAAAAAGGAGCAATTTGCTATTAAAGTTTAACGTAAACAGATCGCTCTGATTTTGAAAATACTAAGCAGTTTTTTTATCGCTCTTACAATGTTAATTTCACATTTTTATAGGAGTAATCGTCGTCCATCAAATAGTTTTTCGGACAAACTCAACTTTTGGCAGAAATAAAGTTAAAAACAACACAAAAAAACACAAAGAAAACGGTAAATAATAGAGCGAATATTCTATAATCTTCCTTTTCATACTACCGCAAAAAATGGAGTTTTATAATCTTAGGATTCTGTCTTCAATGTTATCGAAATAATTTTCTCAGAAAATTGACTAACAAAAAATGAAGTGACTGTGAAGAAATCTTCGGAAAATATCAATTTGTGGGTGTGAACCATTTTGCGTTGCACCAAACAGAACAAACTGAACATCTGCTAAATGTTGAACAAGTGTTTTTCAAAAAAAAAAAATCATAATATAAAAAAATAGTGCTTAGCAATAGTATTCCAAAGGATTAAAAGACAATCACTAATATGTTTTAGACAAAGGTGCCCTCCTTCGGTTTTCTAGTATGCTGAAGTATCAAAATACCAATAAGACATTTAGAAGGCAATTTGTAAGTTTTATCAGAAGGAACATTTTCCCTCTTCACCGCCTCCTTGTACCCGTGCTAATTTACTGCATACCTTTTTTTTTTATTTACACTAAAACAATAAACCGTAGAAAATAAACATAAATACTAAAAAATAATCTAGATATGAGTTTATTAAATCAATAATTTAATTAAGTAGTCTTAATTAGCGTTTGGATCAGTACATTATTTGTTTACATCATTCTTTCGATTATTTCGGAGCTTAAAAAGGAGAAAGATCAAGGTAAGTGGATTAATCTGTATTTCTCTGTGACTAAATATTTCGAAAGTGTTAAATCTATCTCCATGTATCTTGATCGATTATTATTTCATGTATACACCAATAATAGTATTACGAGATATAATATATTATGTATAGGTTTTCAGTATTTACTTCAACAGTGCTCAATACATGAGTAGAGCTACTTAATAAGGTATCAACATAGATATCTATGGCAATTAAGCTACACAGACGCGTCAGGCTAAGTGCATCTAAGCCTGACGATTCCTTACGGGGATGAAACACTACTGTGTAGCTTGATTGTCATAAATATATTTTATAAATTACTATATCTAGATCTGTCTGTCTGTCTGTCTGTCTGTTTGTCTGTCTGTCTGTCTGTCTCTCTCTCTCTCTTTCTCTCTCTCTCTCTCTCTCTCTCTCTCTATATATATATATATATATATATATATATATACATATTGCTCAATATAAGAGACAACTCATGTCTAGATATCCTTTGGTAGATCTTTTCAATAGTCCGAATCAGGATCTTTGTTTCGGAGGGGAATTGGCTGATAAATTTGCCATAGTTTAGATTTGTGTCCCAAGTACTTTCAGACCCATCCGGGTCCATCTTCAGGGGTATAAGGTTAATCAGGTACAGACAATGTGTTAGTGTTATAGTACAGTATTATAGTATTCCCCTCCGAAACTAAGATCCTGATTCGGACTATTGAAAGGTTCTACCAAAGGATATCCAGACATGAGTTGTGTCTCTTATATTCAACAATACTAGCCTGCAAGAGAAGATGCTGACTATATATATATATATATATATATATATATATATATATATATATATATATATATATATATATATATATAATAAAGGAAAACGTCTGTCTAACTGTGCATCTGTATGTTCCTTAATATGAAGACAAATTAAGAATGTTACCTTAAATATAAGTGTTTTACATGTAACATTCTCTTATCAACAAATCAAAATAGTCCTGTGCCAATAGCCGACTTCGTATGGGAGCTTGAGACCACTTTTTCCATATGTTGCAAATTGAAATTCATCTATTTATAGGCATTATTTAAAGAGTATTAACATATATGAATAGCGTAGTGGTTAAGATATAAGGCTGACGCCATCAAGCTTGCTGATGAAGTAAACTCTCTTTAGTATACTGTTGCGTATGATGGTAAGCAAACAAAAACTGCAATTTAAATCAGTAAACTTACCGAAATAAAACGCCAGTCAAACATAAATACGAGCCTATTACTACTACTGCTATTTCGAAAACCCAAGTAGCAGATATTGTTATAATTTTGTGTTGCATTCGTAAAACATAGACTATCTTGAATGGACACTGTTGAAAAATTGTCCTTGTAAAATATATTTCATTTAACTATTTTACTAATTAAAAAAGATGATAAACTTACACTTATTTCTCTATTTTTATAGATTTCCCTTAAGATTTATCTACGAAAGTGTTTATTATATATACTACAACAGGGGCGGCCAACCTTTTCAGAGTGAGGGCCAGATGAGACTTTTGGAAGGAGATCGCGGGCCGGAATGAAAAACCAAATCTCAGAATTACTATATTTTGTTTACATGAATACATTGTACAAAAATTGCATTGAACACTCTACAAATCTGATATTTTTTCTCAGGAGACTTCTGTCTGTGATGTTATAAAAAGCGCCGACGAAGACCATTTTGGAATCATAAAAAATAATGACGGGGAAGTAGCAAGTTGATCCAGGTTCTCTGTTTCATACCCTTTCTTCGTCTCTCGTTTCGTCTTTGCCTCTCTCTTTCTCTGTTTCTATTTTTATCTCAGGCCAAGGATTTGAAATTAATAGTTAAAGAAAAAGTAAATATACATGCATCATCGCTCGCTGATATTTATACATTTTTATCCCAATGTAAATCTTGATTGAAACCTAGTTTTACGTATATGTCACAAAATGATATGAGTTTTACTAGGAGGTCCGCGGGCCGGATTGCAATAATAAGGCATAGCAGGGTGGCGGGCCGGATGCTAAGCTTTCGCAGGCCGGAGGTTGCCCGCCCCTGTACTACAAGGACAAACATCAAACAATTTGATTCTACAATCAGTTGTATAGTTTTCCAGTACAATGTGTTAGTTTATTTTGTTGACATTAAAGAAAAAAAAAATCACATCTTTTTTTTTAATAAATAAAACATGGAATCATAAATTCTGTTGAGGTCGTGTAAAAATGATAATATTGGATATGAAAGTATTAAGAAATCAAATACAGTAAACACGAAAAGTTTTTTAATTCTCGGAAAGAAAAGGTTTACCTGAACTGTGTGTGTGTGGGTGTGTGCGTGCGCGCGCGTTTTTATATAGTTATTTTTAAATCAATTATTATTTTAATTAAACAATTTGATTTAATAAATTCGTGTTTTAAAACATAATGGCTAAGAATAAACAAACTTAGGACGGTTTTAAAAATGGAAAACTGAGCACGGTGGATACCAGCGTTGTTGTTTACATATTTAACGTGCCATATTAACATCGGCTGCTTAATCAGATCGCCATATTTAATTACCGGAGGGAGAGAGGACACCACTGATTAAACAGCCAATCGGCTGCTTAATCAGATCGCCATATTTAATTACTGGAAGGAGGGAGGACACCACTGATTAAACAGCCAATGACTTTGCAGTTTTAACAGTACTCGCGTTGAAATGGTTTAGAAAACACGCCGGTTATGATGAAGATGGCTTTAATTAATTGTATGAATAATGTTTATTAATATAACCTTATCGGAAAATATTGTAAATACATATGTAAATTTAATAATAGCAGTTATAAGTGTATATTTGTAAATATGAATTTAAAGGAATGACTTATGTTAATGGTAACACCCATTTGGTGTCTGAACGACTTTTGATGACAGTATATAAAGAATTTCAAAAAGATTAGTTTCAGTAAAATAGTCATACTGGAGTTTCGGCTCTAGACAGACAGACAGACAGATACATAAACTCCATTATTAATAGATATATATATTTATATATATATATGTATATATATATATATATATATATATATATATATATATATATTTATATATATATATATACAGCAACTCAACAAAATACATATGCCAAAATTTGATACAGTTTTTGCATAATTGCTCTATGCTCAGTGCTAAATACCAATACGCTGGAAACTAAATGCATATAATCGCTAAAATGAGTATTGGCGTAGCTGTTAGTTTCACGAATGAGATTATCAGACGCAGTTTCTTTTATACTGTTTCCTAGTGTGACCAATCACACGCATTAATTAGTAATTAGGGGAAGTAGTCACGGTATAATGAGAAACTCAAAGGAATCTCTCTCCTCTCTCTCTCTCTCTCTCTCTCTCTATATATATATATATATATATATATATATATATATATATATATATATATATATTAGACTCTTCCACACCCGTAAGTGTATTTGTTCTGATCTGGAGCCAGTTGATAAAATAGGAAATTGTTAGCATGTCTGCATTTTTTAATAATCTCGCGTATTACATTAAGCATTAATTTTGTCGTCGATAATGATTATATAATTATTTTAAACACACACACACACACACATATATATATATATATATATATATATATATATATATATATATATATATATATATATATACAACTCAGAAGAATAGGAAAATTACGACATAATCAATATTATGTAATCAAGTTCCAAAACTTCAACATAAACAAAAATCTATGTGTACATGTTTCAAAAGTTACATGATCACATAATATTAATTACGTCATTATCTTTGCATTTTTCTGAGATATATGTGCTCTGTGGGTTTTCAAGTTTAACCATTGAGCTAAATTTACTTCTACAGTATTCATTGGTATCTTAGAGATTTGAATGCTTCACTTTTTATATTTGTAAAATTGTGGTGAGATATTTTCTTGTGTCATTTTGATACAACTTATGTTTAAACATTTTACTGTATTTTACGTTCTATGTATATGTGCCATTGTTCTAACTTACTTCAGTGTAAAGTTTTAGAAAGCAAGGGATCCCTTCTTAAGGCTAAAACTTGATCTCCATATGAGATACATAGATATCCGCGTGTTCAACTAAAGTTGGCCTCTACCTCTCAAACGTTAAGTTAGTAAAGATATGAAGAATATTAATTTTCTTCTCCCTAATTGACCAGTTAATTATGTTATAGTATATCCTTCTTGTGGTCTATTAGTGTTACCAGATTCCAAGACAAGAATTAATCTAGTCTGGTGGACTATCCAGCTAAATGCTGTTACTTGAGCTAACATCACCCAGAGAAGATGAACCCTTTCTTATATGAGCCAGTGTATTGCCGTGTATTGGGCTTCGAATACTATGTTTTTTTGAATATTTAGTCAGGGTTTACTTGTAAGGTGAAGTATCCTCATGTCAAGTTGTCCTGACAAACCCTTGTACAGATAGATCAGATAAACTCGAGGGTGATGTCTAGTAGGTAATTCGTGCATTGGGAGTCATTATACTGCGACAACCTCCTCTGGCTATTAAGTCGTGTGGAGAGATTTGTTACAGTAGGCATATGTACAGAGAGCAAAGATTATTCGTATCGAGAAGAGAGTTTGAACGTATCGACATTGTATCATAAATGATGCTCTTCCAAATCTAATACGAATAGAGACTATGTTTTTAGAGTTTTGTTTTCTTCAATTATATGTAAACACTAGCTGATGTAAACGTCTACGTGGAGTTTCTTAAATCTTGCTTTTCTTTGCAGCAACTCAACCGGATAACATGCTTTTACTTTAAATTCTAATAAAATCAGTTTGCTTTTCTTTATTCAATAAATTTTTGATTATAATAAAAATAATCATAAATGAATTTAGTCAACAACACGAATAACATTTATCGATAAATATTTTGTCATATTCAAAATTTTAAATAACCCCTCGCAAAAAAGGGAATTTAATTATAGTGTGTATTTGTCAAGTTTATTTTTTGAGTACTTCTGCAGTTTACGGACCGTGCTATTTTTTAGACAGGATTTTAAAGTTAAATTCAATTTTTACGGTATTTTGTTAATTAAATTGTATGGTGAAAGTACAGAATAGTTAACAAAGCCCCGTCCTGTTAAGAATGTTTTTTAAATAAAATAATACCGTTATTATTTCAGCACGGTCCGTAAACTGCAGAAGCACCTTTTTATTACTTAGATTATATGGAATGGTCAAATTGAACGATGAAGCAAATTTTAATACAGTAAATCAATGGCCCGGAAATAGAAGATCATTTTACGTTAAATTCATATGCAAAACTGATCCCACACTCTAAATTCTAAAATAATTATGTTGTTCTTTTCTCTTTCGGACAGTTTCTTCTGGGTATTCACTCGTAATCACTTACAACACTAGAATCTCATTTTATCGGGGAGGGGGAGTGGAGGTGTTAATCTTCAATAATACCAACACTTTTAATATTTTAACAAAAAAATAATTTAATTAACTGCCCGGAATTTTACATTGAATTTATATCCGAAACATTTTCCCCTACTTTAAACATTTAATTATTTTGAAAATTTTAAACAAGTGTTTTATTAATTTAAACACAACTAAATCAATTGGTTAAAATTAAAATGTAAAAAACTGAATGTTAAAAATGCAAGAGATTTAAAAAATAAAATACGGGTAAATGTGTAGATTAACACCCTCCATTAATTCCTGCCCCCACAAAAAAATGAGATTCTCCTTTTTGGAGCGATTACGTGTGAAATCCGTGGAAAACAGAAAGAAGGAAAAACGAATAGTTCAGGATTTAGAGTATGGTATCAGTTTCATATATATTTAACGGAAAGTGTTCCTCAATTACCGAGCCATTCTATATTTTTAGGGAAGTTAACCAAATGTGTTTACCGCTAACCCTTATTCCGAGTTTCAAGGTAAAAACCACACGTAATCGCCTAAATAATTATACCCCCGCCCCCAATAAAACTAGCGTATTTAGCTTCCATGGAAAAAAAAAACGTAGTTAACTGCCTGGAATTTTACATTGGATTTATATACGAAAAAATGTCCCCTAATTTAAATTCTAAAATAATCATTTTATTTTATTTTATTTTTTCCGTCAAGTTTTTAAGGGTTTTCACACTTAATCGCCTAAAAATCTAATGGAGGTGAGATGATTAAGCGGAGCATGTGTTTTCGTAATTTGGACAGATCAGTGCTACTAAACTTCTGTTTCCATTTGTCAATGAGAATAGTAAAAAGTTGTTTGTAAGTATTAAACAATTGTTAAATTAATTGTTAAACTTTAAAATAAGACATTTAATTAATTAATTAATAAAGTTATTTATTTTTACGAAAATGTAAAAACTGTAAAAACAAAGCGAGGGAGGTTGGGAGAGAAAGCAAGCAAGACAGCCACAATCTGCCATGAACAAAGTTTTATTCCAATGACTTTTAATCTGTTGAACACATCACCACGGGATTGATTCCCTGCAGAGTATGGTCGTCTTTGAGTCCAGAGTTAACAAATCGTTGCTGAGCTGTCATATGAAGTGGCCAAAGTGTTTCCATTCCGTCCATATTTGTCAATCATTTGTCAATAAATGGTGATGTTCGTCGTCCAGCTGATAATCGCATTATCCCTTATCCTTGAGTGGCTTTTGGCCTCGGTAAGTGGTGACTCATTAGTATTAAACACCTTTAGTATTAAAACATCTCTTTGGGTTTGTACTAATGTAAAATATTGAAATTGTTACATATTACATAGCAGTATTAACTCTACGGATAAAGTTCCAACCGATATGTATACAGATTCTTACCATTATGAGTAAAACCTCGGTTTAAGATGCTGAATATATTATTATCATTAGACTTTTCATCATGTAATTATCCATGAAACAGCTGCGATATATAAAAAGTCTTCTGAATGATTGGCACCAATTCAATCAGCTTTATTTAATAGACATAATAGAATGATAATGGATGCATTGCTTAAAAGCTGATATAATCCTGATCATATGTTTTTTTGTGAATAGATATTTAAAAAAATACGGTTATTATAATTAAAGCGAATTAAACAACATTTCAAAGTAAATAAAGCCAATCAAACATAAATACAAAACTATAACTCCTACTGATACTTTGAAAACCCAAATAGTATCAAAGGTAATAGTTTCGGGTTTATCTCGAAAGACATAGAATATATTGAAATCGATGACTGCTGTAATTTCTTTTTCCTTTTAAATATACTTCATTTTACTATTTACATAAGAAAGTGTATAGTTAAACATCACTTATTTCTCTATTTATATTGATTTTTTGAAATAATTTGTCCTCAAATTATTTTATCATATGTATGAAAATAAAAGCAAACATTATTGATGGTAATTTATTTATTAAATTGAGCTTTCAATAAATACGTATGTTAATTAGCTATAATATTCGGTGTCTGAACCATGATTTTGTTGCGTATAGACATTTAATATATGTATAAGTCAAAGGTGTAAATAATATTGAACGCTTCAAAAATTATCTAAAATAAGCGTTCTGACATTTACGTGGGAATTGTGATGTAGGCATGGATGGAGTTTCGCTTATATAGTGTCAGCCACCTAATCTCCTTTTACTAATAGAGATTTGGTACTTATCTCACTGAAGTCGAAACTATGTTGTTACTTCTTATTCATGTACTATTTTACTATCTTTTAATGCTAATATCAGTTTACTACGCTATTTCAGACTGGTGTACTATCTTTAAATGCTCAATTCAGATAGTGTAGTATCTGTTCTGTTGTCATGACACCATTCTCCAAGGCATTACCTCCTCATTTGAGAGTAAGGTAGTATATGTTCATTCGTTATTATACCATCTTCTCGGATATTACCTCCTGCTTTTACTATTTACATAATTAATAAATAATATCTTGAAACTACACTTATTTTTTTTCTATTTTTATTGATTTCCTTTAAGATTTGTCCACGAAATATTTTATATGTACGAAAATAAAAGCAACTCTTTAGAAATCCTTATTATTACTGATTTATTTATTATATTTTGTTTAAATAAATTAATATGTCAATTAGATATACTATTTAGTGTGTAAGCCATCATTTTGTTGGGTATATACATTTAATATGTGTAAAGTATAGTTGATAAATCAATGGTGTAAATAATACAGGACAATGACGGTGCGGTCTTAGGCGCTGGAAATATTATTCATTACGTTTGACTATTGAATTATCCTTGAAACATCAACGATATATAAAAGGTCTTCTGCATGATTGGCGCCAATTTGACCAAGCTTTATTTAATAAGCAGACAAGATAGAATAATAATTGATGAATTAATTAAATCTCATCATATTTCAAATCGATTATGCATAGATATTAACCGGAATATTTTCCATTAATCTTAAAGAATATGCACCAAATGACCGTCACTGAGGAGGGATTGTTGAAAACACATTTATTTTTGATTTTGTTGTTTTAAAGTCTTGTAAGCAGGGGTGCTCAACGGAGGATAGGCCTAATATATACTCGAAAAAGTTCGTGAGATTGGGATCCGGTTAATGTGGATATTGTGTCGGATTTCTGCCGACTGTGCCCTGAGCGCTTCCGGTATTTTTAGGTGTGCACACCGTAACAGGAACTCAGTAGGTGGTTTAATACATTTACCCTTTCCCTTCCTATGATAGTCACATAGGCCTTGAATTTGAAAACAAATTTCAAAATGTTATGTTTGTGTGTTTATAATGGCAGAACGTGGAGCAACCCCTAAACTTTGACGGAATAGTTTTCAACGATTTGTCACGTCACAACACATAAAGTTTTCTGCCCAGTTATAACGTGTCAGCCAATTAGTTGCATATATATATATATATATATATATATATATATATATATAACACTTATACACATCACGTGCTGCATTCACGTTCTTCATATTTGATAGTGGGAAACAACAGCTAACCCATTTGGGCCGGCTGTAATAACAACAAGCCGGTAAGAGAGAAAACAAATACAAATCCGATGACATCAGGATATATTACACACCGAGGATGCCAGGTTTTGGCGAAATATTTGTATCACTTTTAACTAACAAAAAAAAATGCTAGTTTATAATTAAAAAAATCAAAAAAAATCGGTTCGATTTATTATTTTTCTTTTTTTTTTATAAAAAAATTGATATCGCATCTTAATGCTTCAAAAGGTATTTATTTTACCTATTCCTTCTTATATATATATATATATATATATATATATATATATATATATATATGTATACATACATATATTTGTATATATTAACAAAAAACTTCAGTAGGTTTTACAACGAGAAAAACACAAAATATATGTATTCAGCATTAATAATATAATTCAAGCCATACAAGTAAATTATATAAGCCATACGTCATGCACAGAAACAGACCACACTGCTAACAATACATAAGTATTCTCCTCTTCTTCTACCTAGTGACAGCGGTACTATCATAATATTAATATATAGCCTCCTTATATATTTTTATATATATATATATATATATATATATATATATATATATATATATATATATATATATATATATATATATAGTTAAATTGACGAAGAGTGATAAACATGCACGAATGTCCAAATTTATTTCAAACTTCAAATGTTCAAAACAGGGTATATTCTGTAATAAAATTATGTTTATTGTCCTTTCCTTAAGCCAAGGCTTTTCAAAGATCGAGATCTTATCATCAGAGGAATTATACAGATAGATAAGTTGGCAATAGAAAAGCCAAAGTTCAACATTTGAAAAAATATGAAAAAATATTCAGAAAGATGGGTGAGAAAAAAAGTTCGAGTAAAAAAATATTGGGTTTGTCCGGGTGGTAAATTGTCCGCCGATAAGGTGTCCGATGGAAGAGGGTTTTAGTGGAGAAGAAAAAGTTTACTTATATATATATATATATATATATATATATATATATATATATATATATATATATATATATATAATGAGGGTTTCAATTTCGGTGCGAAAACGCTTGCCACGTCTATCCACATTGAAGCGCAATGGCACAACAGAAACAGCTGTCTGTAGATGACATTCATATAGTAAGATTTACATGTAGAATTAACCACAGAGTACTCATTTACGTTAATGAGAGTATCATATATTTATTCAAAATATACAAATATGTGCTGATTAGTCATCTTTACTGGCGATTTCTGGTGCAATACGGTAAGGATAACTCGCTTTCGTCGAGGCAAATGGGCATACAAATCGCAGGTAGCAAACATCTCTAAACATAATTGATTGAAAATAATTAAAAAAAGAGATAATATGAGAAATGGTGAGAAAATCTATGATGCTATTCAAGTAAGGACGTTCACATCTACGTTTTCCATTTACTGCGGTAGAGAGAACGAAAGTGTGTTCATTTTAATGGGAGAGTGTTAAAAGTAATTTCGAACAAATTATTTCTTTTTAAAATCTCATTTAAAGAATCTTGACAAAGCGTTTATTTTCAATTAGAGAAATATATGTAATCTTAAATACAGTATAAGATATAACGTAAAAAGTAAATATATATAGTAGTATAAAATATATCTATGGCAAGTAAGATACACAGAGGCGTCTTCAGCAGGGAATAATAAGGTTAAATGCGCGGGTTTTATGTTAGCGATTGTTTTATGTCTAATGCCTGGAAGTATTATATCAGGATAACAGAACGGCCATAGTGAGGAAGGGAGGGGGGAAGGAATATTAGCGTCTATTAATAATTAAGAAAGAAAGGTAGAAAGTGTGGGAGTGAGAGGGAAAGAAGAAAGAAAGGAAAAAAATGGTTGTAGTGTGAGTGAATTTTCTCCCGCCACTCCCTTACTCTGACGTCATATCTAGTTTATCGTGACTTTGCATTATTTTTCTTCTCAAATTAGTATAAATAACGTTGAAAAATGGAGTTAAAAGCCACCCCCCATTGGAGAAAAGTGCTCAGTCGACCCCGGAAGAGTCAATTTTTTTTTCCGGTTCCGAGATATTAGACGCGCCTGGGCTGGCCGGTCGGAATGATGTCACCCGTGTGACAGTTTGTTGGGTACTTTCGGAGGAGAAGCTTTACATACATACATACATACATACATACATACATACATACAGACAGACAGGTGGGATTTATATAATAGACTAGCAGGGCTACCCGGCGTTGTTCGGGTTATAGAATAGAAGAAAAATCGCGTGTGTAACATCTTTATATTCAAACTTCTATTTCTCTCCCTTTCTCTATAGCCGTCTCTTTATCTTTCTACTTTTCTCTTCTCTGGTCGCCCAATTTCACAGCTACTTTCTCATTTTGCCTTTTGCGAAAGCTGTTTCTTCCCCACCATTCCTCTTACGTTGGCCAGGACAAAAGTATGACATATTTCTATAAAAAGTACCACCTCTGTCTGTGCCTTCTATATAGGTACATAATATATAAGTACCTATCGCCACTCTGGTGTGAATGCTAAATCCGTATCTATTGTCGCCCAGGTGCGCATGGTATGTACGTACTTATCGCCATCCCTGTTCACATGCTATATACGTACCTATTACAGCCCCGGTGCGCATACTATATACGTACCTATTGGCGTTGCACGGGGATCACTTCTCCAGTCGCCCTCCTTCCACAGTTGCCAGGAGTAAAAGATGTCACGTACATGATTGCCAATTCACCCTGGCTACACTATCTCCGGCCTCCCCTAAACTCTGCACTACCTCTCCATTCCCTGGAGTAAAAATGTAACATTTCTATTAAAAGTACCATATTTGTCTTAATTATTAATGTTAATAAGGGTGTTTGTTTATTTACTTCTTCATGTCCGTGTATGTTAGATAAAATAACCTAGGTCGATCAGGCCCCTCTGACAGCAGTCTTTGTTAATGATAATAATGGTGTCTATTTACTTCTTTCATGTTTGTGTATGTTAGATTAAATAACCTAGGTTGATGTTGATCACCGATTAAATATTTTATATGAATATAATAAATGGTATCAATGGGGAAGAATAATTTTTTCTTTTAAATTCACCGATCGAGACATTATTTTATATGAATATAAATAATAGTGCTAAAAATGGGGACCCTTCCTATACCATTCTACTCAGACTCCGTAATATACCATTCGGGTTGAACTCCAGGCCTTGACTCTTTCCTGAACATCAGGCTCTGACTCCTACACGAACAATTAGGACCTGACTACTTCCTGAAGAGCTGGCTCCGACTCCTTAAACATCAGGGTGACTCTTTCATATACTGCAAGCTCTGAATCTTTTCCCGAACCTCCAGCTTTGACTGTTTCACTGTTTGACTGCTCCCCGAACATCAGTTTTTTTTTAATCCTGTGCTATGGTGTGTATAATAAACACACCTGCTCTATCTAGGATATTGAACTCTATTTAATTAAACACTCGTTCTATGTAGGATAATGAGCACTTTTAAAATAAGGAGGCCAAGAGAGCACTATCACAATCAAGCGCCTAGAACTTGTTAAATTTCAAACTGATTTGCTATTCTCTTTTACTGGATAACATTAAAAGCAGTGTTTAATTATTGATAACATTAAAGGGAAAATGCCAATGTTACCTTACTGTAAAGAATTTACTATTTTATGTTAACCTTCCACTAACCTTGCTCAGCAACAAATGTCTTAGCTGGGTTATTTAACATATATATATTAATTTTTTTTCATATGTTAGAACAATGATGACCGACGACACTCTTTCCCACACTTCTGATGGTCTTGTGTCTAATTTGTGTTATGAGTAAATGTGGTATTGTGGTGACTAACATTCTAGTTATAGTAGGATATACATTTTTATTACTTTAGAACACTTTTGAAAGCCTTGTTTTGAATGTAATTTTTTCATATTTTCTGCAAGTAAATAATTCAAAGTTTAGTATTTGTTCAGATGGATGCTACAACCCTTAATTGGTAACTGAAGTCGGTACCAGTCTAAGTGTTTGGTTAACGTCCGTAAAAACTAAAAAGAATGAAAGTTTACAACTTGTTCAATAAAGCAAAAAGCAAATATAAGGTTATGAGTAAATGTGGTATTGTGGTGACTGATCATTCTAGTTAAAAGTAGAATAGACCGAATTTACAGAAAGCTGCTGTATTTAGGGTAAAGAACACCGACAGATTAAGCAGGTACACCTTACCAAGTGTTACACTGTTCTATCTAACATATTGAACAGTTACTGATTTAGTATATATCCATTAGTAAATTACACACATGTTATCTCTATGATATTGTGCACTGTTAGATTCACCATAAGACATACTAAGAGTCACACTATATTATAACACATACTTGCTCTATCTAGAGTATTAAGTACATCCGAATGCAGCATGTACTATGTTTTGAGTGTCCTACTGCATTATTGCACACATCTGTTGCATCTAGGGAACTGATCAGTGTTTTCTACAAAATATAACATTTAGAAAGTGTCCTAGTGCAGTAATAATTTATTGCTCCTGAGTTTGTTTCAGATTATAAACCTAGGCATGAACAACAAAACAATAGTCAAAAAATGTGCTTAACATATTTATGAAAAATGATTAGTTTATTGCTCAATATATTGAAACACATTTATTTTAAGTTTGTTCACCACTTTCAAGCAAGAATATAATGAAAAAAAAAAAAAAACAATTTTATATTTAAATGGATGATTTTTATTTTAATGTGTCTTTTGAGAATGTGTAATTGTGTCAAAAGATAAAAACACAAATTTAAAAAAGGAACTGCAGCACTTAATGATATCAATCACAGAAACACATTGTTCAACCGTGATGTTTTAGTAATAAAACGTTTCTTTAACCGTCCTTATTTTGATTATTTGTAATAAGATTTTTGCTATAGTCTTCATTTTATATAAAAGAATATAAAAATAAATTTCAAGCTACATTGTCATCATCGAAATCTCCAGGTTGATTGTGTGGTTAATGAAACTAAGTAGGCAAATTCACTTGAATGAAAGATGTAATTGGGAAAAACAACCAAATTGTCTGAAATGGAAGATGAAATTATAAAATATACTATTCAATTGAATGAGTACAGTAATCAAAATGATGTGGCTAAAAATGTACATCATTAATAATCACTTTTTAAAACTCAAAATATGAAAGTAATGAAATGTTTGTGTTAAGTTCTTATTAGTGACTTGCTATCATCAAGAATCCACCCCAAAGAATGTTCTTTCTTTTATGATTTTGAGGAATAGATAATTAAAAACATAAGAGCTATGACGTAGTTATTATTGCAAGAACAGAGTCCTTCGTTTGTGATGATCAGTGATCTTTTCTTTTTTTTTTTTTACTAATCATACATCAAACTAAAGTCATGTATTAAAAAGAAATTGTTCATAACGATTACACACACACAAAAAAAATAACTGAAGCAGTGAGTCCTGTGTTTATAAGAATAAATGGTGTCTATTAATCCATGCATAAGATAATGGGTAGTCTGAATTTCTCTTAATTCAAATTGTGGTAAAGCCGGACTCTGATAATCAAATCTGAAGGAAAGAAAGCATCAAATATATAGAACATAAAGGAATCTATTTAAAAGGTGTTCTGAATTGTGAATAGAAAAGGATAAAATGCAGTTTGTTTAAAAATAGATAGTTTTGTAGTAAAAGATATAAAATTACAAAGAACAAATGCTGTACTCTATTGAAAAAGGCTGCTTCAATTGAGATTTTCTGGTACTGGTGGGTCTCAGGCTGTTAAGCAATTCCAAACTGAAACAGAACTAAGATATTGTTTAGTAGTAAAATAGCTTGGCCTTTTGGCTAAGATCAAAGTGTGGTATCTGTTCCGATGGGTGCTGCACTTCATGGATCGGTGTTGTCTTGGCCTTCGGGGCTTGGTTTCCGCCGGTCTGTGGGTCTGATCTGTCCTGTGCAGTTCTAGGAGGTCCACCCTCCGAGGCTTTACCTCCCCTCTTTGGGGAGGAGTAAGTTAATTGCTTGCTGCCTGAGGCGCCCCTGCCGGGGAATGCCGACAGGGCTGCCCAGGCAATTTTTAATGGCCAGAGTGCTCACCTTCTCGAGCGCTGGCTTTTCAAATCCCACTTTCCGACCTTGTGTCACATATTCCTATTGTGGGTGGGGGTTAAATAACGCCTTTTGGCTAAGATCAAAGTGTAGTATCTGTTCCGATGGATACTGCACTTCATAGATCGGTATTGTCTTGGCCTTCGGGGCTTGGTTTCCGCCGGTCTGTGGGTCTGATCTGTCCTGTGCAGTTCTAGGAGGTCCACCCTCCCAGGCTTTACCTCCCCTCTTTGGGGAGGAGTAAGTTTATTGCTTACTGCCTGAGGCGCCCCTACCGGGAAATGCCGACGGGGCTGCCCAGGCAATTTTTAAACCCCACTTTCCCAACCCGACTTGTGGGAGTAAGATAAAAACTGGCCTTGTGCCTAACTCCTGGAGAGGAGTAAATCAATACTCTAGTGTAAATTTGTGTTGACGTTTTCCTTTGTGGTAACTTTCTAATAGGAGATGTATTTACTATTGCCTGTTGGGTGAGGTGCCTAACTATATTCACGAGGGAGTCTCAATGGGACTATACAGTCATTTCACTTCTCACCAAAGTGCCATTGTTTTCACTAAGTTTCAGTGCTAATAGTTTTCAAACATTTAGTTAGAAAGTGAAAATAATTATAAAAAAAAGAATGTGCACCAAAAAAGTAAACAAAAATATTTTCTCTGATAATGACTGTTTTCCCCTATCTGTCCGACTGTCTCCCTTGCTTCATCTGTGTGTATGGTTTGGTTTATATCATGTAGCAGTATTTATATGGTGTTGCATAGTTAATAGAATAATACACATGCTGTTTATTGAATGTAACATCGACAAACAAATAGAATAAATAGCAAGCAAATAAAAATACTTGTTTGAAACAAAATAGTTGAAGAATACATTACCAGAGCCTCGTTAGCCAGGGTTATACAGAGTGAAACGGGCTATAAGAACTGGTGTAAAGTTACATCCATAACCTCCTAAGCATTTACACTGTTTTACCCTGTTACCACCTCTTAGAACAGGGACCAGAGGTTGGATTTTGGGAGGCATGTTTGGATGTTAAGCAACCAAAACCATGTTCTTTTAGTCAATTCTCAACTGTCATTCATTTGTAAGTTATGCTCAACTCTGGAGGAGTTGTCATTCATTTTTAAGTTATTCTCAACTCTGGAGAGGTGTCATTCATTTTTAAGTCATTCTCAACTCTGGTGGATGTGTCATTCATTTTCTAATTATTCTCAACTCAGGAGGGGCATTATTCATTATTTAATTATTCTAAACTCTGGGAGAGTTGTACTTTTAGAATTGGTAATTTGTATAAACAAAATGTAGTTAAAATGAATTTAGAATTCTGAAAACTCTTGAGGAGTTTGAAATTGGTGACTTACTGAAAAAGAACATGGTGACAATGAATATTGGAATTTTTATTGTGTTCTACACAGTTCAGTTGTCAATTTTGTTTTGTTTATCTGTTGATTTTAGATTCTTACCGATTTAGACTTTAGGTCATTTTGGAAGTTAAAATGAATTTAGAATTCTGAAAACTCTTGGGGAGTTTGAAATTGGTGACTTACTGAAAAAAGAACATGGTGACAATAAATATTGAAATTTTTATTGTGTTTTACACATTTCAGTTGTCAATTTTGTTTTGTTTATTCGTTGATTTTAGATTCTTACCGATTTAGACTTTAGGTCATTTTCGGAGTTACAATGAATTTAGAATTCTGAAAACTCTTGAGGAGTTTGAAATTGGTGACTTACTGAAAAAGAACATGGTGACAATGAATATTGGAATTTTTATTGTGTTCTACACAGTTCAGTTGTCAATTTTGTTTTGTTTATTCGTTGATTTTAGATTCTTACCGATTTAGACTTTAGGTCATTTTGGAAGTTAAAATGAATTTAGAATTCTGAAAACTCTTGAGGAGTTTGAAATTGGTGACTTACTGAAAAAGAACATGGTGGCAATGAATATTGGATGTTTTATTGTGTTCTACACAGTTCAGTTGTTGCTTGAAGAGCTTAGTTTTACTGTCCCAGGTATAATAAAGTGGAACTTCCGAGTAAAAATGTGTACGTGCAAAAAAATGCGTTTGACACAATTTGA
The DNA here is from genome assembly GCA_963556195.1 of Sepiola atlantica. Taxonomy (NCBI): domain Eukaryota; kingdom Metazoa; phylum Mollusca; class Cephalopoda; order Sepiida; family Sepiolidae; genus Sepiola; species Sepiola atlantica. The sequence goes on along the minus strand of OY744521.1, from coordinate 196,906,276 downwards.
AGAAAGCTGTTAGAGTGGTAGTAGGTGGATTTGCAACTCTATCTGCTGCAGTACTTTCAATAAAGTATATCCGCTGTCCATTTTCTAGAGTAACTGATAGGTGAATAACTCTTGCTATGAAAATCTTGAAAATGTGGCAGGTTAGTCACGTCTGATTTGCAAGAAATTAAACCAATTTTGATCTGAACCATGTATTGTGTTAAAAGTCCAAAGGATATGTTATTGTATGTAATATGTTTCTGATGTGTATCAATTCGGCAAATGAAGGGGGCATTAATTACTATTTAAAGCACGTAAATTCTATTTCCGTATGGAGCTTGAAAGGCAAACAAATCTGATGTGTTGGTCAGTAAATACTACTGGAAGTTATTGTAGTAAGTGTGAAACAGAAATATTGTTGTAGTCGAGTGGTGAACACTATCGACAATATGTCGCTTGCCACCGCCTCACGGGTAAATCTAAGTCTAAATTAATGTCAATTAGTGTATGTTGAAAAAAGAAGAAAATGTATTTAATATAAGGGCAGCAGTTTGGGGGGGTTGATTTTAATGTGGCTCTGTAGGCCTCTTTAATTTTCAAAGGCCCCCTTATCACACACAGAGTAAGTGTTTATTAAAAAATTTCAGCAATTGTTTTTTTTTTTTTTTGTGAGTTTAATGTTTTGTTTTTTTTAATTTATTATAATGGAAAATATCCGAATTTGTCAATTGTTTTTTATCGTGTAAAGTTCTAATGCCTTAAAAAGAAGTGTATCATATTTAATTATCGACGTTTACGAATTCATATTTGATTATGTCGGATGAGTTTTTATACTTAAAAATATTGTAATATTATTTATAAAAATATTGTAATATTATTTATAATGGGTGGCACGTTATTATGTAGTCGCTGTCTTATATATTTAGGTGGGGGTGGGTGGGGGAACATTTATTCCGTTTACACAGATTTTTCATTTACACGACAAAATAATTATGCCAAATTCTTATACTTTATATTATAAAAAAGGAAAAAAATAAAACTTTAAACTCTAAAAAATAAGAAAAGAAACAATACAAAAACTTTAACAAATTCTGATATTTTATTGTAATAAGTAAGGGTAGTTCTGCATTTCAAAAATCACTTGGACTTAATAATTGAAGAGTTCCATTCATTCCACCGAGTCAACCGGAAGTGCCAAACTGAATGTAAAGTCATCGATTTATCTTATTGTATGAATGAAAAGTTTCTGAAAGTAGGCAACAGTAATTTCTGAAGTGAAAATTTATCAATGAAATGAGTAGTTAGTGATTAGTCAATAGTGATCGTTTAAAACGATTTTAAGAAAGTTCAAATTCTGTATAAGTAACAGTTGTTTTAACTTCATGTAAATAAGTAAAACTCTTAATACTTGTAAAGAAAAATACATAAGAATTATAAATAAATATATTTTAATTTGTTGTGTTTTTTTTGGGGGGGGGGAATGAACAATTGTCAGTCAAATGTGTACATGTAAATGTTTTTATTTAAGTGTGAAAATACCGTTTTATTTATGGTTGGCTTACGAAGAGAAATGTAAATATTTACTTGCCTCCCCACGAAGGGAGATTGCATAATAAAGTCATATCGTATTTTTTTTTTACGATACGTTTAATAAACAAAAAAATTAAGTTATAGAAATATTTGTAAATAAAATTATCGATCTTAATTGTTGATTATGGATGGTGAGGCCAATGTACGGTTATTTTTTAAAATGTATATATTTTGTTTATTTATTAAAATATATTGCGTTTCACGTTGGGAAACTAAACAAACATGTTTTTGTGTCAGTATTTACTTGCCTCCCCACGAGGACAGAATGCATAATAAACTCATATATATATATTTTTTTTACGATACGTTTAATAAACCAATAATATTAGCAATAAATATATTTTAATTTGTTGTGTTTTTTTGGGGGGGAATGAACAATTGTCAGTCAAATGTGTACATGTAAATGTTTTTATTTAAGTGTGAAAATACCGTTTTATTTATGGTTGGCTTACGAAGAGAAATGTAAATATTTACTTGCCTCCCCACGAAGGGAGATTGCATAATAAAGTCATATCGTGTTTTTTTTACGATACGTTTAATAAACAAAAAAATTAAGTTATAGAAATATTTGTAAATAAAATTATCGATCTTAATTGTTGATTATGGATGGTGAGGCCAATGTACGGTTATTTTTAAAAATGTATATATTTTGTTTATTTATTAAAATATATTGCGTTTCACGTTGGGAAACTAAACAAAAATGTTTTTGTGTCAGTATTTACTTGCCTCCCCACGAGGACAGAATGCATAATAAACTCATATAGTGTTGTTGTTTTTTTACGAAGGGAAGTGTTTTTCAATCAGATTAAGGAATTTTTTGCCTGGTTTAGTTTTTAGCATCTGGTTATAGGGAGGGGTATAGTAGATTATACTTCTTTTTCTTTTGTTTTTATTTTTAATTTTGTTGTAATTATTGGTGTCCTGTTTTTTATATTTAATTTCGGTATTATGGTAACCACTATTTTTTAGAGCTGTATTGTAAATGTTGATTGATTTTTTAAAAACGCTTTCGTTGCTAGAATTGTTGATAAGCCTACTTTCGATCGAATTCGGGATATGTTTTATGATTGATCGGGGGTGATTAGACTTTGGGTGTACGTATATTGGGTTGGCGTTATCTTTTAGGTATGGTTCGTAGGTGTTTTTACTTAAGTTTAATGTGACGTCTAGAAAGTTCGTTGTTTTTATGTTAGCCATTACTTCTACTTTTAGGCCTATTTTTTTCATTTCTATATGTATAATTTTCTTGAAGTTTTCTCCCTTGACTTTGTTGGAGTCTCTTATTATCGCTAATCTATCATCTTTATAAAGGCCGATATCCGTATTATCAAATATATTTGTGAGTGTATATAAAATGAATAACCCCACAAGATCAGATGCCTCCGCAGAGTCAAGGGCACCCATGGCCAAATCAAAGGAGTTTGTGATATTCGTTTTAATCCATTGGTCCTCGTTGTTGATTAAAACTGATCTCCTACATTTTTTAATGATGTGAATTTCATCCTTGGATATGTCGGTATATATCTCGGCGAATTTTAGGGCGATATTGAAGAGTTCTTCTGATATGGATGGGTAGAAGTCCACTATGTCGAATTGTAAGAAGGTACAATTGTTCTTATTTTCTATACTGTTAAACCAAGTGATTGCGTCGGCAGTATTCACCCATTTGTTTAATTCTAGGTCTTTTCTTATTTGTTTGTTAATTCTAGATAGAATTGTTTGGCTGATTCTTCCTATTTCTGGTTTGGTCGGATTAATTAAGCGAGTGCTAGGGTTATTGTTAAAGTTAATTTTGTGGTCTTTAAATAAGATATAGGCTTCCTTAGGTTTTAACTTACTAACTTTGTTGCTAATTTTTAGTTTATCTGTGATTTGTTTACTTTCAGTATTTATTATATCTATGTAGTTATGTTCGCTTGTATCTATTTTTTTGTAGTTTTTTGTAATATTTTCTGTAAGTAGTTTGTTATACTCTTGTTTATCTATTTTGTAAAAAATTCTAGTTTTGTCCGCTTTTACGAATATTTTGTTAGAGTTGTTTATGTTTTTAACGATGGTGTGTAATTTTTTTTTGAAATTATTCTGTTGTTTGTGAAATTCTAAGTTTTTAATAACATTTAAGAGGTCATTTTCAAAGCTAGTCATGAGATCTATTGATTTAGTGTTTTTTAGGCTTTTGAATCCGTAGGATTCTTTTGTATCTACGTGTTTATCTTTATTGTTAATGAAGAAGTGTGCTCGCCATCGCATTCGGCGTATTAGTTCGTCCGTTTTTTAAAATTAATTTAATAATGTATCTATGCTTGCTAGGTGTTGGGATATTCTTAAGTGATGTTTCTAAGTTAATTTTTTCCATATTATTTTTTTAGTGGTGAAATAAATTCTTGTGAGAGTGCTCAACTGTTTGAGTTCTTCAATATCGCCCTAGAATTCGCCGAGATATATACCGACATATTCAAGGATGAAATTCACATCATTAAAAAATGTAGGAGATCAGTTTTAATCAACAACGAGGACCAATGAATTAAAACGAATATTACAAACACCTTTGATTTGGCCATAGGTGCCCTTGACTCTGCGGAGGCATCTGATCTTGTGGGGTTATTCATTTTATATACACTTACAAATATATTCGATAATACGGATATCGGCCTTTATAAAGATGATGGATTAGCGATAATAAGAGACTCCAACAAAGTCAAGGGAGAAAACTTCAAGAAAATTATACATATGGAAATGAAAAAACTAGGCCTAAAAGTAGAAGTAATGGCTAACATAAAAACAACGAACTTTCTAGACGTCACATTAAACTTAAGTAAAAACACCTACGAACCATACCTAAAAAAAAACGCCAACCCAATATACGTACACCCAAAGTCTAATCACCCCCGATCAATCATAAAACATATCCTGAATTCGATCGAAAGTAGGCTTATCAACAATTCTAGCAACGAAAGCGTTTTTAAAAAATCAATCAACATTTACAATACAGCTCTAAAAAATAGTGGTTACCATAATACCGAAATTAAATATAAAAAACAGGACACCAATAATTACAACAAAATAAAAATTAAAAACAAAAGAAAAAGAAACATAATCTACTATACCCCTCCCTATAACCAGATGCTAAAAACTAAACCAGGCAAAAAATTCCTTAATCTGATTGAAAAACACTTCCCCGTAACCAACCCTCTACATAAAATATTCAATAAAAATGATCTAAAATTATCCTACAGCTGCTGTGAAAATCTAGAAATGATAATTAAGGCACACAACAACAAAATACTAAAAGACAACAATAGAGAAGAAAAAAATAAACAAAGTGGAAAATATAACAAAAATAACACTACGAAGAAGAAAAATATAAACAATACTAATAGAAATAAACAAAACACTAATAATAACCACCCGAATAGAAACGAAAAAGTTAGCAATGAAGAGAAAAGATGTAACTGCATAAATCGTAAACTTTGTCCACTACAAAATAAATGCCTAACTAAAAGTGTTGTATACCAAGCAACGATATTTGCCAACGAAAGACCAAATAACAAGAAATACTAAGTGGGTATGACATCCCTAGACTTTAAGACCAGATACTATGACCACAAAAGCACATTTAAAAACAAAGAACGTCGAACTAAAACAGCACTAGCTAACCATTATTGGGAGCTCAAAGAAAATGGACACTCAACAATAATTGAATGGAAAATAGTAAGACAGACCAGTACATTTAGAAACTTAGACGACCCGTGTAGATTATGCCTGAATGAAAAATATGAAATCCTAAATTTTAAAGATCCCCGAAACCTATTAAACTCTAGAAGCGAAATAGCAAACAGCTGTTTACACAGAAATAAATTTACCGTAGGATGATATACAATAAATAAAATTAAAAAAAAATAAATAAATAAAAATAAAAAACTGAACAAGTTAAAATTTAAAACTTAAAATAGAAATACAAGAAACCACGTGTTAAAATAAATTCGCCTACTGTATTGACAAAACAAAGGAAACAGGATATAGGAAAATCCATTGTTAACAAACAATAGGATAGACATAGGAGCGTCACCAACAAAGCCTTTGTTCGCGGGAAGCCCAACGATTGGCTGAGGGAACAACAAAGAATCTGATTGGTTAACTAGCAAGCCATGTATATAAAACACCTGACAAAAATAACTCCATGCATTTAGCCTGACGATTCCCCCCGGGGATGAAACACGGGAGCCTCTGTGTAGCTTGATTGCCATATATATTTTCATTGCTTTCTATATATATATATATATATATATATATATATATATATATATATATATATATAATGAAGAAGAATGGAAAGGAATTAGAGAAGCAAAAGCCAAATCATAATTCAATTCAATTGCTCAGAGCAAGGTATATTCCGCAAAAAAGGCAATTTATTCAAGTTAAATTTTCCTTAAGCCAGGCTTTTCAAAGATCAAAATCTTATCATCAGAGGAAGTCGCTGGGATAGATAAGTTGGCAAAGGCTCAGATTTAAAATTTGAAAAAATAAAATAAAAGCTGTAGGGGAAGAAACACAGGGCAAAATTCTGCCCGAATGCAAGCAAATGTCCGATTGCTAAAAAGTCCGGTGTCGAAAAGTCCAGCGGAGAGAATGAGATGTAGATAGGTAGGTCGTTAAAAGACCTGAAAGGTTGTGAGAGAGGATTCAAAGTTAAATTCCAAGAAGCCACAACTTCAGGTGCGGCGAAAATAGAAAATCCAAAGGGTAAAATGTCCAATAAGAGGTACGCTCGTGGATGCAGGCAGGCAGGCTCAGAAGAGAGTGAGGTGGAAGATATTCGCCATTAACAATACTTCCTGGGCAGAGATGTCAAAGAAAATGCTTTAAAATGGGAAAAAATGTAGCGAAAATATTCATTCTACCTGCTCTATCCTGGATATTGAGCTGTATACTCTTCACAATAGGTTTTACTTTTCCTAAAAGTTCGCTTTTAGTACACCACTTTATATATATATATATGGAAAATAAAAAAAAAGAAAACCAAAAATGTTATTTATGTATTCATCAACGTTTCGTCTTTATTTCAAGACTTCCCCAGTATGATTGACCTGAAGAAGATAACAAACAGATTACAAAATATTTGCGAGTTATTTTCTACAGACCAATAATCATGAGGAAGTCTTAAAATAAAGACGAAACATTAATGAATACATAAATAATATTTTTGGTTTTCTTTTTTCATTTTCCATTTGAATATTAGTTCCATTTTTATCATATATATATATAATCATTATTATAATAATAAATATTAAAATATTACCTACATAAGTAATATAATCTCTCTCTCTCTCTCTCTCTCTCTCTCTCTCTCTCTATATATATATATATATATATATATATATATATATATATATATATATATATTGTATCTCTACCCGAACGATTACGTATTAAGAAAATACAAATAAGGAATACATTTGTATTATTTAGATTATTCGGACTATTAGTCTCGTCTTGGTTGTTATAGTCACAACGTTTCGGTCAATGAAATATCCGACTGATCGAACAGCAACCTTATACTCGAATTTGTGCTGAACACGAAACCTGCGCGGAATTTCGAACTGAACCCATTATTAAATCCACAGTAGTAGATTGTTCTTATTCCGTCACCCATGACCGGCTAGAAATGTTACTTTTATGTTATTCTTAGTTATTATCGCGTTCAGTAAGAATTAGACATGTAATCCTAGAAGACTGTCACTTTAAACTAGTTGTTAACCACCGTTGTTATCTGTTGCGTAACGTGTCCACACATCATAACTGACCGGTTTGGCTGCGTCTAGGACTTTTCAGTTTCCTTGGTTAGCGTACTTACTCCATCCGGCCCCTTGTCTGCTTGCATTGCCTCTCATCAACACACTACTAAATTATTTCAAAGAACATTCTCTCTTACGTCTCGGTATCTTATTCAACCAATCAGCGGCTTTGTTCAGCCCCTCCTCCTTTACTACATATAACAAATTTAGATATATTTTAGAAATATCTCGTTTTCCCAGTAACTCGCATACAAACATGTTATCATAATAGATGAGCGATTATTCGATTTGGAGCGGATTAAAAGGACGATTAACGTAATCCATTTGCCAATATTTACTTCTTATATCGTCCGGCTGCACTAAATTTAGCTGAGTAAAATAATGGATGAATCTTTGAGGTCGAGTTGGATTTTGTTTTATTTCTTGATACAATGTATCGATAATAAGATTCAAACCCATTTAATGACGTTGAACACATTACCACGGGACTGATTCCCCAGAGACTAAAACATGGCCGTATTCAAATCCAATGTCAACAAATACTTTTAATCATCTCATAATACTCCATCTCGTAAACCTTTATCTTCTAGATGGACTGTCATTTGAAACTTTTAAAAGTCGCGTATAGTCCATAAGCAATCATCAGCGACTCGAAGTGAAAACAACGGAGAGGAATGACGTTTGAATTAACCGTTAATCGGTGTTTTGCTGATGAGCCACTTTTGAAGCAATCACTGGGTCAAGGGTAAAGGTTATATAATAATATATGGGTCTTAATCGTAATTAAGTTTTATTAAAAATAATTTAATTGTTGATGATGGATGTTGGCTGTTTTACCGCTTCAAAAGTGTGTTTATTTTAGGGATAACTGTGTCGTAGTTTATTGGTCAGCGAATGGGTTAGGTTCTGGCTGAGATTTATTAAGTGTTTTATGTTATTTTTACTTATTTTTTATTTGTTTATTAATTTATCACTTTGTGTTTTTTTATCTATATTCCTGGGGGGTCTATATTTGAGTTGATTAATTGCTATGTGGTGACTGAATGTTGAAGTTGGGTATATATTTATCAGTAAAAGGGTTTATCTAAGGGATATCGAAATGTGTTTATCTCATTGCAATATGCATTCGTGTCGGATTCTTGTAATTAGTTAATTTTGTTAGCTTTATCTATCATTGTTTACGAGTCTATTGTAGGGTCTGTTAAAGACAGAAGGGGTTAAGCTTTAGTCATATATAATTTCTTTAATTTAATGGAGTTTTATAGTTATATTTCTAGACGTTTAGCTAGTAATATTTATTTATTTTTTTTAAATGATGGGTATCTTATGATTTATGTATAGAAGACTTTTAAAAGTTTAAAAAGTCAATCCATCTGGATTTAACGTTTTTTTAATAAAATAATTTGTATTTAGCTCTTGCTATTTTGCAATCGAGCAATTCATTGATTTCCTTTTAACATGTTTTCTATGTGATGTCTTGAATTGGAGAATCCCTTCCCCCTGTATTCTGTTTTTAATATTGGGACTTGGGAGCCCACGAGCAACTTTATGACAGTTTTACCTTTTTTAACATTTATCATTGTCACGCGCTCGATGCCGTTGTCCCGACGAAAGCTGTGTGTGCAATATACTAATATAGTAAAGTAGTAAAACTGAAAGACAAAAACCCCGTGAAATAAGAATTATTGATGATTTGATGACATGAAATAAACCTGAAAACCGAAGAGCAAGTAGTAAGGGAAAGATGACAAGATTTGTGGGTTAAAAACGTTTTCTTTATTTACATGTGTTTTTATGTGTATTCTCTTAATGAAAAAACAAATGGCGGGCATTATTAAAGAAGATAGCATCATTATTTTTCGAGTGTCTTTTGATACACATTTTGGTTATTGGCCTATATAAGCATGCAATGAGAATAGTTTTAATTAGTTTGCTTTGTAATAAAAGAGATAAAAATAGTGAAATTATGATTACAATTTTGATGTTACGGTTTTTCGTGATTTAATTTTATGAGAGATAAAAATTCACTGTAGAAGACGTTTGAAAACATCTTGAATTTATTATCAAGAACAAATGTGTTTTAAAATGGGCAGAAACAATTGTATGAATAAAGATATTTTTTAAACAAATTAGGAACATTTATTAAATTATTAATTAAGTATATATATGTATATATACATTACATATACTATATATAGGGGTCTATCTCCAAAACCCTTGTAGAGACATCCAGCGCGAACGGAGACCGCACGATATTATTGTACCTTCTTTGAGAACATATACTTTGTTCCAAGACTAAAGGCAAACAAAGTATATTTTAGTTTGAGTTTCACGTTTGAGACAACGGCGTCATCAAATGAAATTTAGAACAAATTACGTTCCATGCATGGCATATTCAGCTATCAGGCAATCACATGTTTTAAAAAAAAGGTGGAGGGTGATAACGTACATACGAATATGCCATTGACTTAGTGTATTATTACATTAAGATAGCATGGATCTGTCGAGCGATGGGTATTCTTCTAGTACTTTACAAAGCAATTAGGGAAATGCTTGAAATGTCCAAGGAAACAAATTGTCCCGCAGAAGCAATCTGCAAGACAATGGCATTGATTGATCTACTCAAGTATTCTAAATATTCTCTTCCGGTATTTTCTCATTCGAATGGTTTCGTTAATTCCGAATCAACACTCATTAAAAACCTGTTTCCCAACCGTTCAAAAGCATCGGCCTTAGCGTTGTAGTTTTGGCATTAAAATTAATTCTGTTGAGTTCTTAATCTTCAAGGCTTTTAACGCAGTATAACAACCCTCCCACCCCGTCGGCCACCATCTATTCCTTTTTCATTATCACCAATATTTCATCTTCCTGATTCAATCGAGATTTCTGTTCTGTTTGTGACGTTTCTATTTGCAATGCCGTTGTTTTACGTTGCGTCTTCGAATCTCTATAAGAGACGTTGTCAGTGAGGCACGCTCTATTTTGAACTAGCATGATAACCAGGCGTTGCCCGAGTGCTTGGACAACAAAATAGAAGCGTTTACATGTCTGTGCAACATTTATTTAAACTTCTCTCTTTCTCTCCCTTTCTCTCTCTCTCTCTCTCTACTATCACCGTCACAACTTCTTCTCTCTTCCCCTTCCCCATGACCCCTTTTCTTGCTTTCTCTTGCAACTGAAAAATAATCGTTGACGAATTACAACATAATAACATAAAAAAATCGCTATAAATGTCGACCCCCTTACTAATTCTGTTTCTCTTGATCCTCACAAGAATGAATATAAAAAAATTAAAATGAGGGTATATTTTTCAGAGGCAATGGCGAAAGTAATATATATCAGTTTTAAGGGTGTGTCTTGTGTGGTTTTTGACGTTTAACCTTGTGACACAGACGGACGCACATACAGATAGCTTTCCTTTATATAATAGAACCAGCAGGGCTACCCGGCGGTCCCCGGGGCTCTCTCTTCACTCGTCACCTCATTTCACCGGCCCCTCTCCATGTTGCCTTCCGCTAAAGCTGTATCTTCCCTACCCTTACTCTTCCGTTGCAAAAGTATAACACATTTCTTTTAAAAGTACAACCTCTGTCTACACATTCTATATACGTACGTATCTCCGCCTTGGTGCGCATACTATATACGTACTTATCACTGCCACAGTGCGCATACTATATACGTACTTATCTCCGCCCCAGTGCACATACTACATAAGTACCTATCTCCGTCCCGGTGCGCATACTATATGCGTACCTATTTAGACCCCGGTGCACATACTATATACGTACCTATCTCAGCACCGGTGCGCATACTATATACATACCTATCTCAGACCCTGTTCGCATACTATATACCTACCTATCGCCGCCCTGGTGCACATACTATATACATACCTATCACCGCCCCGGAGTGCACACTATATACGAACCTATCCCCGCCCCGGTGCACATACAATACACGTACCTATATCAGCCTCGGTGTGCATACTATATACGTATTTATCTCTGCCCTGGTGCACATACTATAAACGTACTTGTCTCCGCCCGGTACACATAGTATATACTTAACCATCTCGGCCCCGGGGCGTATACTATATACGTACCTATCTATGCCACAGTGCACATACTATATAGGTACCTTTCTCTGCCCTGGTGCACATTCTATATGCATACATATCTCAGCCCCAGTGCGCATACTATATGCTTACCTATATCAACCCCGGTCCGCATACTATATACGTACATATCTTCGCCCGGGTGTACATACTATACACATTCCTATTTCCGCCCCAATGCACATACTATACACGTACCTATCTCAGCCTCGGTGTGCATACTATATGCGTACTTATCTCCGCCCCGGTGCACATACTACAAACGTACTTATCTTCGCCCGGTGCACATACTATATACTTACCCATCTCCGCCATCCGTGCGCATACTATATACGTACCTATCTATGCCACAGTGCACATACTATATGCGTACCTATATCCTCCCCGGTCCGCATACTATATAAGTACCTATCTCCGCCCAGGTGCGCATACTACATACACACCTATCTTCGCCCTGGTGCGCATGCTATATACATACCTATACTCATATTATTGCGCCCCTGTCGTGTGAAAGATACACACAATCTAGATCATGTGTGTAGCGTCACTATCATAAAAACATATTAATGCGCCAATGTCGTATCAAAGAAGAAAAATCATGTTCATATATGTTATGTCACTATCATAAGAAAGAACTCATATTAATGCGCCCACGTGTATCAAAGAACCAAAATCATGTTCATTCATGTTGTGACACTATCATTAAAAGAACTCATATTAATGCCACCTTGTCTTATCAAAGAACCAAAATCATGTACATTCATGTTGTATCACTATCATAAAAAATAACTAATATTAAGGCGCCCCTGTTGTATCAAAGAACTTAAATTATGTTTATTTATGTAGCGTCACTATCATGTTCATTCATGTAACGTCATTTTCATTAAAAAAAAAACTCATATTAAGGCGCCCCTCATTTCAGGTTGAATTGTAAGGAATGACTTGCATTTATTCTCAAATTAAAATATGTCTTCAAATAGCGTACGCATGTCGTATATAATGTTTTGACTCACCTCTCTCTGATGTCATTTCCGGTTGAATTGTAAGGAATGACTTGCATTTTTTCTCAAATTAAAATATATCCTCAAATAGCGTAGCATGTTGTATATAATGTTGAATAGGCGCATCTTATTTCAGATGCGTCCAAGCATTTTCGTTGGGCAGTAAAAATTTTGAAATAGCATTTTCGTTGATCTACCACGCTTAATTTTAAAATAGCATTTTCATCGATTTGTAATGCTTAAGTTTGACATAGCATTTTCATTTGTCTGTCATCCCAAATCGAGCCATGTCTATTAGCGCGGTTTACGGTGGTTTATATCAGAATATTTGTAGATATATTTTAAAAACATTATTGTAGTACGAAACTATTTTAATTTGGAAAACTTAAAACAATGAGGTTTTTTTTTTTAAAATTAATAAAGTTTATTTTCAGCTTTTGGAGCTATAACTTCCTTGCCAAAGTGTAAACCGCGCTAATAGACATGATTTTATTTGTTTCTTCTACCATAATGTCTGCATTCCATCTCGAACAATATGAGAACAAGTAGACTTTTTGCTTTGACAAGAGAGTTATATCTCTGAAAGCTGTTCTAAGTTAAAATAAATGTTATTTTCACAAAAGAAATCACATTGTTTAAAATTTACCAAATTTAAATATTTTACTACTACGACAATATTTAAAAAAATAATATGCCTACACATTTTCTAATATATATATATATATATATATATATATATATATATATATATATATATAATTATTTCCATAATTAGACACGGCCACAGCCAACACAAACCATAAACCACACACACACGCACATACACGCACCCCCATATATATATATATATATATATATATATATATATATATATATATATATATATATATATATATATATATATATATATATATAATCTCTCTCGAATTTAAAAAAAAAACTGTATATATATTAGTGACTGTCAGTTTCTCACCTTAAGAAGCTGTCACTCACCATGCGTTGTTAAGTACATAAGCTCTATCGCCGATATATATATGAAACATTGTAAAAACTGTCTGATTCTGAAAAAAAAGTTTGACCTAGGATAGCCTAATGTTTGAAAGGTCATGAAACACTAACAAACTAACTTGTAGGGGCAAGTATCCTCATGCCAGGGTGTCATAACAAACCCCTGTGCATGGAGACCGAATGCACTCGAGTATAGTGGCTAGTCGGCATTCCTTGCATTCTACTGTAATATATGTTACTGTTGAATTTTAAACCAATTCCGACTATTGTTACAGATACGAATAACAAAGACTGCAGTCAGATTAAGTTGACATTTTTATTTTAATTCTCTCGCTCCTCAGGGGAGATTCTTTGTTTTTGTTCTGAATGCCGATGAAGCAGAATAAAAATCGTTTTAAAAAAAGTGCTGTTCTCTGCAAATATCTTCGGATATGACAGGTGTTAATTTTATAGTTTTCACTGAAAACGATATTCAGTCATTATTGACGAAATCCCAGATAAGAAAAGCTCTTCCCTGCACACATGTTTCAAAAAGCAACGGAATATAAACAGATTCAAATCATTGATTTTATTATCCAATACAAAAGATGGAAGCCTCGTCTAAACCAAGTAACACATTATAACTATAGTTTCTAAAATCATATTATTTATAGTTTGAGCACAAGACGAACAAATTCAAGGCAGATAAATGTTGAAATAACCTGCTTTACCACCTCTTACGCCTAGCAGTTGTGTTCTAAGATTCATAATGCTTGGTTACTTAGTTTAAGAGTGAATCCTGTAAATACAAATACATGAACATACACACATACTTCACTTTATATGAATAGAGATATGATAATTATGTCAAACGTACTCTATACGTCATAGATAGCGTTCTTAAATTTATATTTCATTAGTTAAAGATATAAAATTGTACCGATTTAATTCCATAATGCAACATTAGATTTGGAAATATCATATATATAGTAGGCTGCAAATACCCACACACAGTTTTAGGTTTTCTTAATTTGCATATTTATTGACTTGGAGTAGAACCGTCAAGTCAAAACATATAGACTAATCAATATTTATCTGCTGCCGAATACCCAGAGGAAAAAGGGGCCAGTACAAAATCGGCTTTGTAGCCGGTTTTGTACTTGTCCAACTTTTTTTCCTTGGGAAAACAATACGCTTAGGACGACCAAGTTTACCGTGAAACTGCAGTAAACTGTTTAATTACTTATTCTCTCTCTCTCATATATATATATATATATATATATATATATATATATATATATATATATATATATATATATATATATATATATATATATATATATGTGTGTGTGTTTGTGTGTGTGAATGCATGTGCGAGTGTGTATTAAGTATCAAATCAAGGTTATATCATTCTATCATTTAATGACTATTTCGGAACAAAATAACATTTACAGGTGTTTCTGGCGACAGAAATCACGTTCAATCTAGACTGTTATAATTCACCCCCCTTTCACCAGAAAGGCGATAAATCCGGAGTAATCTACGAAATCCAGACCAGAAATCCCCAGAGGAATGGAAAATGGGCCATCAGAGATCGTTATAAACAGGACAAAGTACAAGGGGACAATTCTCATACAAAACAGTCAAATCTGATGATAAAAGCAAAACTATTGTCAGGGAAATTGCCCAAATGGATAAAATATTATATGAGAAGGTTTTAAAGTAAAAAAAAACTGATGAAAACAGATAAACACAAATAAAAATACTGTAAGCTTTTCCAATAGAAACAAATAAATAATCGATACAATTATTACGTACACATATCCTTAATAAATTGCTTAACAATACACACACATATATATATATATATATATATATATATATATCAATATGTCGCATAAGTCTATTCTTCTACACAAATAACTTTTAGTTTTACACAATTCTCCACCTAATCCACCTTCCACTTCAGTCTTCTCTCCTTCATTTAGTTATCGACCCTTTCAACTTATATAATCTACGCTGACTTGATTGAGCGACGCATAAAGACACCGGAAGTGACCGTTGGTCTAAATCAGGCGATTTATCATCTTACTAAGCCAGCTCGGCGCATGCGCTGACTGAATTATGGAGTCGAGGACATCCATTCATTATTTGCCACTAACGGCCAAATAGTGTTTTCCTCTCAGCTTCATTTGTTTGAGTAAATAATTATTTCAGCCGGATATTAACTCGCTAAAATAGCTTTTTTTCTGTCCATTTGTTCCGTTAATTTTACACTATATTCTCTTAAACCGAATGAAAGAAACAATTATGCACTAAAGTAAGTTAATAGATAAACAATGTCTACAATGAACAGAATTAGAAATGAAATTTTATTTTGTTCTTGTTTCGAATCTCAGCGTAAAACACTCTGCACATCTGGCTTCATCACAAAGATGTGATACGGCGAAATAGGCGTCTGATCATGCGACAACCCACACCTGAATTTGACTAAAGTGGATAATCATTTAGAATAAAACTCCACCTGTATATATATATATATATATATATATATATATATATATAAATATATATATTATTTTTTAACGGCCTCAATTTTTGAAATGTTAAATTTCTTTTCTTTTTCTTCTCTTTCTCGATCCCTCCATTTCATTCTCTCCAAATATGATCTGAGGTTAAGATCGGATTCTAACTCTGCCTGATGAGATCTCAGTTTATAGTAACTGTTGATCGATTACATCGACATGCCAGTGTCGCCGATTTTGTACATGTCTGTGTAAATAAAATTATCATATATAAAGCTCTATTTTGATATTGAGCACTTTTTATAAACCCGGTTAAAATTCTCTGGATTACCACCCTATGGATATTTTTCACCTGGATTATTACCATTATCATATATATATATATATATATATATATATATAAAAGAATAACATAAACCCGACGGTATGAATTAAAAAGGAAAAGCGGGATCCCTAAAACTCAACGTGTTGATACACTGTTGCGAGAGATTTATCAAGAGCGACGAAGTTAAACGTAGTAAAAAAAACTCTCAGCCCTATAAAGAAATAGCCAACTCATAATTCAAAAAAAGGAAATAAGTCAGCATTTTTTAGATTTTACATTTTAGTGAGCACTGCCTGCCAGTGCCTGCCAGTGCCTGCCACTGTTCGCTACTGTCCGTCATTGTCATGTAAATATATATATATTCTCATGTATAACAAAAACTTACCTGTACATAGAACAATCGATACTAATTTTACTATTAAGCTATGAGATTGTAATTTACTTTTTCATGTGTGCACTATCTCCACTATTGCAAATATTAGGTGATAAGAGTTTTTAAGAGAATAAAAGGAAGTGATGTGAGAACAGTGATCAAAGTGATTACTTAATCTGCCAACCAATTGAGTATACAAACATTGCTTTTTGATTTTGCACCCGGGCATCGCTGGTATATATATATATATATATATATATATATATATATATATATAATGTCTACATAATAAGTGAACAGCAAATTGGAAATTTTGTTTAGGAATATTGTCTGACTATATTTTATCAGAATTTTTAACTGACCTCACATCACACCTCAACAGTTACATTCTGACACTTTTAAGTCGTTTTCAATTGCCTAGGTAAACTTTCAGATAATCATCGATTATTTCAGAGACCTTTGCCACAAAGTTATGTATTCTGATGCCATTAAAGCTTTTCGAACTTTGACAACGACAGATCGGTCAATTTTGAGGAAGATAACGTCATCTTTATCATTATGTTGGCCACGTGTAAAAAAAAGATGGGGTCTGTCCAGTTGGTGAATGTCCGTTGATAAGGTGAAAGGAGATTTAAAGATGGAAAAAGGGGGTTTCGTGAAGGCAGCGTTGAAAATGTTCAAAAATGAAGTAAATCCAATAGAAAGATGTTTAGTTCAATTGTAGGTGGAACGCACTTATTCGGAAATTCCCGACTGCCTGCGTTTAATATGAACAGTTCAATCTCAACTTCTGAAAAACTACTCTCATTCTCGCCCCACGGAAGTATTTTAAAATGGCCCGAATTCTCAAAATTACTTTCGAATAAGTGCGTTCCACCTACGATTGAACTAAAAATCTTTCTATTGGATTTACTTCATTTTTGAACATTTTCAACGTTGCCTTCACGAAAACCCTTCCTTTTCCATCTTTAAATCTCCTTTCACCGGACACCTTATCAACGGACATTTACCAACTGGACATACCCCATATTTTTTTTACTCGCACACGCTCACTACTTAATATTTTTTCAAATTTTTAATTTTAGCTTTTCCACTGCCATCTATGTAATTCCTCTGATGATAAGATTTTAATCTTTTAAAAGCCTTGGCTTAAGAAAAAAATAATAAACATGTTTTTACCGAGTAAACTTTGCATTGAACAATCGAAGTCGAAATAGATTTGTCATTCATACATGTTTATCTGTCTTCTTTTATTTATCTTTATAATTGCTTTTTCTCGTATATTGAGCTTAAACCATTTCACAATAGATTCTATCTACTAAAAGTATACTTTTAGTTTCATATTTTATATATATATATATGTACATATATATATATATATATGTACATATATATATATATATATATGCAAACATTGTTAGAAATAACAGAATTCGTCTGCTTAATTATACCTTTTTTATTTTTCCAATTTTTATAATGGTCGATTTTGTATTAAAATAACAACAAATACTAAATGTCCAATAGGTATCACGAACGTTTTCGGTGCTTCGTCGAATCATCGTCAAGTTTCAAAAGCAAACGAACAAAAAAGCTGGAAAAAGAAAAGAATGTTTAAAAAAAGAAACGCGCAGAGTAAGATTCTCTTCCACTAACATTATATATATATATATATATATATATATATATATATATATATATATATATATATATATATATATATATATATATATATAGTGAAATATATTCATGGACATTAAGCTACACAGAGACGTCCACGTTTCATCCTAGCACGGAATCGAGAGGCTAAATAAGCACTTAGCATGACAGTTGTCTGTTAGGATTAAACGCGGACGCCTCTGTGTAGCTTAATTACCATAATATATTTTCATAATATTATTAGACCTTATTCACAAAGCAATGCGAAAGTAAATGCTGAAAATATATATAATCTTATATATAAGATCACCTTATAATATTATATGTGTATATATAACAATTATGTACATATACATATATATATATATATATATATATATATATGCTATAACTATATAGTATAAAACAGTAATATATATATATATATATATATATATATATTTATTTATATATATATATATATATATATATATATATATATACGTGGGGGTATTTTTAACACATATTCTCATCAAAATACATTTTTGACAGAGTATCTCGTCTTTAACCTCACAAAATAATTTGGATTAACGTGGGAAAAAGAATATAAGAAACATATAAAACGGTTATAATATACGTTGAAGCCTCTAAATAAATAAGAAAATATAAATCTACATTAGAAATCAAACGTATAATTTCACGTAAAGCCTCTAGACACGTGCCAAGTGTTATAAAAAACAATGCAAATGGTTATTATGGTAAAAGAAAGACGAACGAAACAAAAATGAAGATGTCGCAATTAAAGACTTGTAAATGATGTGCAGTCATTTATAAAAGCGTTTATAAGTTTATTTGTTTATAAATTTGTTTTCATTTAATCAATCAAGTGCAGTACGCTATGCAAAAAGGCAGCTAGAATATATTGCATCTATATACCGTCTGAGTGTTAATCTTTACACCTGGATATGTTAGGCATCATCACAGTATCTTCTAGCAGGCTGTTCCAGGGAGGAAAAGCACGGGCAGAGAATGCTGTATTTCTTCTGTTGAGACGAACGCGACGATGGTACATCTTCTGCAAGTGTCCGCAGAGACTGCGATTTGTGTTAGGGTGAAAAAACTCCTCTAAATGTAGATGTACATTCTCGTTGATGATGCTGCAGGCTACAATCCGGTCCCGTCGCATCCTACGCTGCTCAAGTGAGGACAGATGTAATCCTTGAAGCCGTCCTTTGTTCGTAAACGTGGAGAATCCCGTCACCAACCTTGTTGTCCATCGTTGAACACGCTCCACGTGTAGGATATCTGAAGAAAAACATATTTTGATAAATGGGGAATAGGGTCTTCTTACGTATTGTTTGGGTTATTCTGACTATTGTTCTCATCTTGGATGTTATTCTCATAACGTTTCGACCGATGTAACCTCCGACGTTTTTTAAGTGTATTTTGTCGAACTCGGGAATTTTTCTGCCAAACTCGGGAATCTGTACGGAATTGCAAACATTTTATTTAATCCACGAGGGTAGCTTGCCACCCGTGACGTAACGGATAAAGTGCTAAGTAAATCGGTTCTAAGTGACAGTCGTCTGAAAGTTGAAGGCTCAATCTTCAGTGCGAGCGATACTAAACATACAATTGCGAATTACTTCAGACTTCTACCCGGTCATGGCTGACTGAACGAGAGCAAGCCTATAAGATTAAAGGGTTGTAGTGTGGACTATTTTTAGTTTTATTTTACTGTATGCAAAGGGGGTCAAAAGAGGGGGAAACCCATCGTGAAAATTCAGATACCTCCAATATTAGTGAAATTTTGACAATGGGTATTAGACATCAATCAATAAATATTCTCCAAATTTCAGTTTCTTTGGAGTAGTTTGAAGGGTTTTTACGGAGCATTAATATAGGCACACGCTCCCATTTGTAAATTCAAATATTTCACATTTGCATTGCATTTCATTAAAAACTAATTAATCAAAATTGCCTGAATTTAATTTTTTTCTAAATTCCTCTTAAGTTAAGCCTTATATTTTAGACATTTTCTAGAATCAAAATCACGTAATTGATTTTAATCAACATTAGAATAAGGATTGTAGACATGAGGGTTAGTATCATTATATCTTGATTTTAATCTTCGTAAGGAGAGATAAATTGATGCAAAACTATTCTGTTCGGGAAGTCATGTTACCCTTGATCGGGCTGGTATTCTCCTATTTAAGTATAATAATGAAATTAATTTGGATTAGTATAAAAAGTCTTTCGCAGATAGAGGTATAATTTTTATCACAAAGGTCAATATTAGGAATTGCAAGATCCAGGAAAAAGCGTAGGCGTACAAAACAATTATTAAACACATTAAGTATTGTTAGGATACGTGATGAAACAATACCAGACACTGTTTAACTTTTTACAAAGGCGGGGAAATCGCAAAATGAAAATTGTGTTTAAAGGAGATTATGTGTATTTCTCTGATCAAAGAACAAACAAAAATCTGATTGAATTACACTAAGATGAAAGAACATAAAATAATGTTCCGTTTTTCAAAGAGATGAATATTCAGTTGATTTAATCCTCATCCTCATTTAAATGTCAACCGAAAACAAAAATGTTCTAAAATTTGGAAAAATAGTTAAATATTTACAGGACGGAGAAATGAATCATACATTATTAAAAACAATGAGGAAAATGGTTTAACTTTCAAAGCGGCGTTTCTAATATGCTCAAGAGTTAAAGGGAAGCTGCCTTAAAAACTTATCTTAAGAGATTGGAAAATAGGAACATTTACGTTAAGAATTGAGGATATAAGATACTGTATATTTTCAACACCAAGAATATATATATCTATACCTATATAGTTGGTTCCGAAGAGTCCGTCAGGTTAAAACATTGACTTACCGATATAAGCTATATATATATATATATATATATATATATATATATATATATATGATTATTTTATTTACAGAGACATGTACAAAATCTGCGACACTGGCATGTCGATGTTATCGATCAACAGTTATTATAAACTGAGATCTCATCAGGCAGAGTTAGAATCCGATCATATTTGGAGAGAACTGATCTGAGGTTCAAAGAATATTAGAATGTGTATTGAAATTGTAGCAACATCTTATGAAGTAAAAAACCAGAATAAAAACAACAAAGGAAAAGAGGGAGAGATTGAAAATGAGTATCACGATGAAACTATATATATATATATATATATATATATATATATATATATATAGTTTGTGCTTTTCTCTTCATAGTGGTTTATCATATGAAGCTATAATGTTAATAAGATAGTGCTCATAATGAGTAAAGCTATATTTTAGTATATATTTTTTATTGATAAAAAACATTTTGGCTACATATGCGCATACATGCTTCAGCAACGGCCTTATTCGAGTTCTAGCATCATCAGGCTACTGCTGTTGCCACTGTTTTGTCCTGATGATGCTTAATCTCGAATAAGATCGTAGCTCAAACATGTATGCACATGTATACTAATATATATATATTCATATATATATATTCATATATATATGTATATATATATATATATATATATATATATATTTACACATCCACAGATAGACTTTTTGCTGTATCACAGCTCTTTTCTGTGACAAGAGTTACACATTCTTCGAGCCGGTATAAGTTTGTGTTTGAGTTTAGATTTGAATTCATATTCTTTTAAAAAAAAGAATATAAATTAAAATCTAAACTTAAACACAAACTTAAAGTTAAATCCTGTTTTAAATTTTTACATGGCAACTATATATATATATATATATATATATATATATATATATATATATATATATATATATATATATATATAATGTAAAATAAAAATGGAATAAAGGATAAGCAAATCAACAACTAGCAAAAATATAAACTCAAAAACACATTGAATAGTTCTACCAAAATATTTCAATTGTTAAGAAAATCATCATCGATTGGCAGCAGAACTTTAATTAAAAACAGTAAAGTTTCAAATTTGTACATAGAACGCAATTTAGAAAAAATATAGTTACGTGTAATAAACAGTAGAAAGGGGGCAAGAAAGAAAGAAAGAAAAAAATGTGAAAAAAGAAAAAGAAAGAAAAATCAGCAGTTAGCTTTGGTTTAGCAGGTAAAAGCCGGTCGGAACGCTGTAACTTAATTAAAGTGGGGAAGGAAGATTAGTAGTAATTTTAAATGAATGACAGCAAGGAATTAAACAAAGAAGGGGGAGGAGGAGGAGGAGGAGGAGGAGGAGGAGAAGGAAGACGGACTCAAAGTTGTAGAAGTTATCCGTAATCATATTGATTTAGGTTCATTTCGATTAGAATCGATCTGGCAGATGATGAAGAAATATTGTAAAACCCTGGTCTTTGAATAATTGTGTTATTATGACGTAGGATTAAACCTGATTCTATGAGACGACGGAGTTTAGTGTCGTGTATATGTTTTATTGAAATCGTTCTCTGTGTATTGAAGTGATGATTAAAAGAAATCATGTGGGTACATAACGCGTTTGAGGTGTCGCAGTTTTTCATAGCACGATTGTGGTCATAGATTCGTTTATTTAACGGACGTTGTGTCTCGCCAAAATATATTTTTCCGCAATCGGCACATGGTATAGTGTAAATTCCAGCTGAAGTGGGAGATGTAAGGACTTCATTTTTGTTTTTATGTTTTTTTAAAGATATTTTTAATAGTAAGTGAGGTAGCTTGGGTAATTCTGAAACTATGTTGGGAAAGAGAAGAGAAGAGATGTTTATTGCGAGAATTAATAGGGAGGAAAACATTTCTTAGTATGGGTTGTGTGGTATTTGGAGTTGTTTTCGTATTTTTGATATTTGTGAGATGTATTTGGATAGCTTTCTTTTTAGCGGAGAGGATGAGATGTTTGGGGTATTTTAAAGTTGTGAGAGAGGATTCTATTTTACTATATTCTTGAGAGATATATTCAGGGCTACAAATACGCAGAGCTCTAAGATAAAAACCTATTATCATATTGTTTTTATGTAGTTATTATGATGTGAGTAATAGTGCATGTAATCATTTTTGTTGGTTGGTTTAATGTATCTATTTTATGACTAACGGGTAGAAAAATTAAAATATTGTTAATGTATCTAACATAAGTAGCAGTTTAAGGGATATTATATATATATATATATATATATATATATATATATATATATAATATCCCTTAAACTGCTATATATATATATATATTTTTTGTTTATTATCTATGTACGTATACGTTTCGTCCTTTTTAATCGGGACTCAGCAGAGTGATATAACTATTCATTACTGGTCGCATGATTCGAAACCCCGGGATACGAGTATTTTACAACTCAAATCACGACACCTTAAACCATTCGGCCACCGCTAAATAAACAGTGATAATTTTAACACTTATTTCGGCGGCTTGACGTCATAAGAGCGTTCAACTACATCGCATTGCTACAGCCTCGGATGACTAATCTGCACTTATATTTACCAGCAATGCTTCAAGCAGACTACAATCTCCTTATATATATATATATATATATATATATATATATATATATATATATATATATATATATATATATATATATATATATATATAGGGTGAGAGAGAGGACGATCAGGGGAAAGAAAACAAACGATATGTAAATAAAATAAAATAATAAATAATAAAAGCCAGAGGAAAGATCGGCAAGGGGGTAAAGTATAGGCAAAAATGAAATGCAAAGAAATTTAAAAAATGAAAACATAAAAATGAATAGTTTTATAAGCAAAACGAAATGACTGTAAAAAGTTGAAATATAAAGAGGAGAAAGAAAGATGAAAACCGGTGAAAAACAAAAAAAAGATTCAAACGATATGAATGAAAAAGCAAGAAAAAAAAAGAAATGGAATTACTTGGAGGAGTTGATCTGGAGTTGATCTGCTGCACCGGGATCGGGAGTTCCAAGTCTCGACCTTGCTTTCGGCCATTCTTGTGATCTATCCACGTAGTTAAAATCTATTGATTAGAAAAAGCAAGCTTTTCTTCGTTGTATAGTGACATGTTTGCTTCCGGTGACGTTGGATGGATCTGCAAGAGTCGAATTTCCGAAGTAATGCTATTATAGTCTTTCACCTTCTTGGGGTCAACATATTGTGAACATTGAGTCGTCCTCTTACTGAAGACGGTTCACATCAATGCTCGAATGTAGATTGAGGCATGAGTTTATGACAACTATGGAATCAAAGATATTCTGAGCATAGCTGCGCTAACATCAACGACACGTCTCTCTTTCAGTGCACTCATCTCTCTCTCTCTCTCTCTCGTCTCTTTCCCTCTCTGCCATTTTGTTCTATGTCCTTCTCTGGATGTCTTACTTCCTATCTCTGTATATTCCTCCTCTCCCTTCTCTCTATCTATCTCACTCTGTCTCATTTGTAGAAACTATTTTTCTATACAACTACCAGAGTAACCGGGCGTCGCCCAGGTTCCTATTTTCGTAGATTACAGAAAAAAAGAAAAATATTTTGCTTAATATTTGAATTAAAATGTCTAAGTATTAGAACTTCTTTCTTAAGTGTAAGCGTTATATGATTTGAAATTTATAAGTGTTAGAAACCAAAACAACGCAGATTTGTTATTCAAATAAACATTTATTTATAAAAAATCGACTTAGTTTCGACGATATAACGTCTTCGTCAGAAAAAATAACATTTTTTCTTTTTCTTTTCTCTTTTTCGTAGCATCGTGTTACTAGAAAAATCCGTAAGGTCTTCAGAATGTAATTAAAAAAAAACTTTTAGTCAAGAGGTTAGCACTGGCGCACGTGTTATGAATTTGAAATTGTTTCTCGGTGTAAGTGTTGTTTAATGTGAAATTTGTAAGTTTAGAAGACAAAACAACGCAGATATTTTTAATGTCTAAGTATATGTTGAGACAAAATCTGAGAGAAAATAAGTATACTCCTATTGCTGCTTCTTCTTCTTCTTCTTCTTCTTCTTCTTCTTCTTCTTCTTATTATTATTATTATTA
>OY744521.1:196803437-196878437 GCA_963556195.1 Sepiola atlantica | reverse complement strand
GAACTTTCCGGACAACATAATATTTTGATTACTTTACTTCAAATTGCCTACACATAACAAAAGATGTCTGAAAGCTTTACAAGTGAAAATCTATAACAAAAATGATCGGACAATTTTCTTTTCGGTTTATAAGTAGACATAATCAAGCTGGTGAGAACTTTGAAAAAAGTATCAATGATCAAATGGATACTTATCGATAGTTTGCTTATGTAAATCTATAAGAACTACGCAATAATTGAAGGCAAATCTGACGATTTTCTCTTAGAGGCATGAAACCCAGTGTAATGTTGGAATCAGTGTCGTAAAATCTAGCTTTAAGAATGTAATCAGTGTATATATATATATATTTTATTCATAACAGTTAGTACTGTATGAAATAACATTTAAATAAATACCATTTATGCGGCTTTAACACGTATTTTTCTATTCTTATTGATGCCTCTTACAAAATAATATATATATATATATATATATATATATATATATATATATATATAGTAAATGCTTTTATTCAAACATGTACAAGGTCTGCTACACTGGCATGTCGATGTTATCGATCTACAGCTCTCAAGAGCTGAGGTCTCATCAGGCAGAGAATTTTTTATGACCCAACCGGGTCGCTGAATTGAATAAAAGCATTCACAATACAGCTCTATATTTTTATTGAGCACCCTTTTATAAGCCCGGTTTGATTCCCTTTGGATTTCTACCCTGTGGATTTTTACCCTACCTGGATTACTATATATATATATATACACACATATATATATATATATATATATATATATATATATATATATATATATATATATATATATATACAAGCAAAGCAAACTACCTACAAGCCGGCGGTTATTATCTCTAAGTTATCTTTTTAAATGTATACTTACATACTCATTTCTCACTTTATTAGAGTTTCTATTTATTAAATGCATATTTCCTTAGATGATATTATCATGATGAACTGTTTCAATTGCTTCTGTTTTTAACTAATATTTGCCTACGAATGATGTAACTGCTTATATTTTGAAATGTTTACCTTTATTTGACCAAAATAAGACACATTGCCACTGAGACCTAATTAGCTACTGTGATTAAGGTCCGGATTAATAAGGAACACCCTAAGTGATAAGTTGTGCAGCAAGATGTTTGTTCACATTATATTTAAATTTCTGAATGTTTGTGTACTCAATGACACAGGGAGCAGGAATGGAATTCCAAATCAAAGTTGTCCGAGCCAAGAAGCTATTAGTACAGAAGTCGTCTCTACAGTAAAGCGGTAGGATTTTGTTACTAAGTGTCTTTGTCGGAGGTATTTTCGTTTATAGAGGTACACGTGCAGAAAATAAAAATAAATATTTATATGCTCAATATAAATTGAGCATATAAATATTTATTTTTCTACGAATTATTTCTATGCCTCCTCGCTAATAACTTTACATATTTCAGATGTGCATTAACTCTGATCCTTTGTCATCAGACACAGATTAGGAGCTATTCTCCGAGTTTCAATTTTTTCTTTAAAGCTTCTTAAGTTTTAGACGTTTTCGAAAAATCAAAATCAAATAATGGATATTTATAAAAATTGGAATAAGAATACTAGATAAAATTGAATGTGAAAATGTCTAATTCCTCTCCCGGAATCTTTACTAAAATGACCATATTCTTCTGTGCATGTTCTTGATTTATATATTTTTTAAATTACAAGAAGAACATCGATATATTCATGCTGTTTACAGCTTCAACAACTTTTTTCAAATTCTGATGATCTATACTAGACCAAGGTTTCCCGTTTAAAAGCTTTTAACAACTGAAATACATGCTACGAAATGTGTGTAATAGGTTTTCTACGATTCCTTCTTTCTGAAACTTAATTTAAGCATGTTTTAAATTCATATAATTACATACTAGCTTTTTCTGATGCAACTGATTAGCTATTGAGCTTGCATTTATTTTCAGATTCAGATTCATTCGAATAGGTAATTCTAAGATAAATTCTCACCAAGCAAGTTCGAATTAAATTGTTCAATTACTCGTATAATTAATATACTCATATATATATATATATATATATATATATATATATATATATATATATATATATATATATATATATATATATATATATATATGCCATTTATTAATTAATTTCCTCTTCACTAATGTGATTTCCCCGGATAGGGAGCGATGTATATATATATATATATATATATATATATATATATATATATAAAATGTAATTATCCACGGGCAACATAATTATTCCTAACTAGCATTAAGGTAAAGATGCTCTTTCGTATAAGTAATTGAATTCGTTGAAAAGTATCGCAAACATAAATAAACATCACTAGCGCGAGTGAGGTCAGTTGTAGAGCTCCGGGCTTCAGACTCTGCGTTTATGGTTTCTAGTCTCGTTAAATTCAGCCATGATCTCTTATCGAAACACCAGGTATTTTCTTTCCAATCATATAATTATATAAAAAGTTAACATCGCCAATTAGTTTGTATATTTATCCCCTTTAAAAATAAATATTTATATGCTCAATATAAATTGAGCATATAAATATTTATTTTTCTACGAATCATTTCGATGCCTCCTCGCTAATAACTTTACATATTTCAGATGTGCATTAACTCTGATCCATTGTCATCAGACACAGATTAGGAGCTATTCTCCGAGTTTCAATTTTTTCTTTAAGGCTTCTTAAGTTTTAGACGTTTTCGAAAAATCAAAATCAAATAATGGATATTTATAAAAATTGGAATAAGAATACTCGATATAAGGTTTAATAGCATTATATCTTGATTTTAATCTTCCCAAAGTGACACAAAAGTGATGAAAAACTGTTCGATTCGGAGAATTAATTTTCACCGTCTTGAAAAGGATAGTTTTCTGTTTTATATATATATATATATATATATATATATATATATATATATATATATATATGAAATACTCCACGAAATGCCACCTGAAACCAAAAGCATAGCTCGACGGTTTGAGAACCTCACGAAAGAAGATTTACAAACGAGAAAGTTCCGTGACGTTCAACAACGCTGCTTGGATAATAACTTGTAGCCTAAATATATATATATATATATATATGAAGATATCGATTTGCTTCCATTTGCAGGTCTTATTAATTTTCATTGACATACCATATTTTTGCTCTATCCAGTATATTGAGCTTTCCTTATTTCACAATAGGTCCAACTCTCTAAAAGTTTACCTTTTAGTTATAATTTACATATATATATATATATATATATATTCACTCGTATGTACTTACTATTTCTCCTTTTTCTAATTATTATCCTTCTTACTATTATTTTCTTGAATTACTATTTTTTCTTATTTTTGTTATTATTGTATATATATAGTTTTCTAATTATTATCTTTATATAATAAGTTTTTGTATTTTTTAAATTGAATTTTATTTACATTTTTATCTATTTATTTTGTTAGTTTTCATATTTCTCTTATTTATTTATGTTCTCTTAATTTTCATTAAATAATTTTCTTCTACCTTGTATTTTTCTAATCGGAATTTCTTTCTTTTTCTTTCATTTTAATTTGAAGTTTGTAATTTTATTGTCCTTCTCTAATATTTTTTTATATATGAGTATATTCATCTACCCATCATCATTATTATTATTTTACCTTTATCTATTTATGATCATACATTAAAAAAAACTAGAATTATATTTTGGAGTTATATCTTTACTTCTCAATATATCCTTATTTACTCTATTATAGACTTTTTTATCTTCTAATTATTATAATTTTGCATTAATTGAAACCATACTCCATCTTGTTTTCTTCTTCTTCTAATATATAAAGTAGAGACGATTTTTCCCCCTGTACCTTCTCGGATAATAGGAAAATAACCACATGCATCGCAGGCTACTAAACTCACCTCTATATCACACTTATTTACTCGAGCGTGTTTTAGTAAATTTCTTATTACTTTTTCCTATCTAACACTAAATATTACATTTGGCCCGCCATACCCGACTCTCCGACACACCAACTCCATATAGGTGGTAGCAAAAACTTTCCTCCCTAACAATTATGTACTGTCACTACACTCATCGACACCAGGAACTAATAAACACAGTTTACTTTTCACAAAACAGTCCGTCCTTATTTATTATTTGCCTGGTATTAATTTACTACATGATATAAAGCAATCCGTAAAGACTTAATGACCGCTCCCGTTCACTCCGATGATTTTCCGCGATTATCAGATCACGTTCTTTCTCATTCTACCTATGACTTGGCCTATTTTCACGTGTATTTTTAAGTCGAACTATGGCGCAGTGGTTAAGAAGGCTGGTTTCATGATCGACTGTTTCAGCGTTCGATCCCATTCTACGCGGGCACTTTTCTCTTTTTTTTAAAATTCAAAACATTCGCGAACACGGTAACTATACGCCGTTTTTTTCATTCGACGTCATGCAATAGGTAGTACTTTCTCCCATGCAACGTCGGGCGACGGGTTCCGCTAGTTTGAAATAAAATACATTTTTATTTTGTTTATTTATTTATTTCTTATTTATCCTTTATTATTTTATTTCTCAATTTTAATTTCTGATTAACCGTATCTAGTTTTATTTTATTTTATTGTATTCTAACATTGTTATTATTATCATCAGTAGTTTCTTATCATCTAAATGAATAATGAATAAATGCTATATATATATTCTTATTTATTACTACTATATTACAATTAAAACAGCTTACCCTAATTGCTGCCCGGAGGGCGGGTTGTTTTTGCTAGTTATTAATATTGTTGAATGTAACTATTGCTTATATTTTTATTTTTTTATTAATTCATTGATGTATTTTTCTTTTATGAAATGTTTCTCCTATGTAATTTCTTCTTCTCGATTCAACCTATATGGTGAATGCTTTAAATGTTTTAAATGTTTGATTTGCTATTTAAGCTGCTATCTTTTTGCTTTTTCTGAAGTTCTTTCACGGGTGTTATCTTTTAGCACTATAATTTGATGTATTTTCTCAAAAGAAATGTATAAAATGAGGCTGATAAAGATTCTGAATGTTCAAAAATAACCGTAAAAGCATGTAAAATAATAGTTGTAATTAACAGTTTTATATTTCGGTCAGTCCTCCGCTGTTTGTCAAAAATGATCAAAAATGAATCAAAATGAAACCGTTGAGATGAACTGGAAATTTAAACTTTGTACAGCATTTCTTCGTGCAAGTCAGTTCACACGAAATCTCTCTTCTGATTGGCACAGGAAAGCGTTGTCATTTTTTTTAAGTGCGTGTGCGCGTTCATCTTGTCGTGAATTACCATTTAAAACAACTGATTCCTTCAGTTTAGTTCCCAAACAGAAATTCTTCTCAGTCTATAAAAGATTTATACATATTCAAGATTCTCACATCGGAATTTCTTCTGTTTATTAGACACCACTCCCCCGTCCACAATTGTACGTCAACAGAAATACACAAAATGGATTATAAAACTGTATACACACAAACATGGTCTGAACTCTGATTTGGGAGTCTGGAATAGGTATAACTATTTTACAGGCTGAAAATAATTGCACACTACTTGGAATAAGATCCCTAGCCATGCTAGATGCGAAACGATGAGGAATTATATTTGTTATATGGCTTTAATGAAACCACAAAAAAACCCCACAGAGGTTAAAGAAAAAATAACACGCTGTTTCCGTTGCGTTTCGGTTTGTAATTACTAATTAGCAGCCATTACACGCCAGAATAATTCTAACATCTTACTCGTGATGTACCTCCTCTCGCCTTCCTTCATATCGTTATGCCTCTTGTTCGTGTAAATCTGTCAGTCTGTCTGTATCATTCTGTACATAGCTTTCTCCCCCTCCATCTCTTGCGCACTTTCTCTCCCTCCCTCTCGCTTTCTCTCTGCCTTTCTCTCAACCAATTTATAATTTTCAGTCTGTCTAAAATGTCTGTACCACCTTCAGGATCCCCATCTTCGTCTAACCTCTTTGGCTGTCTGTCTGTCTGTCTGTCTGTTTTAATTTATACTTACATGCTTAAGCAATCTTCAGTGTAGGAGATGATAATTACTGCCGGTCGAAAGATTCGAACCCAGTCACAAAGTCACCTTTATTATTCTACCCCTAGGACACCATAAATTGTCACGGGAAAGATAGGAATTACATTATATATAATGTTTAGTCGACGAACATACACAGTAAGCTAATCATTATAATTTGCATCAAATATATATATATATATATATATATATATGTGTGTGTGTGTGTGTGTGTGTGTATATGTGTGTATATGTGTGTGATGGCTTCAAACTCGTATTCAAGCATCGATATTACCGATTTGCATGAACACACAGTAAGGATTTAAAATTTTCAAGCCAGCAATACTTGTGCGTGAACCTTGACCCGGTTGCTGATCATTGACTTCCGGCGTTTTGAGCTTTGTTCTAACGGTCACTGCATTGCAATACAGAGACATATTTAAACTACTTTTCATTTAAACATGGCAAGCCGACTAGATCTTGTTGCATTTTTCAATATCTGTTTTTTAATATACATTTTCATCTCATGGTAAAAATACCACATGATCTTAGCTTTTACTTCTGATGTGGAGTACTTTTAAAAGGTGAAATTTGAACGCTACATTAAAACAAAACAAAAATGCAATTCTTAAAGGAGTTTTCAAGAATCATTTTTGTTGTAGAAAATATTTTCAAAATATTTTTCAAACTTTAAAACATTTTCAAATAGTATTTGAAGCATGTTATTATTGTATTACAAGATGTTGTTCCGATGAAGAAAAATATTTTTATGAAAAGTGTAGATTTAAGAGTGAATTGACTCCTAGTGGAAACATATGAGAGAAAATAAACACATTAGTACATTCATTTTTTGATGATATTTTTTATTAGTCTCCTGAATATATTTTTTATATATTCTCGAATTATATATATATATATATATATATATATATATATATATATATATATATATATATATATATATATATATATACATTCCTTTAGATTCACACAATAGTGTATACAGTACTGAGCTCGAAATATTTTATAATACTTTAATAAATCTCCTAAATGTCTTCGAAAAACTGTTTATTTATACAATTGTTTCTATACAATTTAAAACATAAATTCTCTTGATAAGAAATTAAGATATTTTCAAAATACTACATAAGTAGTTTTTATATTGAAACAGGAATTTGATTAATACAAAGTTCATATCTAACTAAAACGAAAACCAGGAGAACGTGGATAAAGCTGTGTAATATTTTGATGACAGGAAATATTGTTGTATTGTGCGTGGCTTAATAAAAATGACAACACAGTATCTTGGGAAAATATAATATATTTATTTGTCCGAAACGATGAGGGTGGTGACGATGATGGTGGTGGTCGGAGAGGCTTGTGCACATGGAATCAGACGGTTGCTTCTCACCGAGGTTCGATCGTCAACTAACTTCTTTCGATTTTCGGTTTGAATTATATAACAATTTCGTGGCCACCTCGACGACCTCCGAGTTTGCACCCGGTGACAGCTTGCACTCATTTGATAATTCAACAAATCTGTCTATCTTTCCTGGCATGACACAACCGCCCCTGGCAATATGATGTTTAACCTTTTCGACATCTCTGTTTTCTTCTGACATCACTGTTTAAGTGATTCTTGCAGGTGTCCTTTTTATTTGGTCGGAAGAAACTTATCTTTTGACAATCGATCATATTGTTTTCTTATGTGCAGGTGTTTGTCTGGTTGTGAGTTTTTTGTTTTATTTTCAAATAACTTTTTGGTCATCCGGCAATTATCTTATCAACTGACAATCGCCAGGTGCATCTGTTTTCAACCACCTTTACCGTGCACCGACTCGGATATGTAACAATATGACTAAGAAAAACAAAAAAAAAGAGAAGAAAAAATGGAAGACCAAGGAGTAATACACAAAATGTTACTAGTTTTTTTTTTAAATAGTTTAATTTTTTTCATGTTTTCGTGCGTATTATTGATGAAGGAAAATAAGATCATTTCTTTCGAGTGTCTTATAATTTTGCTGTTTACCTACAGAAGAATGTAACTAAAAAGAAATCTCATTAGTCTGTTTGAATAAGAGATAAATAGGTTTAATGAAGGAAATAAAGTTTACCGTTAGCAGTCGTTTTTTTTTCTCAATTTGATGGAAACACTTTTTTAGAAAATATCTTGAGTTTGTTATCAAGAGAATGTATGTTTTAAAATATGCAAAATCAAATGTATGCATTAAAATGTTTTAAAACAAATTTTGAACATTTATATATATATATATATATATATATATATATATATATATATATATATATATATATATATATATATATATATATTCCAATTCCCATTTCTTTATTATTTTATCAAAGATCCGTATCACATTACGGTCCGTTTCGTCTATCTATGACCAACTATATATATATATATATATATATATATATAATTATTTTATTTACACACACATGTACAAAATCTGCGACACTGGCATGTCGATGTCGATGTTATCGATCAACAGCTATTACAAACTGAGATCTCAACAGGCAGAGTTAGAATCCGATCTTAACCCTAGATCATATGATCTAGGGTTAAGATCGGATTCTAACTCTGCCTGTTGAGATCTCAGTTTGTAATAGCTTTTTGATCGATAACATCGACATGCCAGTGTCGCAGATTTTGTACATGTCTGTGTAAATAAAAATAATTATATGTAAAAGCTCTATTGGATATTGAGCACTTTTTACAAACCCGGTTAAAATACGTTGAATTACTACCCTGTGGATGTTTTACCTGGATTATATATATATATATATATATATATATATATATATATATATATATATATATATATATATATATATATATATATCCTAGATTTGGCATATGTGCAACTCTTCAGATGTCTTACACTCGTGTCCATAAACATAAAAAGAAAAGACAAAAACAACACTCACAGGAATATAGGATGCATGAAATACAGTTTCAAAAGTAACACAAGGTTCCTAATAGTTAGTAGACACACTCTTTTATACGAACAGAGCTGTAAAAATGTATAACTAACTTAAATATTGTTACACCGGCCGTTCTTACACAGGAGAAACTGCACCAGAGTCACCGGAGACACAGAGAAGAAAAAGCACAGTCTTGTAACTGTCTAGCCAAGTGCTAATCACTTTCTTATATTGTTAATATACTTGTTAAACCAACCCTCGACTTGACTTCCTTTATTTATTATTTACTGTTGGACAACTTCACAACAAATATAATGGCGTAAAATAGCCTTAAGTGCATAAAGAAAATCATAAATATTGATAACATTAAATTAGCAAATATGTAAGTAAATAAATAAATGTATAAATAAGTTTAAAGTTTAAAGGAGAAAAGAAAGGAAGACGAGAAAAATTATATAAAGTAAGAGACACATTCAGTTACTAAGTTTAAATTTAATTAAAAATTGAAATTCAAAATTTCAATTAAAAAGCCATGGACAACAACTCTCAAAATGATTATTAAGAGTTCTAAGTCTGACATAGTAAACACCAAAGTTCTTATTTGCTATATAATTAAGTAAAATTTAAATATATATTAAAAGTAATATAAAGACCTAATTCAATAAAAGAAAATATTTTTTAATGTATTTAAAAATTCTTTTCGAATATGCATTTAACAAAAATTATGCAACGAAAACCAAGAACCCCCAACGAAGTGCATAAGACGTAATTTTGCAATTACCACAAATATTTAGGCTAGAACATGACTATCAAATCAAATTATGTATTATTTATTTTCGTGTTGGTATGATTTTAACAATTATGCATTTATCAGTATTCCTTAATTCATAATGGAAATTTTTAAACATTTCAATTTTCTATATGATTAATTAAACTTAAATATACAAATAAAACATTAGAAAGGCCCATTTCAGCCTAACAATTCAATATTTATTCTGATGTTTCTGAACACACTGTTTGAACTTCTGAGGAGTCGCACGTATGAAAAATCCAAGATATATATATATATATATATATATATATATTTCATTGTTCATGTGTAGACAAAACTGACCGTAAATTTATACGGATTTTTTAATAAAAAAATAAATAAATGTTCATTGGAATTTAGAATTGTTATGTTTATATATATATATATATATATATATATATATATATATATATATATATATATCCTTTGTGTGATGCACAAAAATACCATAATTTAAGGACCATCATTGACTGTTTGAATAGTAAAGATGAAATCTTTAAAGGATTCATCAACAGGAGACAAGTACTACTTATAAATTGGAC
The DNA here is from genome assembly GCA_963556195.1 of Sepiola atlantica. Classification (NCBI taxonomy): domain Eukaryota; kingdom Metazoa; phylum Mollusca; class Cephalopoda; order Sepiida; family Sepiolidae; genus Sepiola; species Sepiola atlantica. Next base: position 196,868,094 of record OY744521.1, on the reverse strand, counting down.
TTACCGATACACATAAAAGCCTAGCAACACCCCCTCTGCTTAATACTTAACCCCGTGATATCCCTACTAAATACCGACTCCCACTCCGGAAAATATTCCCAATTATCGCCTCATAAATATAAATAAAAATTAAAAAATAGAAATAAATACCATAATCGGCCCATATCCACACCACTACTCTAGACCAATAATTAATAACTTTCCCAATAATACTTTTTCCAGTCATTAAGAGAGTAAACCTTCATTTGACATTATTATTACTCTAATAAGTCTCCACCATTTCTTAGTGTAATGCTAGCCTCCCATATCTTCCAAACAAATTCAATCTTGCCGACCCAATCATTAATATACCAATATTATTACTTCCATAAGCCTTCACTATACCTTAGTTAATAATGATAAATCACGAATACAAATCATTCAAGAACGCTGCAGAGTTACAGCCCTTAGAACGATCGACAAATCTGCCCGAGTTATTTGTTTATTTAAAGTCTGTTTGGATTGATTTAAAGTCCTTTAATCTAGGGGTTAAACTTGAATTTAATATGTGTTTTTTAACCTTTTAATCTCTTCATAAGTATAATCCTTAAACCTATTCCCTCTCCCTATTTTCTTTAGAAGACACGTTATTAACCATCAAAACAGTAACGGCAAAATATACGCTACGCATAAACATTGACTCACAGGATTTATATAGAAATATTTTTTATTTTTTATTTTTTTATTTTTTTTATATTTTTAAATCTTTTCCTTTTTTAAATCTCAACTGTTACTTATAAAACCTCCCTTACACTAAATTTAAACAAATATACATAACACTCTAAGCAAATATAGAAATATTTTTTATTTTTTATTTTTTTATTTTTTATATTTTTAAATGTTTTCCATTTTTAAATACTAACTGTTACTTTTCACCCGCCCCCTTTTTCAAACTTGATGTAACCTCCTTTACACTAAATTTAAACAAATATACATAACACTCTAAGCAAATAACGCGTCCAAACGAGAGTGACCCGTGATTTCACATTTCTGAAACTGATGACAACATAAGCTGAAGAGAGCCGGATGGCTAAGTCCTTCTGTGCTTGAAAGCGACGGTACTAATGCTGTACTAATGTTCCTGTACTAAATATATATATATATATATATATATATATATATATATATATATATATATTGATATATATATATATATATATATATATATATATATATATATATATATATATATATATATATATATATATATATATATATATAACATTGGAATGCTAAATTCCAATAAATATTGGGTCATTAGAATTTAGCATTCTAATGTTTATATATATATATATATATATATATATATATATATATATATAGAGAGAGAGAGAGAGAGAGAGAGAGAAAAGAGGGTAGTGCGGTATTAGTGCAGTTCCAACGAGAGAAAAGTATATCTGTAAAGGAGTAAGGCTACCAACATTTGTAGAATGTTTTTTTCAACATTTATTAATTATTTTGTTGTTTTATCATTTTATAATTTTATATAACGCGTTTCAAGCGGTGGTCCGCTTTCATCAGATATGTAGATCCATATATATATATATATATATATATATATATATATATATATATATATATATATATATATATATATATATATATATATATATACATATATATATATATACATTAGAATGCTAAATTCAAATGAGCATTTTGTTTATTCTTTTATAAAAAATCCGTATAACTTTACGGTTAGTTTTGTCTACACATACACAAGTAACGAGTAAAAAATGTAATTTGATACTAAGCTTGGCCGTTGAATTATAAACACATCCCAATCCTAGAAAATATATAAAATGAAACAAATTCCGTTCATATTACAATTCCTCGTTTTGGTCTGAAGAGTTTGACTCTCTGTGAAGAGTACAACCGAAACATGTATGCACATATGTAATAAATAATGTTTGTATAAATAAAAATGTATACTAAATAACAGTTCTACTTGTTATTGAGCACTTTCTATAAACACTAGAGTTTCAACTGATTAACATCTACAGAAACTAATATAATACATGTAGCATATATATATATATATATATATATTTATATATATATATATATATATATATATATATATATTAGTACTTCATGTATCCACATAAAATATTATAAGGAGATATAATTTTTTATGTGTCAGTTTTCAGTATATACTTCAACAGTGCTCGATACGTAAGTAGAGCTAGGTAGTAAGCAATGAAAATATATATGGCAATCAAGCTACACAGAGGCTCCCGTGTTTCATCCCCGGGAGAAATCGTCAGGCTAAATGCATGGAGTTATTTTTTAGGATTTCGTATTTTTCATTCAGGCATTATCTACACGCGTCGTCTAAGTTTCTACATGTACTGGCCTGTCTTACTATTTTCCACAGGCCAGTACATGTAGAAACTTAGACGACCCGTGTAGATTATGCCTGAATGAAAAATACGAAATCCTAAATTTTAAAGATCCCCGAAACCTATTAAACTCTAGAAGTGAAATAGCAAACAGCTGTTTACACAGAAATGAATTTACCATTAGGATGATATATAATAAATAAAATAAATAAATAAATAAAAATGAATAAATAAATAAATAAAAAAACTGAATTAGTTAAAATTACAAACCTAAAATAAGAATACAAGAAACCACGTGTTAAAATAAATTCGCCCACTGTATTGACAAAACAGGATATAGGCAAATCCATTGTTAACAAAAATAGGAGCGTCACCAACAATGCCTTTGTTCGAGGGAAGCCCAACGATTGGCTGAGGGAACAACAAAGAATCTGATTGGTTAACTAGCAAGCCATGTATATAAAAATACCTGACAAAAATAACTCCATGCATTTAGCCTGACGTTTCACCCCGGGGATGAAACACGGGAGCCTCTGTGTAGCTTGATTGCCATATATATTTTAATTGCTTACTATATATATATATATATATATATATATATATATATATATATATATATATATTAATTATTTATTACTTACAGACATCGATACTTCATGCTTAAGCAATTTTCAGTGCAGGAAGCTAATTCCCGACGGTCGACGGGGTTCTCCGATCACAAATCGCCATTGAGTCGTAGTCAGAAGAGTTACCAGTTGGCTACCAGAAATCAGCTTAGAATTTAGGAGAAATTTAACTTTTAAATACCAAGTCGGCGAGTATTCACAGAAAGCAGTGCAGAGTGATCAACAACAACAACAAATCGTGTTGGATGTCGCAATGAAGCTAGTAGTACTGCTTGTTATTAAATTCACTCAGAGTGGCCAGCCTTAGAAAAGGAGACTATATAATAATATTTATAAATAAATATTAATTATTTATTACCTACAGACATCGATGTTTAATGCTATATATATATGTGTGTGTGTTAAATTTATCGACTGTCATTAATAGCAAATTGGTATCTCCCTTTGTTGTTGGCTACTGCTAGGTGTCACCTGTTACTCGGGATTACTTGATTTACCCTTTATCCTTATCTCTTATGCTACTGTGCGTTTAGCAAGCAGACTGCCAAGTACCATACTGTTAATGTTTAGTTCATTAGCGAACACTTTAATCATTGTGCCACATTTCTTATTCTGCTCAAGTTACTCTCCTTGTCTCCCCCCCTCTCTTTTTAACTGCTTTTCAAAAACTTTTTCTTTTACTTTATATTTTTCACTTTTTTTCGACGCCCCCCCCCTCTCTCTCTCTCTCTCTCTCTATCTATCTATCTATCTATCTATCTTTCTCTCTCTCTCCCCCCTCTCTCTCTCTCTCTCTCTCTATCTATCTATCTATCTATCTTTCTCTCTCTCTCTCTCTATCTCTCTCTCTATCTATCTATCTATCTATCTATCTATCTTTCTTTCTCTCTCTCTCTCTCTCTATCTCTCTCTCTCTATCTCTCCCTCTCTCTCTACCTATCTATCTATCTATCTATCTATCTATCTATCTATCTATCTCTCTCTCCCTCTCTCTCTCTCTCTATCTATCTATCTTTCTCTCTCTCTCTTTTTCGGATAGCTTATCTTTTCCAAAATTCACCCTTTTCTATTTCTATCTCCCTCAATATATCTCTAACTCACACTCTCTTTATTTCAGTAACATTCTCGCTTCACTCCCAGCCGGGCACCTCTTCGTATTTATTTATTTCTTCCTTTATCTTCTCTCCTCCCTTCCATCTCTCTTCCTCCTACCAATCCACCACTCCCAATAATTGTGTGACCTTTTTTTCAGATGTGCATTAAAAGGTAAATGCCAAGAGAAATTGCTTATAAGATTCAATTTATTAAAACATCTGTTTCACGGAAATGTGTTTTTCATGATTGAATTATTACTTCATCGTTCATAAATAAGTCTTAACATTTGATCAGCACGGTCCATTAGTTTTGTCCAGCAAAAAAAGCGTACTATATGAACTTTCCTTGAAAGCCATTGGTAGCTACATCGTTTTGTCTATCAGAGTTTACCATGGAAACCAGAAACGACATCTATTTTATCAGATGAAAAAGAAAGAAAGAATGAAACAAGGAAATAAAGGCAAATAATCTGTTAATTTTCTGCAATGTCGCGTCGTGCGTTTCTTAAGTCCACTTAAGAGCTCTCCGATAAAAATGGTAAAAAACAAAACAAACGATGGATTAAAACGATTCTTTCCCAACCATAAAGTACAACTATTGTTACTGTGCAACATTAAAGTAATAGATGGATGTCTGGTAACAAAATGATTTAGAATCAGCACCAACGAGACACGTATGAGCAGCAGCAAATATTCATCAGTTGAAGTGGCTGTACACGCAATAAACATATAATTGCACATATAATTGCACATATATAGATACTTACATCCGATGAGATACCAACGGCGCATAGTCAAACATCTGAAATTAAACGAAATCGATAATTATGTCTATTGATTAATTTATTAATTTTAAGGTTACGAAGGGCGAGAGAGAAAGACAGCTTGCTGACCACATTGTGCACGGGTCATCAACCCTTACGTAAGCCCAGTGACGTGCAAAAGTCTGATGATCCCCTGATGACGCCCAGGAGCAATTCTTTGATAGTATGCTCCAAATACACCAGTATACGCCCTAGTATTGAGAAATATTACGAGTGAGAGATAGTTTGAATATGATTTGACCCCCCCCCAAATTTGAATGCTCGGGGCAAGTTTACTCCACCGTCCGAACACCATATCACCTACACCTCCCTCTGCGACATATTATCTCTCTCATCCCCTCTCTCTATATATATACATATATTCTTCTATATATTAAGTACCTGAAAACTGGTAGCTAATATCATTTAATCTATAATAAACACCAATGTATATTTATTGTGTGTAAATAAATATATGTACTTCCGTCCCGTAACGCAAAAGTAAAACACGTGCCATTTCAAGTGGTAAGGAGAAGCGATAAAACAAACAGCAAGCCAAACAACCACCGCTGACTTACCTACCCCCTTAAATGAATTCGAAAAGAAATCCCCACTCTATAATACAAAGTCAAAAGTGGGTGTTTTTTTCTTTTATGTCATCAGAAATGATAATAATACTTTATATATGAAAAATTAAATTACTGACGTAATTCTGTGATTTTATATTAATATTTTAGTAATAACTGCAAAAACTGGCAAAGTACAATTCTTTCCGTCATTTTTGACAGAGGGTCTACATTAGTATATATATATATATATATATATATATATATATATATATATATATATATATATATATATACATTAGTATATATATATATATATATATATATATATATATATATATATATATATATATGTGTGTGGGTGTGTGTGTAGTGTGTTAATAGTATTAGTATTATTATTATTATTTTTATAGTTATTATTATTACTATTATTTGATATGTAATTTACCATATCACATTGCAGTATATATATATAATGGCAGTTTGCGATATTCTTACAAATAAGCTCTACCCAGGGAGAGAGCTTCATATAGTCATCCACATACAGACTGTTTCGCTGTATCACAGCTCATCAGTGCGGCTAGACCAGTTTGTGCCTCAAGCCGGGATTGAAACTCAACCGTCGATCTGACGGTCGGCGATCCTACCCCTGCGATATCATACGACACTGGCTGAATGTAAGTAATATCTCAATATTTTAGAAGACTATTTTGATTTGAATAGCACTAACCCGTTTATATCGTAATATATTATCATCAAAACTGGTTAGTGCTATTTAAATCAATATCACAATGATAAATGAAAAACTTTCGCCTTTATTCGTTTAGATATATATATATATATATATATATATATATATATATATATATATATATATAAAGAGAGAGTGTGAGAGAGAGAGAGAGGAGAGAGAGAAAGAGCAACTCAGATTAATGTTTATTTGTATTAATTTCTTATATTGCCTCAAGGTAAAGTTGCCAGTTATGAATTCTTGCAAGTTTATCAGTGCATATTTCTAGGAAAGAGAGGAAAACTGTGTTAAATGAAATCCAATCTTAAGAAGAGTTGAATATTAAAAGACGAATGTTTGTATTGTATTATTTGGATTTTTCGAACTACTGTTCTCAACGTATCGGCTGATGTTACCCCAAGCTTCTTCAGTTGTGTTTTGGCGAACTCGGGAATTTGCACGGCATTTCGAACGGCAACTTTTTTTAAAATCCACGATGGTAGCTTGCTGTCGTTCTGTTAGTGATTACAGGGTATACGTCTTAAGTAATTCATAATAATCAGTTCTAAATGACAGTCTTCTGAAGGTTGAAGGTTCAATCCTCTGTGCGAGCGATATTAAGAATACAATTACGAATCACTTAAGACTTCGATCCGGTCATTGCTGACGAAACAAAAGCAAGCTACCCCGTGGATTAAATAACGGGTTTCGTTCGAAATTTCGTACACATTCCTGAGTTCGACAGAAATATTTCCAAGTTCGACAAGATACACATGAATAAGATAATGTACCCCACACCGCGACTGAGTGACGTCACCAATTTAGCTATTCTTCAATTTAGTTGGTTACCTGGCACCGCGCGAGAAAAGTTGCTGTACTGATGAAGTCTGAAGATGTCGAATGGTCCTTGTCCGGCAATCACTGCCCTCCCATGCTGTGATTAAAAGTTCAAACGGCAACTGTCCGACGCTGGTCGGCAACTTGGTACCACTGAGGGGCAAATGGTTATTTCAAAGCAAAACAATCAAAGAAAAGTAATTAACAAATCCGTCCGTTTATTTTTGTATACGAATAATTATTTGAGTATAAAATCGTTCAGTTACAAGCACTTTCACACTTTTATCTACTACTTCTGTACTCTAGACTGGTAAATCTTAACACGGTCTGGATGATGTTAGTTTGGCGATATCAGTCCTAAGTCCGGGGTCTGTCTCTCAACTATGTGGATTCGGTAGGCGAGCAAAAGTGAATCTGTGAAGCCTTATATTGAGAATTAGATGGGCATGACCTCACCCCTCTTCCAATAGAATTTAATTAAATAATAAATAAATATATATTCTCATTAATATCTACTGCCATACTGGCAATCTCCACCAGTGGGGATTCGCCCCCCCCCTCAAGCTGAGTGGTTAACGAATTCCACCCTGTCATATTCTTACCTTCTTCTTCATGTGTTACCTCAGTGGGAAGATATTTCTCCCTCGAAACTTACGTTCATAGAAAAATGTATTTCCATTAATTAAATTAACAATAAGGCTTGCTTCAACAATGCTCATATAAAGACAGGGAAATACCTTTCAATATATACTCCACATGCCCTTAACCAAAACACATGGTTTATATTCTTAGTAAAAGCAATTTAATCGCTATTTCTAACCAAGGTTTGATTTCATCTTCGTGTCAAGACCTATTTTAAATTCCTTTTCGTTTTCATAATTTAAGAAAAACAAAACTATTCTCATTTTAATCTTTTTCAATCCGACAAGATTGTCGCAATCGTATTATCGGCAAAAAAACCCTATTGTCTCTGCGACATCCGAAAACCAGGTAACCCATGATGAAAGCCATCGTTTCATTTTGGGGTTTCCTTCCTACCAAAATATTGAGAAAACAAAACAACCCAATCTTTCTCTTATCAACTTCGTTATTCTTTTTGTGCAAAATAAGCTGAAAGCTATCTTAAGAAAAACCAGGGTCCGGTTTCGAATCAACCCTTTTTCGTTCGATAATATTGTCACAGTCGGAGGTTACATCGGCAGAAACATTGTAAGAACAAAATCCAAGATAGGAATAATAGATCAAATAATCCAAATAATACAAATTATCAATTCTCATCTAAAAAAATTCCGAAACACGAATGTTTTAATTTAGACAGTAATATATTATGCTTAACTTGTATCTTATATTTATTGTGTGTCTTCCTCCTCGTCAGACGATGTAATTAGTAAAACAAATAAATATATACGAAGATCAAACACAACTTTTCTGGAGTAAAATGTTGCTAATAAATTTAATGGTGGTATAAGTTTCGCGTTCGACATCCATAAACAGTAAAGACAATGTTTAACTTTATTTCATTCATGTTGTAATAGAATACCTTTAACCCCTTTTTACTACGTGGACATTTCCCATGGATAAATTTGTATCCAGTGACATTGCACTGAACATTGATCTTTGTTTAAGACCTAAGGGATTCTTTAGTAAGGTCTGTTTTTTAATACTATATTTTCTATGACAATGAACCTTTCCTACTTTCATTATAATATCGCGTTGGCTATTCATTTTTTTTACCTCGATTATCACCTTTTAAATTGTAACCCATTTCGAATAGTATAAAACAGTGTCGACGAGGATTCGAAAGTTGCCACTATATATTACTTAAAAATTAGACAATTACAGAAATAAAATAATGCGTATACAAAATGGAAAAATGCTGTCTAAAGCTAGAGAATGGAGTACACAGCGCCGTTATTTATTGCCAGATAATGCTGGGATTGTCTGCTAGCTTGAAATGTTTGTGGAGCATAACATTTACTTATGGAATCTTGTTTCGTCTCTATCTGATCGTGGCTATAATTTCAAATCCTATCGCATCCATTGTGAGATACGCACCACAGTCGGGAACAAACGTTTATCGGAAGTTTGAGTAAAATAAAAATAAAATCTCTTCAGTCAATAGTATACAAATTAATGAGTTAAACATCGAATTGTGTTATGCTATAAAATCATACAAACATGATTAAACTGTCATGTATCAGACAGACCCCAACTTGTCTGGAGGTAATAATGTGTAACATCATGGGAATTTTAAAATAAGCTGGGTCGAAGTTATAAAAAATATTGTATCCTTTATTTAACCGATCTCTCTCCTTCTCTCTCTCTCTCTCTCTCTCTCTCTCTCTCTCTATATATATATATATATATATATATATATATATATATATATATATATGTGAAACAGTGATTGTAGCCGACGCAATCTGCACTTTAGGGTACACTGGCATGCATCTCGGCAATGGTTAGGACCCTACAGAGAATTGAAGCTAGTATATATTCACACGAAATCAACCACGGGAAACAAGCCGAGAAATGGCACCGAGCTGTCCGAGAATACCATGAGAGATAGTCAATTGCATTTAAATCTTACACGGGCCGAGCTTAAACATGTGTGCCGGGTTTTGGTCAAATCTGTTTTATCGCCAACGAAAAACATACGTGTGTCAGTACTATGTGGGTGGGCACGCGAGGCCGAAGTGGAAATCGCCCCTTAGGCTGTCATCATTAATTAGGGAAAAGGTCTGAGAGAGAGAATAATGGTCTTCTTTGATGTAGATAAAATCTGAGGGCTTGAGCGAAGAATTTCAATTGTCGTGCCGCTCGGCCCCAAGCCGCCAGGAGATGAGGAGGGACCTAGAGAGGAGAGAGAGAGGAGAGAGAGAGGGGGAGAGTAAATCAGTATATCCCACCCCGCCCGATTCCGAGAGAGAAAGAAGGAATAGAGAAATGGGTTGGAGAAAGAGAGAGTGTTACAATATGCCTTTTTGGGAAGGAAAGGACCTTTGTTTTTGAAACGAGAAGACAATTACAGTCAGTTAGATTTGGGGTTTCGACCCGTGCAGGTCGCAGAACCTCGCGGGCTCGTGTTAGCCGGACCTGAGACTCGAGCGGCCGACCAGGCGGGAGCGTTGCGCGAACACGCTCTCGCTTGAGATGGCATTGCCCATAGTATTCCCCCACACCGTTTTCAGCAGACAAGTTACAACTTAATTAACAACTTAGAAATCGTAAATGGAGTTTCACGCACGGAAAGAGAGACGACGACTGGTTTAGTAAACAGAGACTATTTATCAAAATAAGAGACTCTAAAATTCAAGTGTAAAATTAATCCTTCCTTTTGATTGTTTTAAATAATTAATTGGATACAAAAGGACACCGTTGAGTTTGTTGAATTATTCCTGTTGTCTATTTGCTCTGCTTGTGTAACTTTGCCATCACAGAATCGCGGGATCATCATCATCCGACCGAGAGGAGTTTCAACACATCATTCCTTTTTTTATAGCCACTATTGACGATCACTGGCCAAAGAGGGTGTTCACAGTCTAGAAGGATTCCTGTGCCGAGGACCAGACGTGTGAGTACCGAGATAAAGACACGAGTGGACCACCTATGTTACAAGTGGTTCGGTGACACCAGATCAAAGTGAGGTATCTGTTTTACTCAGCACTGCGACTTATGTTTACATTTGATGCCGACACCGGATCGAGTGGGGTACCTGTTTGTTATATTTGATGCCGTGACACAGGATCGAGTGGGGTACCTGTTCATATATATATATATATATATATATATATATATATATATATATATATATATATATATATTTATATATATATATATATGATACTATATTCTTCGAATGAAAGGCATCTAAAATAAGCAAAATTGATGTAAAAACTTGGTTGAAAAGAAACAAAGAAGTCAGACTAGCAAAAAACGGTTAGTTAAAACATTTATTGATATCTTCTGCGATTTGAGATGAATACCTAAGTCGATGACGAACGATTTAAACAAACTAACAGTTAAACGCACATAGTGTGTGGATGTTGCGACTTAGATCTACCGAAGTGAATAGCTCCATTGATATAAAAAAAAATGAGTACGGACGATGATCCAAACTTTACTTGTCTAAAAATGTCTTTATTTTCTTCCTTTATATACGAGCACTGAAGATACCTAACAAAGAAAATAAATGCATAATAAATGCATTTTATAAATTTCTTAGTAGTAATCTGTAACAATTGTATGCAAGTAATAAAAACGGATTTTTGTGGAATAGTGTGAATCTGTTCTTCCTTACATTTGATGTGGTTTAAATTAGATTGAACTCAAATATTTTTATACCATAAGCTCTAGCCCCACACTATTGAGCTATTACAATTTCTTTATGTTATGAAATTAAGATTTTAAATATTACAAGTTAAATATAAATACACACACATATATATATCATTAATTATAAATATTTGTTTTTATCTACATACATATACGTTTCATCCTTACAGGAATCGCCAGTGTAGAGATGATTATTCATACCGGTCGCCGGACTCGCAGCCCGGAACATGAGTCCGGTTTAAAACTCAAATTCCGACGTCATAGCCCAACGGCCGCTATCAACCACGGTAAATCAACGAGAGATAAAACCTATTTAAAGGCAGCCATTGTCAAAGTGTTCAACTACTGAAAGGATCGTGCATTAAAGCTACAATGACGGCTGTGTTGATACTACTCACTACAGAGCCCAGCCTAGATTTGAGTGCGACAAATAATTGTAAACATTTGTTAATATATATATATATATATATATATATATATATATATATATATATATATATATATATATATATATATATATGTTAAATTAAGGATATAAGGGTTTCTATTTGGGTCTGATTTCGAAAATCTTACTGATATATATATATATATATATATATATATATATATATATATATATATATATATATATATATATATATATACAAGTATCATTAAAAATAACGGACATCTTGTGTCTGGTTATTTTTTCTAAGACCCTTTCTATTTTTCTGATTAGGTTCTTAGTTTCAGACGGAAACTGGCTGATAAAATTGCCATAGCTTCCCAAAGCGCTTTCGGACCCTTCCAGGTCCATCGTCAGTGGAGCAATGTTAACCGTCTGAAACTAAGAACCTAATCAGAAAAACAGAAAGGATCTTATAAAAAATAACCAGGCACAAGATGTCCGTTATTTTAAATGATACTTGTATAAAAGAAAAGATGCTGCCAAGATACACACACACACACACACACACACACACATATATATATATATATATATATATATATATATATATGTGTGTGTGTGTGTGTGTGTGTATATTAAGCAAATATTGTTAAAAATAACAGAATTCTACTGCTTAATTATTGCTTTTTTATTTAGTTAATTTTCTAATTATTTTTTTTTATGTTAAAATTAAATAAAAAAATAATGTATGTTCAATATGTATCACGAACGCTTTCGATTCTTCGTACTGTTCCAGGAAAGAAGTTAACAATTTAAATCTCGCGACGCTAAAATTAGCGTCACGGGATAAAAATATAATAAGTTAAGCATTTTAAAATATTGTAACTTGTTCATACGTACGTTATTAATTGTAGGTTTCTGGGTAAAGATAGCTTTGAGCATTTTTTAATTTAATAAATTGGGTTCGAAATGTATTATCTTCGTACATTTTTGTTTAAAAAGAAATAGTTTACAAATTACGCTTTTTTACAGTACTTTAATATTATTAGAAGACTGAGTAATATTTTTCTGCTGATCTGTTTTCGCTTACCTTTGCAAATTGCTGTCTAGTTAAGATACTAAGTTATTCCATTATTTAGCTTCATTTTATTTGATACATTGTTCTACGTTTACTTATACAAATTGACCATCCTTCTTACATCACTATTATCTTCATTTGTGATTACAAAAAATGAAATAAATATAAAAGAGAAATATAGGTTCACGTACAGAACAGTAGTTTGTGTGAAACCGTATGCTTGCGTTCACTACACTGGCCGTAATCGTCTCCACTCGTTGTGCCAGTTCAAGGATTTTGTGCTGCAACAAAGAATTCTTACCCCCATAAAACCATGAGTCCAGGTTATAAACAAGTAACAGGTTTATTTATTTAAATGATACTCGTGTTCTTAGCTTGAATGGACGACTTGCAAAGTGAGATTCTTCCCGAACAGAAAGAAGATAAGTTCTATCAGCACAAACTATTTAGCTAAGAGCCACAGTGCGCCCATCTTACTTGGGCAGGCACAGTTCTAACTTATCGTCCTGGTGTCTCAAAACGAAACATCCTGTTATACTCAGAGGGCCAAGCATCCCCTCCCATCTCTTTCCATCCTGACCGAAAATTTTGGATTCAAGTCTTTCTCACAAGTCACCATTCGACCACCCAAAGGCTGACCGCTTGAGATATACATTAGGGATAACTACCAGACAGTCTACTTAGGGGGTGGGGGCTCATCATGGAATCAATCTGAACATTACTTTGGGGTTTCAACATGACTCCATAGTTTTACGAGGTACTTATTGTATTTCAAAGAGAAATAATATTCTGGGTAGCTCCATATAAAATAAAGGACATTTTCAAACTTCTCTGTGTCACCCCTTTTTCCTTTGATCTTGCATCTAACAACTGCAACGTTTGCCATTCGCATGAACCACTAAAAAAATGAAGCCCATTTCCTTTTTTTACAGTTTGTAGTCGGAGATACGTCGCCACGGGTAGAATCTCGAATTAGAGACTTGTCTTCTGTCGTGATATTTAGTAGAAATAGTAATTGTATCACTGTCTATGTTCAATCACTACATGTACGTAGAGCGAGCGACTACATATGTTCTCGTAATTCACTGATGCTCATTAGTTTTAAACTTTACACAATCATTATCACATCGCCCTTCCTTTGAATAATAATAATTATTCCATCTAATTGCTTTTCTCACTTCGACCGAGGTTTACAGTTTCAGATTGGTAAAGAATCACTACTGCTTCCAATCTTCATCTGATAATATAATTTGATACAGAATGCACTGAAAAAACAACCAGTACTTCGACGGCCTTCAAATGAAATTAAAATGGTGTCTATTTTATGATGCCAATTTAAAATCATCGTTATTAACTTTCGAATTAATATAATTAAAAATATTTTACTTTAAAAATAAACAAATATTAGATGGAGATATTATTTTGCACGTTATAATGATCATAATAATTTTAGCCTGTAAAAATGAAACCAGGTTGTCTTAAATAATCTGCAGGTGGAAATATGGGCTCGCAAGAGTATTCTTTTTACTAAATTTTAAGAGTTTAGTGTCAACGTACAAAATAAATGGTGCAAAACCGTTAATGGTGAAATCTCTCAACTTGTTAACAATATGAACAATTCTTAGTCTGACATATGACCTCTATTCTCACCTCAAAGTTAACCCTATATCTACAACTTGATCAGATAAATGAATTACAACCATCTAAAACCTCATCTTTCGATATTACATGACTCTATGTTGTTAACTTCAACATTTTTAATTAGTCATGATTCAATATGGCGGAAAACGTCATGTTAAATTCTGACCATGTCTGATGTTTGTATGCTGGCTTATTTTCAATGTTTTGCACTGGACTACGTACTACAAGAAGATGCAATAAAATAATTTCTTTCAATTTTGTTATTCGCCAGATTGTTACAACTAAAATATATTCCCCAAAGAAATCTTTTAGGAAGCTGACTCATCAATATTCAACGTTTAACAGAAGTCGTTCTTACGACAAACTGCAAGATCATATCTAGTGTAGAGATAGAGAACAGAAAGAAAAAAATATTTGGAGAATATTAAAGAAATATATTCCGTGGAATGAGAGTCAGGATTAGCTAAATTTACACGAAAGGAGAAATAAAGGCGTTAAAATAATATTCTGAGTAACGCATTGTTACATTCGATGAAAAGCTGTTTGAGTTATAATAAAATAAGAGTATTTTTAAACGAGAATTCTTCGACGAAACCATTTGACAAAGGTTAGAACAACAATGGCGACATAAGAAACTTAAGCATGAAAGACAAACGCCGCAACTTCTATTTCAAATTGAAGCGTCATAAACAAAGGAAAATGTTATTTCAAACTTAAGCGTGACAGACCAACGAAAATTATATTTCAAACTTAAGCCTGGCAGAACAACGAAAGTGCTATTCAAAATTGAAGCAAACAGACCAACGGAAATTCTATTTGAAACTTAAGCGTGACAGAACAACGAAAATGCTATTCAAAATTGAAGCAAACAGACCAACGGAAATTCTATTTGAAACTTAAGCGTGACAGACCAACGAAAATGCTATTTCAAATTGAACTGTTGCAGATCAAGGTAAATGCTATTTAAAATTGAATCAAACAGACCGACGGAAATGATATTTCAAACTTATGCGTGACAGACCAACGAAAATGCTATTTCAAATTGAACTGTTGCAGACCAAGCGCAATGCTATTTAAAATTGAAACGAACAGACAAACGAAAATTCTATTTCAAATTTATGATTGACAGACCAACAAAAATGCTATTCTAAATGTAAAGGCCAGCGAACAGAACCTCTAATAAAAATGTGTGGACATCTAATCAATAAACGTCTATGTGGCTAAGGCCAACATTTTCGGCGAGGGCATTTGTCGTCTTGTATAAATAGCGTTAGTCTCACGAGCTAAAGAATTGGATAAGTCATTCACCACGTCTGCCTTCCGTTTGTTAGTGTAAATAAACAGACGACAGTTATCTTTAGCACAATTACCGGAGGGGTCAGTTTTAGTCGATATATTTCAAGAGAATATGGAGGAATTATCAAGTAGGGTAGTCTATCAAATACCTAATGTGTCGAAAATGATTTAACAAATAATCTATTATCTAATTATAAATTGATCCTACACATGTCATTTTGTCATTTTGCAATGGCTGACAATATAACAAAACATATGCTTTGCTTTCAATGCTTTGATTTGTTTCGCGTTTGTTTACGGCTGATCAACCCTGTTTGTGTTATTTAATGCTGTAACAAAATACTAATAGGAAACGATTACTTAAATCACAAGTGCTACTTTTATACATTACGGTCGATATTCTTCGTCTTCGAACCGTTAGCTACCTCTAGTAGTAACAGAAGTAGTGGCAACAACATGTAGAGGTCGTCAGCCTCTCTCTTTCTTTCTTTCTTTCTTTCTTACTCCTTAATAGCAGCACGGTTATATCTTTGCTTCTCTCTGTCTCAGTTGTGTGTAGTGTTAGTCTATCTCTTTCTACCTCTTTTGAGAAGCAACTGTAATAACTGTGTCTCGTCGTCTTAATAACAACAAAACATATTCGTTTAGAAGTTTATTTATATTTTATTGCTCTTAGAAGATTTACAGTATACAATAATATTACATAGTCTCCTAATCTCCCGTTGGAGGAGGATCTAAAAAAACTGTGTTTTATCTTACAGACCAACACGAAGATATAAAACACACTCTCTTTTTGCTATTTTTCACTCCCCGACTTGCTGTTCGTTACGTTACTTCCATGAACACTTTCGCTAAATTGCTAACAATGTATTTCTTATGGAAATCATCGTTTTTATGTAATCGAATTTCTCAGTAGAAATGTCCTTTCTACTTAAGTCACACATTCCATGTAAAAAATTGCTACACTTTGCCCATAAACGAAAAGGGGTGTTTACACTGTTCCTAATGTCATTACAATATAAGTAACTGCAACTCGATTCGGTTCAGCTGATTATAAAGTCCTCGTCAACATTCATTAATCTTCTTTTTGATTGGTACTGATTGACCAAATATCTTTTCAACTCATCATTAAGTCATGGAAAAAGCGAAAGGTTTAGTTTAAATATATAAACGCTGATAGATTTGTTAAAAGATTATTAATAACTTTTAACAATGTTTTAATCGAAATCCGGCTTTTATAAACGTATGGTCTCAGAACTGATGAAAAAAACACAGCAGTTTTATTTTTAAAATGTAACCTTTTATGAGCTATTTCTTTAGGCTAATGAAGTAAATGCCTTTGTTTTATCTTTTAGAATTCCGTAGTCCGACGTATTAAGTTTAGGTCCGAGTAAAAATGGGCAGTAGGAAGTTAGTGTCAGTGGCTGACTTACAGTCCGTATTCTTTAGTCGTTGTTTCGTCCTGGCGTACTTTAGCATGTTCGTTCATCTGATATTTAAAAAAAAAACAAGGCACATATACACACTTTTAATTTTTTATGACTAGTCTCAATTTGTCATGATGTGTTATTTGACATATTATTCTTACTTAGAATCATCCGGTTTAATCTCAACGCACTAAAACATCCGATGTTATGATAAGTCATTTTAAAATGCAAAAGACTTCTACAACATTCAACAATCGGATAAGCCGTTTCTCAATGCACTTGGTTTTTAAAACATTTAACATTGGGATCAGGCGATTCTCAATCCACTTGACTTCTAAAACATTCGACATCTAGCCAGACTGGCAAAACGCTTTTCAATAGTATAAACTAACATTTTCCTACAGAAATGAACAAAAAGTACCACCCATGACGGCCCTTTTGTTAATGAATATACACTAACAAAAATAAAATCGTAACGACCTGAATATGTGTTTTAATGCATTCATCGTAAACATTATATAGTGCTATAACTGAGTAACATGGTATAATCGTTAATATCAACACAAATTTATATATGCGCATACGAACAGCATATTTGTATCAAAATTGAGATGTTCCAAAATGGCTGACGACATTGATATGTTTTCAGATATCTACTGCTCCGAAGCTGGCGTTTATAACGCTTACAGAAAACTATCAACATTGTGCTTAAGGCTAGTGGAACTTCATTTGATTCGATGCATACACTTTTATATGTTGAAAGTTATTTTATTTTAAATCCGCATAAGCTGTAATCTCTTTATATTACAAGTCATTTTAAATGTTTTGAATAAAGGTAATTGTTTAAAAATGGCTTAGAATTTAAAATGGTTTTATATACATGTTGAATAACAATAAAAATGTTGATATTTCAAAAGCTGTAATTCTTACTTGAAGAAATGGAACAGACTGAAAAGTTTGCAAGAGCTCCGACATTAAATGTACTGTTGAAAAAAAGTAGATTCGCATGAACCAGCTTCATGTGGCATTTTTGACCGGCTTGAATCTGCTATTGGGATTGGTTTTCGCGATATTTTTAGTTACGTAGAGGATGGATCACGTAAAAGTTGACAACACCCAATAGTTGATTGCTACAGATCTGACTGGATTCAAACTTGCGGCACCCAGGTCATCAATCCGCGTCGTTATTCACGTAACCACGGTCATTCCCCTATACAGTTGTGAGTTGATAAAATTTATTTTTATTTAAATAACTAGCAGAAAAATTCAACGTTGTTCGGGATTTAACTAGGAATGCTATGTCTTGTTTCATTATGCTCATAACATTATCTTACTTTTTTTACTTCCCTCCCCCCCCCATTTCGTCCTCTAATATAGTCGAAAATAACTGACATTTTTGAAATCTTTTTGAATTAGCGTCTTATACATATTGTTTGAATCTCATTAAAATCGAATATACGTATTTGAGGTTTTAAGGGTGTTCTGCTCTCATAGGCCCCTTAGAGAGAGCACATAAAGATTCGGTACATTGAGGTGCATATAGTATTTCAGAACCACTTCCATTGCATTCCCTGGAGAATTTCATACATATGATTTAGTTTCCATCTAAATAGTATATATTTGAAGTGTCAAGGGAGGTTCTGGCCCAATAGTTCCCTAGAGGGGTACACTGAATAATTTGTGACCACTTCCATTATCTTCCCCGTAAAACTTTACCTATAAATACACTTTTAGTTTTGATGTAAATTCTCTAAACTTTCTTTTCATAGAGAACATACACACATTCACATATGTTGACATTTATATATATAGAGAGATTGCAAACAAATACTTTCTGTAATTTACCTATTGCCAATGCTATGAAACAGGCGATCTAATCGGTTAGATCGAGTTCAAATCCTTGTTGCCTTTATCGTATCATCTTACCCACTAATACGTTTGGTCAGGTATGAACACTGAATTCTTTCCAGCTATGCGTAAAATAGAAACTGTTGTTCAATTGACCGTGTTATGGTTTCACTTACCGATTCCCATATAAACCATTATACACCTGTGTCGTCGTCGTCGTCGTCGTGAACCCAGGTTCTTGCTTTGTCTATGAATACAATCACTCGGACGTCGATGTTTAGGTTTTAGTAAAAAATTATTACAAAAAAAATAACAGTCAGAGAAAACCTTATAGAGATGGGTCACTTTCGTATTCAATGATAAAATCTGTCTATTTACATCGAAACATTTATAAACACAATTTCTCCTGCTATGCATTAAATGAATCGAAAAGCAAATTAGCCTGTGAGAATTTCTGGTAGTGGGAACTTCTCGTCTTGTGTTCTCCATCAATTGATAGTGAAACATTCACGAAATTCGTACGCCATGATGCTTGCTCACTCAATCCGGCCAGAGATTTTAATTCCAAGAGGCCAGTGTTCTTCTCCAGAAGAGTATAATTGTAATATGATGCCTTCTGGCATATTGCTTGACTTCCGGAGACCACAGAAACAAATTTCCACCAGTTTCGTCGTGTCTGGATACATGTCCAACGAGAGCCCAAAGACAGCGTTGAATAACTGAAGTTATGTGTGGAAGGAAATCATATAACATTTTGTTTGTTACATGGTCTCTCTATGATATGTTCATAAAATATAGTGAAGTGAGAACTAAATACTAGAAAACATAAGAAAATGTAAAATATTAAAAATCGGATGTTGTAAAATAACTGAAAAGTTCCTTTTTTTAATGCCATAAATTATGCGGATTGAAATTCGGTTCGCATTAACCTTTGTTATTGTTATAAACAAGGTGGGTTTGGATCTGCTAACGATAATATGTCGCAAACAACGGATTTTTAAGTAAACCATGTTTGCAAGTAATAAAAACAATAAAATCACCACTATTAGAAAGTTTAATTATTATGTAACCAGCGGTGTACATTAGTATGCTGTTTTCATTTGTTAATTACAATTAAAGAGAATATATGAATTTAAGAAAAGATCGACTTTGGACTTTTTCAGAATCGATCTATTTGAATAAGTAACGTATATAAGCAGCCATTTGTAAAAATAAGCGGAAGCAGTATGTCAGAAACTAAATACTACTCTATTTGCTAGGAATGTTAAAATATTTTATAAAAAAGCTTAATTTACATAGTATTTTTTATTTCCTTAGCAAATTATTAACTAATTTTGAAATTATTATTCTAAAAGTTAATTTTAATATTACGTTTACGTGAGGTTTTGTGCTGACCTACACCGTCGCCTTAAAAGTTTGTCTTTATCCTACCGCGAACATTTTAATTTCGGATGAGTAACATATCAGAAGACACCCTGAAATAATGAAAGTATAAGCAACTTATCAGGTTAAGATATCCCGAATCATGTTAAGCGTGGGCGTGCGCGTTTTTCTTAAAATAAGAAATAACAGTAGGAAAGCCAGGAGATGGCCAAATGTGAGAGAACAAATTAATTGCGATTCACGTTATATGACCATTACTCCTTCCCTCGCCACATTTGACCTGGTTTTAAACTGAAGACATTATTCAGTTAGAAAATCGTTAAAGATTATAGGAAAGAACTTTAATTTGTAAAAGTGCAACGGAAGGTAATTAAGAAATACATCTGTTTTTTTTTCTCGTTACCGACAACTTGCGTTTATAACATGAAAACAGCCAGCTAGATGCCGACTGGAAAGAAGGCAGGTGCTTGGAAAAATTGATGTATTTGGAAACCAAGCGATTATGACTAGAGGGCGTGAACAGATATTTTTTAAATGATAGAAATGGAGTCAACAGAAAGACATATCACTGAACACAGCAAGGAATCATCATCAATACTCATGTCAGACACGTCAATGACGCCTACCTCTGCGAACGGAAAAATATTTTCTTATTAGCTCGCAGCTTTTTTATGTCTCTCTGCTTATCTATCTATCAATCACAGGAAGACCGAGAGATTATATATATATATATATATATATATATATATATATATATATATATATATATATATATATATATATATATATAAGCAATGAAAATATATATAGCAATCAAGCTACACAGAGGCTCCCGTGTTTCATCCCCGGGGGGAATCGTCAGGCTAAATGAAACACGGGAGCCTCTGTGTAGCTTGATTGCCATATATATTTTCATTGTTTACTACCTAGCTCTACTTACGTATCGAGCACTGTTGAAGTAAATACTGAATACTGATACATAAAAAATTATATCTCCTTATAATATTTTATGTGGATACATGAAGTACTAATATATATATATATATATATATATATATATATATATATATATATATATATATATATATATATATAGTTATTTATTAATGTATAAACGTATAATATTGAAAAGTAATATAATATATTGTGTATAGATTTCAGTATTTACTTAACAGTGCTCAATATGTGAGTAGAGCTTAGTAGTAAAGCATGACAATTAAGCTACACAGTGACGTCCACGTTTTATCCCGCAGGGAATCGTCAGGCTAAGCGCATATATATATATATATATATATATATATATATATATATATATATATATATATATATATATATATACTAGCAGGAACCTGGCCGCGTCGTTGCCCGGGTAAAGTAGAAAATAATGGTTTAAAACCTCAGTCCGTGTTGGAAAATAACAACCCCCTTGCATGCATATAATTGTATCCACACGTGTTATGACGTCACCGCTTAACTGTAAGTAAATACGTGATTATTATGTAACCAGCGGATTTATCTATAAGTATTGATTGCAAATGGTGTTAACGCAATTAGGTTACATATTTGACGAATAGCCTAAGTGGATTTGCTTTAAAACAATTTATGTCGTTAACACTAATGTGTTTTATTAAATTTGTGGATGAAATTGTATTTATTAGGTGGTAGTTCTTTGCGACACGGACATGCGCGTAGCTTATTTTTTGCTACATAGACTTCCTGCAGAGTGTAAATAAACATACCAAAAATTTCATGAATTGTTTTAAAGCAAATACACTTGGGATATTCATCAAAAACATTTGTTTTCTTTTCCTATCCATTTGTTACATATTTGCATTAAGTCGCCGTTTAAATGTAAGTAATTTACGTGATTAAATTAGGATTTATGCATAAATAGTCTGACATTGCAAGTGGTGACGGGACGAAATAGTCCACATTTATTTAATTTGTTATTTTTCAGAATTGCTTTTTCAATGTAAGTAATTAAAATGTATCATAGAAAAATAGTAAGAAATTTTAAATGTTTTTTCAGCTCACTACGATTCGGAATGTTTGACATGCAATCCGATATTCCTGTATTCCGTGGTAAAGTATAGAGTGAGACGGCGTTGTGCGTTGAGAAGATGAAAACTCATTTTGCTAACTGCTACTGACGGTTCAGAATGTCTGATATTTAATCTAATATTCCTGTATTCCGCGGTAAGGAATAAAGTGGTCCGGCGTTGTGCGTTTAAGAGATGAAGCAGTCATGGTATTTTAAAACATAAGTGAATACCACACCATCAATAGAGAGAAAGAAAGGTGTAAGTGTTAGGAGGAAGTAATCGGAAAAGTTTATCGAGGCAGGAAGCATAAGTCTTATTGAACAGTTGTTATTCAGAGATGTTATTCATTACTATCATGAAGCGTTTATAAATTATTCTGGAATAATTGGTGTTTGTTTTATTCGATTGAAAAGAAGCACACGGTGATGTTGGTGGCAGTGGTAGTAGGGAAACAGTAGCGGGTGAAAGTTGATGCAATCTTCTCTTTGAAAGGTTGGTTTGGAAAAGTTCGAGAGGACGGATAAAATATAATAAATATAGAATGTGGATGAATTAAATGCAGACTATCTGGAAACACTCATAAGTGCTTAAGGTAATTGAAGTGCAGAAAAGATTAGCATATGAAGTGGTCGGTTATTTTCCTATAATACCTGAAGGCTTAGTGAATAACAACTATATTTTATTACATATATATATGTATATATATTGTTCTTAATATTGAGATGTTTAAACGTGACCGATCTTTTTAATGTTTAAATATGCCTACCTTTTCCTTCAATAATTCGTATGGTCAATTCCTTCCCCGCGATATCATAATAGGAAAAGGCTATGCGAATCCTACTTGACCGTTAATGTAAACACTTCGGAAATAAATGCTTTTTAGAAACGTATAGTTGTTGTGACCCTGTTTAGGGGTCGAAATGAAGACACGGAACACGGGGTTAGGTGAACAATATATATTGAAGAAAATATATGTACAGAGAACAAGAGAAGTGGTATATCAGTCCTGGCTGCCAAGATAGACTGGAGTTCAATTCAATCACGAGAACTATTCATCATATAGGTGCGGCACCATAACACCCCCTCCCAAGCCTTACCTCCCCAGGAGTCTTAATATCGTTTCTGTTTTATATTTATTTCGATATAATCCGGAGCTATCCGTTTCCTTTTAGACTGCCGCTTTTCTATGGCTTCATGGGGTACTGGTGAGTGAAAGGTATTGTATATTACGTCCATTACTTCTACCTGGGAAGAGCTGTCAGTGTCATATGACAATCTTTTCCTAACTGGTTTAGGTGTCCTTTATAAGAGAACTGAGGTTCTTTGATTATGTAGACCATAGATCCAATCCTTTTCTCTATTGTACCAGGTTCCCCCCCCCAAAAAAAAATGCGTTGTTTTTAAACATTTAAAACTATACTCCGTCTCATAGGATGTATCGTTTCTTTGGTACCGTATAGGCTCGACCTGGTTTAGTCTGTTTAGGCAATAAATCTTCAAAAACAGACTGCACTTTCCGTGCAAACATCATCTCTGCGCGAGACAATGATGGTGGTATGTTCACGTTTTGCGTGATTCTGTACACGTGCAAAAACTGATGCAGGGTTTTTTTTCCGTAGAGAGTATCGCGGGCTTTTTAGAGCTCTTTTTATAGTGTCCACAAAGCGCTCCGCCTGGCCGTTTGACCTAGAATGATACAGGAGAATCGTGATGTGTCTCATCTGAAAAATCTCGCAGAATTCTGTAAAGTCGGATGATGTAAACTGCGTTCCGTTGTCGCTAACCAAACAGTTGACCACCCAAAACGGGCGAACAATTCATGCAATAAAATTATTGTCACCTCCGTGGTGGGTTTCTTACAACGTAATGCTTCAGGCCACTTGCAAAAACTATCGACTACTATTAGATAGTAGTATCCTCCCAATTGACTCGCAAAATCCACGTGTACTCTCGACCTAGGTCGGGCTGTCTTTGGCCACGGACTATGTTTGATATAAGTTTCCTTTGCCGCCAAGGCAAAGAATATACACGTATTTACGACATACGCAATGCCCTTATCCATTCTAGGCAAGTACACGAAGCTCCGCATCAAACTCTTCATCCTGTTTGTCCCGGGATGGCCAACGTAAAAATCCCTTAGAATTCTCTTTTGTAATTTTTTGAAATGACAACTCTTTCATTGTACATGAGTACATCATCGCAGAATGAAAATCTCTCCGCAAAATGTTCGCCCTTATCCGTCATTTTAGCTTTTGTACTAGTGATGAATTCATCCTCGGAAGCTTCTTTTTTTAGTTTCATATAAAGTCACCGGGAGCTCTCTAACCGCGTTGCACAACATTTCTGTTATATCCACTTCTGCTTGCAGGGAAGCGATAACGGTGTTTTTGGTGTCTCTCTCTGTCTTGGCACTAGTCTAGACAATCCATCCGCGTAATAAATATTTTTTGATGGTAAATACTCCATTATGAAATTATAGTTCCGTAAAATCATCCCCCATCTCTGTAATCTATTTGCCGTATACACACGTAGGCCTTTTTTTTCGATCCAAAATGGTAATAAACGGCTTTAGGCCTGTCTATAACGTGAACAATCAACAGTGTATATAGCGGTGGAACTTGGTTAACGCAAATATTATCCCTAGAACCTCTTTCGCAATTTGGCAATACTACTTCTCTGCCGGAAGAAAGGTCTTTGATGCATGCGCGATGGGTTTATGGGTTCTATCCGGCATTATATGCAGAATGCACGCTTCTAATCCATATGAAGTAGCGTCGCTAGCTACGATTATGTCTAAATCCGAGTTGTCATGCGTAAGGAATAAATCTGACGTCAACATTTGAGTGGTTGTATCGAATGCCTCCTGGCATTTGGGCGTTCACTCCCAGACCTTATTCTTTTTGAATAGTTCATTCAGTGGAGCGCAAAAATTATGCATCTCTGGAATGAAAGCTTGGTAGTAATTTGCTAGTCCCAGAAAACTCTGTGGTATTGTGACGTTTTCTGGCGCCGGCAAATTCTTAATCGCGGTAGCCCTTTCTGGGTCCGACCTTCTTCCGTCCTTGTCTATAACATGACCCAGGTATTTTATTTTCTCAAGAAAAAAATCACATTTTTTCTCTTTCACTTTAAACCCATAATCCTGGATGTGCGAAAACACTTGGTTGCCATGTTTCCGGTGCTGTTCAATGTCTTTACTGTTGATTAGAATGTCACCAAGGTATGCAATAAACAAATCAAGTTCGCCCAGCATTGTAGCAATCACTTGCTGAAAAATAGTTTAGGCAACTTTGACCCCGAAAGCTAGATTTTCGAACTTGTATAAACCGCGATGCGTATTTATACACAACAGTTTTGAACTCTCGTCTTCCACTGGTATTTGGAGGTACGCTTCACTCATCTATTTTTTTTTAAAATCTGCCTCTATTTAATTTTGAGAAAACACCCATCCGGGCTGTGCAGTGGGTAATGATAATCTTTTAGTGCTGCATTTAATCCCGTAGAAAAGTCTGCACACACACGAATCTCTTTTGATTTCTTTTTCACATAGACCGTGGGTGCTGCCCACTGACTGTACTTCACTTTTGATCAGATGCCGGTCGTCAAAAGTTGGTCCTATTCCTCGTTTATTTTGTCTATCGAGGCAAAAGGCACATTCCTTTTCCTCCTAAATATTGGTTGGACGTTTTCGTTCAGTTGAAATTTAGCCGCCATCTTTGTGCATCGACCAAGCCTACCAGAAAAAAAAACTTCGGGAAAAGATTCTTTTAATTCCAGCTTTAGTTTTTCTGATTCAGTCGTCCGACTATCTATTTTTTGCAAAATATATTTATCGGTAACTCCCATAAGTTAAATGCGTGTAACCAATCAGTTCTAAAAGGTTATTACCAGTATTTTTGATTTTTTGGTATTTCCCATTAGGGACACATTTGTAATTATCTCACCCTCAAATGTAATTCTTTCACCAGTCACTGTACTGGCTATCCTGTTGGTTCTTAACAGAGTGGGTTCATTCAACCTCTTCCACGTATGTAGATTTATTATTGACACGTCCGAGCCCGAATCTAATTGCAATTTAATATTTTTATCCAGGTTTTTACGTGTACATATTTTCTCATATTAATGCATTCCTGACTATTTGTACTTGTGGCTTGTACCCGAGTTTCATTACCTTTATTAGTTCTACAATGCGAACTTTTCTGTCCGACTATTTTACAAGTCAGGCAGGTCTTAAAACGAAATGGACAGTCCATATACCAATGCAGGCTACCACAGCGCGAACAAAGGCTCGGCGGCCATTTATCCTGTTTCTTATCAGGTTGGCTTGTTTTTGCGGCGTGAAAGTCACTGTTGAGAATTGAATTTCGTTTTTAGGCGTATTTTTCGTATATGTGCAATGTCCGACTGTTATATGTCTTTCGAATCCTGCGTTACACTTTGAAATCTGTCAGTCCTCGGCTAATTTCTGTAGTATTAGGCTTGGTTCATTTTATAATTTATTTAGAACTCTACGTCTTATTTCAGCGCTTTTCCCTGATACCAATCCTTAGAACGAAGACTAAAGATTAAAAATTATCAGCACTAAGTTCGGATAATTTAAAATCGTCGCAGTGCTTATTTACTACTGATGCGAACGTTTAATAATCTTCGTCGTCTTTTTTTACCAGGTTTAAACACTTCCAGCGTTTGTGAAATAACGTTGCCTTGAGACTGAACAACTCTGTTAACAGTATTACCGCTTCTGCCAAAGTTAAATCGCTAGTTTTTCGGGGCAAAATAAAATCCACGAACTTCGTATGTTCGGTGGTACCTAACTTTCTAAGAATCAGGCGAACCTATTTAGAGTCATCTCAATTTTCGCAATCAATTCTATAAAAGTCTTCGTATCTTCTAAAATATGATGCGAATGTTTTTTCTTTACCAGGAGAATATGTGAAGACGTCGATAGCACTCTACACAGCATTCTGCGAAAAAGCATTATCATTTTCGTTACCTTCCAGTATTTTATTAGGAATGGTACGGCACCGTAACAATAGTCATACTGAATCACCATCGTATTTTGATTGGTGTCTTTATAGATAACTAGCAGGACTCGTAGCCCGTCGTTGCCCGGGAGAAATATAAAAGAATGATTTAATTTTTGTAAACAACGGACAGTACGCTATATTTAATCTTTTATCTGTACTTTTGCAGTTTACAGATCGTGCTGAAATAATAACAAACACATTTTAACATGGGAATGGCGATTTGTTAACTATTCTGTACTATTCTATACTTTAACGTAACAATCAAATATACAGAAGATACCGTAGAAACAGTATGTAACTTTAAAATCCTATATAAAAATAGCAGTGTACGGGTTCGAAAATTCATAAATACCCTGTTGTGTCCTCGATCAGCGAACGAGAAAACCGTCTAGACTGCGGCAATTTTTATTTTTGTCGCAATCCGAAGACCTCGTATTTGTGGGTTAATGAATTTTGGGCAAACCATGTTGTTCGTATATGCATTCAATTTTGTTTTAATTTTTAATACAGTGATTTATATTGATATGTATGAATGGTGAGGACAGATATAAATATAGATAGATAGATAAATGTGCAGACCTTGAAATATAAAGAGCTAGATAGATAGATAGATAGATAGATATACATAGCTAGATGTACAGACTTATAAATATAGACAGAACCGAGACTTAATTATATAGATAGATAGATGACAGACTTAGAAATATATACAGACACACATAGACTTATATAGATATATAGATAGTACAGAGATAGTACATATATATAGATAGTACATAGATGTACAGAGTTAGAAATATAGACATATATACAGAGACATATATATATATATATATATATATATAGATAGATAGATAGATAGATAGATATACATAACTAGATGTTCATACTTAGAAGTACATACCGAAATACAGAGACTGAGGTAGATACATAGATGTACAGAGGTAGCAATATAGATATATATACAGAGACTAAAATAGATAGATAGATAGATAGATAGATAGAAAGATGTACAGACGCAGAAATATAAACATATATACAGAGACTGAAATAGATAGATATGTAGATAGATCACAGACTTCGAAATATATAATGTACAGTAGCTTATTTTTTCAATTTCTTGCTGACAGCTACAGTACAAAATGTAATGTAAGTGTCAGCAATAAACCGACGTTATGGGCTACCGTGAATCACATGTAAACAAAGGAATAGAAGGACTCTGAATGCCGATACGGTCGAACCTTATGTGTTCTAAGTTGATGGTATAACGTCGAATGTGTATTGAATGTGATTTGTGGATATTATAAAGTATGAAAGTTTAAAATATGAATTAGAAGTAGAACAGAAGTAATACTTTTAAGGAATATTACCTATAGTCTTCGAATAGTGGTCGCCATGTTGATTAGGTGTTGCTTGAACGAAAAGCGTTTCTTTATTGATTCTGTAATTCCGGAACGTTGGTAAATATACGTCAATCATTGAAGAGTGTTTATGTTTAAACTCGGTATTCCGTTATTCGTTAAATCTGATAGAGAGCGGTACGTGATTAGCTTATGTTTACTATGTTATGAGAAGAAGATTGTGCGTTTTATAAAGGAAATAATAAGCGGCGTAAAATGTAATATTACCGCGTGAAATAATTTCACCGGTGAAATAATAGGGGGAATTAAGTTTGCTACCCTCTCAGTCAAATATGTTTTCAGGAGAGTAAGACTCGGTGGTTCGAAAATAGTTTTTAATATATGATGATTGAATTTATTGAAAGTTTCTGTAAACATGCTCGAGTAAAGTTTATGAAGGAAGGTGTGATTTTCTTAATACTGTCTGGAAACCGCATCAACTGATTTCACAAGGAACTTTGTTTTCTTTTTTATCTTTTTTTTTTTACTAATGAATCAACACTTATTAAGGCTAAAAAGGTACTCGAGGTCGAAGATTAGGGCCAACAAGCTGGATAGATTGACAGATATATGGTGATAAATAATATGAGACATTGACAACAACAGCCGACCCAGAAAACTGCTTTTTTTCCCTATTGTCAAAAACATCGCTCGTGGAATGTGAGGACGCAAGCAAAAAATAACGCATAATTCATTACTCTTTCTACCGCCCCCTCCCATTCATTTCTTGTAATAATTATATTTCACTAACAACTTACAAGTATAACTTACAAGTATAGGACGTTACTTTCCGATATATATATATATATATATATATATATATATATATATATATATATATATATATATATGCTTTAAACAAACTACATCACCCTCAAATTTATCTTATATTTTCTTTGCAAATAGTGTTCAACATATAAAAACTGAATTGCAATAGAAAAATTACAGATTTCAAACGGTCAGAATCAAACGCTAACCGAGCTTAACCCTCATTTACTATTTTTAAGGCAGCCATTAAAATTTTATAACGAACACCCAATCACGAGGCGCTATAAAAAAACATATATATACATTTTCAATTTTTTTTTTTTCGCGGCATTTTTTTCGCCATTTTGAATATATGTTTACTACATTCTTCTTTCCGCTATGAACGATCCATTTATTTTTCTTCCTATTGACAGTCAAAGAAAAAAAAACACACACACTCACACGTACGCACGCTGTTTATACTAATTATTTAATAATGTATGTTTATTATCCCGATTTAGCAAATGAGCCGTACCGAATAAGAAAACCGCTTGAGTAATTCCCAGAGAAAAATGGCAAAGAGCGGCGGCCGCATAACCAGCAAAGATCTCGTGGTTCGTCTTTTCCAGGAAACACTGCAGACGTTGGCATGGAAACCAAATCTGACCACAAATAACCACATGACGTTCTGTTGCAAGTAATGTTAGGTGTTACTGGTAGCATTATCAGGCAGCATAGCTCTATAGAATATGTGAACATTGAAGTTACTGATTTCACTTTTAACATTTGTTTTTTTTTATCACTGGAGACGCAACAATATCTATACATTCTATGATTATTCACACACGTGCCAGCTTCTAGTTCTGTCACGACATCACGTGAAAAACGTGTGAATTCATGTATAATCCCTACAGCTATGTATTTAATATTAGGGTAGACTAGACTCCGAAGCTTTAGCTGTGCTAAGGAGAATGAAAAATACATCCGAAATAACATCAGCCTTTCTACGCTCACTCCGACAATGCTTCTCAATGCCACTTGATTCAAGCAATACCGGTTCAATAGATTTACGGTTGGGAATCGGGTAATCCTAGCATTACTATAGACTCCACGCGCAGAAACACTTCAAATGAGTTTCTATTGTGTTTTGAGACTGAAAAGTGACCATATATATATATATATATATATATATATATATATATATATATATATATATATATATATATATATATATTGATTAATTAATTCTTTATAAATAACACGTGTTCATGTCTTTTTATGCACAAAAAATTAATATATGTGTATACATATATATATATATATACACACATATATATATACATATATATATATATCTATATATATGTGTGTCTATATATATATGTATACACATATATTGATATATATATGTATATATATATATATGTGTGTATATATATATGTATACACATATATTGATATATATATGTACATATATATATGTGTGTATATATATATATGTATACACATATTTTGATATATATATGTACATATATATATATGTGTGTATATATATGTATACACATATTTTGATATATATATATATATATATATATGTATACACATATATTGATATATATATATGTGTATACATATATATATATATCAATATATGTGTATACATACATATATATATATATATATATATATATATATATATATATATCAAAATATGTGTATACATATATATACACACATATATATATACATATATATATCAAAATATGTGTATACATATATATATATATTTTGGTGGGCCAAAATAAGGGTCCTATCTTTAAATTTGAATAACTTGAATTTGAATAACTTCCACAAAATAAAAGTTAAACTGTGTGTAGACTGACCCTTCCGAGATTTTTTGAAATAAACAAAACAAATTTTAGCCGAAAAACACTTCTTAAAACTTACAAAAACTAAAGTATTGTTTTTTACACTGTTTTGAGTTTTTTAAGCAAAAATAATGTTTTCTAAATGAGGGTACGTTCCTTAGGGCTAATACGGCTCATGCTTGCTTCGGAAGGGGTCCTTCACTTATTCTAAAAAAAAAATAATAATCAATAAATAAAAAGTTATGAATTTTTAAAAATAGGACCCTTATTTTTGCCCACCCTGTATATATATATATATATATATGTATACATACATATATACATATACATACATATATATATATATATATATATATATATATATATATATATATATATATATATATATATATATATACATACATATATATATACTAGAAGAATATGTGTCTCAAAACGGGTAAGCTAAATTCCCCGAACAGAACAGCTGTGCATCGTTTTTATGTCCCGTTGCGAAGATTAACATTAAGCTTTAATGATACTAGAAATTTATGTCAAGAATCCTAATTCGAATTTTAATCAAAATCCATTACATGACTTTAATTCTTGAAAACGTCTAAAATTTAATGCTTAAGTTAAAGAGGCCTTCAGAGGTTCTTGTTTAATTCGTGTCTACTGGCTACAGATCAAATTTAATGCAAATCTGAAATATTTCAATTTCAAAATTGGAGGTTGTGTTTATATTATGCCTCCTAAAACACTATAGATCACTAAGAAAATGGGGAATATTTGTTAATTGATGTCTAAGTCCTATTGTTAAAATTTCACGA
Organism: Sepiola atlantica; assembly: GCA_963556195.1. Lineage (NCBI taxonomy): Eukaryota > Metazoa > Mollusca > Cephalopoda > Sepiida > Sepiolidae > Sepiola > Sepiola atlantica. The sequence goes on along the minus strand of OY744521.1, from coordinate 196,835,768 downwards.
AAATCAGTATCTAAATTGTTACCAAAAATGTCCATCCTCTCTTTGCCTTATTTGCATTAAATTAAATATAGTCCACATTATTCGTCTTACACCTAGCTCTGTGTTCCAACATTCTAAACTAAAGTAGTTTATGAGTGAATCCTATACATAGGAATATATGAACACATTCCTAACTTATATAGATTTATATATGCTAGAAAAATATTAGACTGGGGGGCATCTTTTTGCTAGGCTGGGAGGATTATATAATTCCGAACGAACTACGTGCAAAACGTAGTTAAAGCAAAATACATTGTTTTAGACGATTACAAAAATTTCCAACGTTATTGATAATATATACCAATTCATTTATTTATTTTTAAGTATCGCTTACGTTTGAATTCATGCTTGAAAACATGATGTAGATCATACATCTATAAAGTCAGGCCAAAGCAATAATTATTTTGTCATGGTAATGTTTTAAGCTCTATTTGTATGAAAGTCCAAATAGGTTAGTTGGTAGAATCCGAGACTGAAAATCTTAAGGTTTCGGTTTCGATTTCTGACGAACAGACGGAGAAAATCTCTATTTATATAAGATGGATTTGAACATATAACAGTGTTTTTTTAATTTTTTTCAGATTGCTAATTTACAATTTAACAAACAATAAACTGTTTTCAAATAAATGTCTTAGCGTAAAAAAAAAAAGAATTATTCGGCAGCACGTTTTATGCCCGCCACTGCCCGCCACTAATCACAATCAAGAATTTGTCTTAGGTGATTCAAATTAATCAATCAATGAAAATTATTTGAAATTGAAGAACAATCGTCTGCTTGAATATTTTACGAATGAAAACCAGTGTTCATTTTTACGCCTGCTCTGAATACTTGCCAATTTTACAATAGTTTTTTGCTTGATTTTTATTTCTTATTTTTGTACTTTCAAAACAGAGTTAACGTTAAAGTGTAGTATCTGTTTTGATATTATACTTCATCAGTGAACGCGAAATCTTTCTAGACTGAGGCAATTTTAAGTTTTGTCCTAATCCAGAGTGCTCCTTTTGGAGAAGATGGAATCACCCACATTAAAAACCTACCTAATAGATTTTTCTTTTAGGTTTCTTTTTGTTTATGTTTCACTGTTCAAATAGAATTAATGTTAAAGTGCAGTATCTGTTCTGATATTATCTTTTCTTTCCTTGGTCAGGGCAGGAGAACTAACTTTTATAACCATTTTATATTAATTGTCAGCATGGTTCTTGACAATCCCCAGAGACGCTACTGTCGTCTAAACATAATCCTACTAAGGCCAGGAGTACCGATACAATACTAAAATTGCCGCAGTCGAGAAGGATTTCTTAACCGACCCAGGACAGAAAAGATAAAGTATACCAGAACAGCTACTACCTTTTACTTTGATTCTACTTTGAAAAGTAAAAGAATAAAAATAGAAATAAGCAAAAAAGAAAAAAAAATGTTGTAAAATAGATAAATATTGAGAGCTGACGCAAAACACTGGTTTTCATTTTTCAAATATTCAAAGCAGATAATTTTTCTGTCGTTTTATATGGTTGCCATTGATAAGTTTATTTGAGTCACGTGAGACAAATCCTTTATTGTAATTGGTAGCGGGCAGTAGCGAGCATAAAAAATGCTGCCGTAGTTATTTAGAAATTTGAAAGGAATTTTATATATATATATATATATATATATATATATATATATATATATATATATATTTATATATGATAGAATAAATAAGATTTCTTATGTCGAAAAAAAATGAGATTTTTCCTGGTAAACAAAAAATATGAAAATCTAAAAACAAATTCAAATAATTATTTTGTGTTTATGTCGTTGGATTATGTTCTTCAAAATATTTCATGCGAGATACAAAGAACTTCGATTTTTCACTTCATACTTAGAAGCTGGACTTCAGCAAGCGCAATTACACTCGGCTCACATAAATTTTATAAAACAATGAATAATGTTTAATACGATTCTTCTTAAAACGTCGATGAGTAAATCCTCGAGTGAGGAAACCCAATCGTATAACGAGATAACACTGAACATTCACAGACACACTGAAATAGAAAGACACTGCCTCAACATTTTCATTTGGAAAATAGAAGAAACATTACAGGAAACCAGGGAACTTAAACTACACGGTAGATAAAAAATAAAAATAATTGCCCCCCCCCCCCAAAAAAAAAAAATTAAATTAAAAACGGAATGACACCAGTACTACAGAAAATTGTCATAAGAATCAGAGAGGATAGTAAAAACAAGATGGGAGAGTAGAATTCACTCAGATTGCAGAGAAACCTGAAACCTTTATCAGCGAGGAATTAAGGGCGAACGGTTATTGCAAGAACAAAAATTTGTATGTGATTTACCATGGTTACGAAAGGCGCGGAGAGTGTTGGAAATATGTAGAAGCTTCTTGTCACTCAGACCCCAGGGGGCACAACCTGTTGTTGTTAGTGAGTATTCCCTGGTAATCATTAATGTTAGAACTCCAAGTGAGTAAAGTAATAATACGAGGAAAATAATATGAGTAAAATAATAAAATACAATAAAATACAACAAAATAGTAATAAATAAAACACTAAAAATAAAATAGTTAATACAATAAAATACTATGAATTAATAATGATAAATATAATATTAATAATCAAATAATTAATACAATAAAATAGAATAACATAATGATAATGATAATGACAATAATAATAATAATAATAATAATAATAATAATAAATAAAACACTAAAAATAAAATAAGAAATACCATAAAATACTATAAAATAATAATGATAAATATAATATTAATAATAAAATAATTAATACAATGGAATAGAATAACAATAATAATAATACATAAAATACTGATAATAAAATAATTAATACAATAATATAGAATAACAATAATAATAATAATAATAATGATAATAATAATAATAATAATAATATATAAAATACTAATAATAAAATAATTGATACAATAAAATACAATAAATAATAAATAAAATGCTAAAAATCAAATAATCAAAAGAAAATTAAAAGAAAATAATTAAAATGATAAAATAAAAATTAAAATAATAATATAAATAAAATACTATAAAATAAAAATGATAAAATACAATAAAATAATGATAAAAAATACATCAGTTGGAAGGACAGAAAAAGTTCGTAAAAGGTGTTAGATGATGGAACAACTGAGGAATGGAGGCACTAACCAGAGACGAACTACAATGGTACGGGAAACACTGGAATCTTGAAGTTTATTGTTACGCAAATTTTAGAAACTTGTTTGGACTTTATCAGCGAGAACATACATTTATTTGCAACGGTCATCAAAAGAAATGGAATCCGAGAAGACTTGTTGTCACCGGAACTTCAACGATGCTTAAAGATCCACCGAATACTAGACGAATTGTCAAGTTCATGGAGAAAGGGAAAAATCGTCTTCGTGTAAAGCAGCTGATGAAAAACCTTTGAAAGTAATAATATTACAGAAAGTCATTTTACATGGGAACTTCCTATCTTCACTCCTTTTTTGTCATAGCTCCAATGACACTAATCAATATTTGAATAGTGTTGTTTACAGGGTGATACTGAAAGAGGCTGGATCCTTGAGAACGCAAAGTAAGCTTGTTTCTGTAATTTCAACAAACATTTATCAGAGATTATTGAACGAAAACATTAAACATTAAATATTGGAAAGAAAAAAATATATATTTAAAAGAAAAACAACTTATCTGAAACAATATATGCAAAACGAATATCCTCGTAGTAAGCTTTGGATCCATTCCGTGAATTCATCCGCATACACCATATTCATACTAAGAGAAGAATATTATTGTTAACTAAATGGCACAGCTTAGTAGGTTTTGTTAATACCAGTTTAGGATACGTCTTTGACAATCAGTTCGAAAATGGCTTTGTTGTTGTCGGGCCGGGGTATGGTTTTGTTCAGTCTTAGGAATTCCATCTTTCCAGGTTTTATCTTCTCTCTTTCAGAAGAGGTTAGTTTATTGATAATCGCCTGAGGCGCCCTTACGGGGAATTCTAACATGGCTGATAAGGCATTGTTGTGGGCTAGAGTGCGCTTCTCCTTGCAAAAACTCACCTGACCTTGTGTCAAACCTTTTGGAGAGGAAGTAAACTCGCAGTTTTATAAGAAGAAATACAGTTTTTAATTCCATTTTTCATCATCAAACATTTTTTTATAAAAATCTTGATTTTTTAATCATAACATTTTTAATTCTTAACCATCAAATATTTTTCTGAAAATCTTGATTTTTATCCATCAAAATCTTGATTTTTTAATCATAACATTTTTAATTCTTAACCATCAAATATTTTTCTGAAAATCTTGATTTTTATCCATCAAAATCTTGATTTTTTAATCATAACATTTTTAATTCTTAACCATCAAATATTTTTCTGAAAATCTTGATTTTTATCCATCAAAATCTTGATTTTTAACCATCAAAATCTTGATTTTTACCCATCAAAATCTTGATTTTTAACGAGCAAAATCTTGATTCTTCACCATCAAAATCTTGATTTTTATCCATCAAAATCTTGATTTTTAACCGTCAAACATTTTTCAGTAAAATCTTGTTCTAAATCCTTTAATTTCTTTATGTTTGTGGATCAACAGCGCAAAACTCCAGCGTTGGGCTTCCGCAATTAAACCCGCGATATTTCTAATTACAATGGCTGACAATAATGTTGGAGGCAACAAAAGTAATTTGACTATTATGAATGAAACATGGCTTCCCTTGCACAATCACAAGTAACAGTTCTCATGCACACTTCGAAATTGTTTAGTAAATTCATTTTAGAAATTTCAAGATGGAAACATTTGGCGCCTTCAGTTGGTTCATAAATTTGAAATGAATATAACGAGGGATGAATTTTCAAATTTCTTTCTTTCATGTTTTACTTGCCGAAGTTTTTGTTTTTGCAGTATAATCAGTATAATCTTAGAAATAACATTTTTCTTAAAATGTTCTACACGTATCTATCTATCTATCTCTCTCTATCTATCTATCTATCTATCTCTCTCTATCTATCTATCTATCTATCTCTCTCTATCTATCTATCTATCTATCTATCTATCTATCTATCTATCTATCTATCTATCTATCTATCTATCTATCTATGCCAGTCTGTTCATATCTATCTATCTATCTATCTATCTATCTATCTATCTATCTATCTATCTATCTATCTATGCCAGTCTGTTCATATCTATCTATCTATCTATCTATCTATCTATATATCTATCTATCTATCTATGCCAGTCTGTTCATATCTATCTATCTCTCTCTCTCTCTCTCTCTCTCTCTATATATATATATATATATATATATATATATATATATATATATATATATATATACACTCATGCAAGCGAAGACATGAGGCGATACAATCGATGCCGACGTAGACTATGAAATCGGCTATCCCGTGTTCAAATTGGATTTGTTATGGTCTGACAATAAAAAATAAGCAATATTGAAAAGCCATTTATTCCAGCTAGTTTGACTCGTTGGTCTAGCGGTCTCAATCAATTCGCTGTTTTGATACCTCATAACGTTTCCTATTCCAGTAGCTTTTCCCCCAAGAACTGCAGGCTTGTGGAACTTTCTTCCTGTTGATTGTTTTCCTCCTACCTATAGCCTTTGCCTATTCAAGTCTAAGACTAATAGGCATCTCCTGTTTTCGCGATAATCATCTCTCGTTCTTGTTAGCTCATTACATCAAGTGACGTCATGCCTTGTCTGGAGCGATTTCTATAAAAAAGAACCCCATTAAAATAAAAAAATAAAATAAATAAATGATATGCAGTAATAAGTAGTACCATCACATCTAAAACAAAAATCGGTTTAAGGCTCTTTAAATTCATACTAAAATTTTCCACATAGACCCCTGGCGCAACGTATAAAGTGCTAAGTACTAGTTAGTTCTAATTGAAACTCCCCTGAAGGTTGAAGGTTCAATCCTCAGTACAGGCGACACTAACAATATAATTAAGAATTACTTAATACTTCTACTCGGTTATGGTTGACAGAACGAGATTACATAAAACTGTTCCGTTCGAAATTCCGAACAAATTCCCGAGTTCGACATGATGCAACTGAAGAAGGTCAGAATTTACATCGACCGAAACGTTGTGAGAAAAACATCTATGAGAAAACGTTTTAGAATAATCCAAACAATCCAAATTCCGATCTCTGATTGAACTTACATAGACCAAAAAACAAAAACTATACACACATGATTGAGAAATTGCCCAAGAATGATAAAATAAACCGAATAATGAATCTTTCGGGATAACGAGGCCAGTAAGCTGGTGAAATTAGCTCATACACAGGCGTTAGCGGAAGTTATTCTCTTGAACGTTGGCGTAATTAAATATATTCTGATCTCAGGAAATGTAAGTCTTTCAAGAAATCATTCTTTTGGAACAGAACATGAATGACTGTGTTGGATGGCTCGCTGAATTTTAGTCACATGATATCTCCTACCCAGAACAATATGGTCTTCTCTGATGTAGCACTTATTTTCTATTGTATGCTTGGCCTGTAGAAACTTCAGCCACCCGCGGCTTTAGTCGAAACATGTATTCGCAAATATAGCCAGAAATGTTTGTATAACTCACTATATATTCAACCATTCAGAAAACATCTTTAAATTAAATGCAAACAATCATTCATAAGTAAAGGGAAATATTTCATTGGTAAATACAATGAGATATGAATCAGCAAACTTGAAAACTAGGCTCTGATTTTATAAACAACAACAATGGCTGTCAGTTTGTCGAACCCCATGTTCGAAATCCTTCTTTTATCGTTTAAAACTGTTTGAATATGTTATGTAAACCTCTGATGAATCTTGGTTACCTGTAAAATCCATAATCATCTCTGTTTGCATGATTTAAAAAAAGGACAACAGTTGTAAGGTCCCACAAACACCATTGGGTACTGATATCGATCTTGACCCAGTTTTCGCGAGTTTCTTGTCGGAAGCGTTCGGCTGTTCTACGCAAACGCCCAAGAGTAGACTAGCCGATTTGTACCAGACGACAATTTTGATATGGTGCTGCGTCCTATATGATAATAATGTTTTGCTTTTTTTTTGCTGTTAGGGTTAGGGTTTAGGGTTTAGGGTTTAGGGTTAGGGTTAGGGTTAAGGTTAGAGTTTAGGGTTAGGGTTAGGGTTTAGGGTTAGGGTTAGGGTTAAAAATATTTATTTGATAACAGTAATTTCGCTCTGTTTTGCTGGTTTTATTTGTTTTGTTGTTTAAAACATTTCTTGCAACTATAACTAAAAATTATAGGACGCAGCAACGTATCATAATAAAAAAATATTTATTTGATAACAGTAACTTCGCTATGTTTTGCTTGTTTTTTTGTTGTTTCTTTTAGAAAATTTCGTACCACAAAACCCTCTTTTTATATATAATATTTGAAATTATTTTCGCCAGTATTTTATGTATTATGCTGTCATTCTTTGTTGGTGCTCATGTTTTCGCTGATAATATCACTAAACAAACTTACTGGGGCATTGGTCAAGCGGTCTAAGACGACGCCCGCATACGGTGGCCCCTCTTCTGAAGCTAAAATACGAACCCATTACAAGTCTCATTTTTTATTTTGTGGTAGTTTTTTATCCCCAGCCCTTCGGACTAATTACATTCTTTTGGGGTGATATTACCAATGTAATTAGCATAAAAACAGCATTAGCAAAATACATTATATATATAAAAAATGAGTAGTTCATATTCTTTTAAAGGATGAATTCTGACAACCCTGGGCATGCCCATTGCAGAAACGAGGAAACTGTTCACAGATTATCAAGTAAATATTAGGATTTAGGAAAATGGTCAGAAGGGTAAGTTCACCAAATTGATGTAGATTATCTTTGTGATAATGGTAATAATAAATTCTTACTTAACCACGCCTAGGGATCTCATTAGTCGTTACTTCATGCTGGAAAATCACACGCGTGAAAGGATTTTCATGGTGTTAATATGGCAACCATACCCATTCCATGAAAGGTGTCATATCCATTAAGGGTGTGATGATTGTAGTCAATAATGTCTGTTGAATATAGCATAAATTGACATTCTGTTCCAGTGACATAACAGTTACAGAAACAATTCGTTCAAATGTTTGAGCTTCGTTCAAATGTTTGAGCTTCGTTCAAATGTTTGAGCTTCGTTCAAATATTTGAGCTTCGTCCTACAAAACCGATGTTTCTGTAATTAATCTTTCAACAGTTGAGAACCAAAATGGTGATACATGTTTATGACTAACCATAATTGTAAAGGAGCAATCACCATACTTGGTCGAATAGCTTAAATGATAGCATGTTCCAGGGATGCCTGCGTCTTCTCTGTATTTTCCAGTTGCAATAATCTGCATAAAGTAAGCAACACTATCAGAGAGATATGCCAAGGTTTTCTATAAAGTAAGTTCATCTGTGGATGGATAATTCGAGTTTGGAAACATATATTTATTTCATTGTTTGCCTGTCCTTAAGTTGGTACTGCACCGTTGGCGATAGACTGCATTCTTGGCAGAAGATAATCTTTCTAATACTGTATCACTCCACTCATCATACCGGGATTTACATATTTTGTCTATAGTGTTATGAAATGTTTATGTTTTCACAAGATAATAACCCTGACATCTTTGCCTTCCTTGGGATATGATCGATGTACCAAAAAAAAGGCAATGATTCTTGAAATCAAAAGTTTTTGTTCGGGATTGTAATCTACAATTAAATGTTGATATATCGAACCATTCCATGTTACACTATCGTTTTCTCCAGCTCTTATGAACACGCTGCCCTACATATATACGAAAACTACTTGCATATTCCCACATGGTGTGTTGATGCTATCACTTCTTTTTTGGGTAATTGTAACCGTATCTCTAAGATTGATACCCATTATACCTTCTTTACAAAGTATGCACATGTCTTTAGTACTTGCATTATTCAATTTGTAAGAAACAAAAAGAAATTGACAGTAAAAACCAGCAATGTATTATAGACTACAAATTAATTTCAGTATGTTATTCTAAACTTCCGACCTATTATATATATTCTAAATAATTATTTAAACACCGATCAGTATGTTTTAGTTTTAAGCTCTTCATATTGTTTTAAGCAAATCCTTTTTTGTGTAAAAAATGTTCAAATTTTATTTTGTATCAAAAACTTTGTTTTTTGTATGTAATAAAACTTTTAGGTCGTAAAATAAAGTTGGTGCTTAGTAAAACAATATGGCCGCCAGCGATTTAAACATTGAATTTAAGTTCGATTCTGAAAACTTTACAAAATAGAACATTATTTCAGGACAATAAATATATTTAAGACCAGCAATCAATTTTATCGAAAATTTTAGAAAAAAAGGTAAAATGAAAACGAGGTTTTTTACATTTTACATAACACACGTTATTTTCGCAGATCGATAGTTGTAAAATTTTCATATTTTGCATCGGAAGATTTGGCTGGACTAATTGTCTTTTTCCAACCTACCTCCCTTTTCAATTTTGATGAAATAAATGTTTCCTCTTAAATATATTCTACAGTTTTTTGTACTAATAATATGCTTGTATATATGTATGAATATATATCTATAATATATATATATATAATATATGTATATATATATAATATATATATATTATATATATATATATATATATATATATATATATAGCATAATATAAAATGAAGTAATAAAATAAGGTGTGAATCCCATTTTATTAGAATGCAATGTTCAAGCAAAGTACCTTACAGTCCTTAACTCATGAGTTTTCAAAGAAAATTCCTCTCCTCAGAGGATCATTACCGCAATGACATTACTGCAGATAATAAAATTAAACTTTGAAAATATATAAAAAATATAGTAGAAATTGGTAGTTTGCTTGAAGCATTGCTGGGAGTAATAATAAAAGTTTTAAAAAGGTTTAAGGCAATGCAAAGTTCCGGATCGCTGGAAGTTGTAAAGAACAAAAACAAAGCAAAATCGAAAAAAATATAAAAATACATAAAAGTATATAAAACATCAAATATATCAGCCCAAACATACTTTTTTTTGTTAACGCTATACAAAATTTAAAACATATTCAGGAAAGACACCCAATATGTTGATTGAAAAGTGATCCAAGTGCTGAATGGTATTCCAAAAACGAAAAAGTTATCGGAGCAGGAAAACCGTTTGCAATCGATGCAGTAAATGACAGTGAAAAATGTATTCAATGTGTATGCCAATTAATAAAGCAATAATGAAAGCATAACATAAGAAATGTTCAGAAAACTCACTTGGTTTTGAATAATTATAATGTTCGAAGTGCAAAGTTCTTATGAGGTGATCGGAACAGTGTAAGCCATAACTCCCTGGCCAAATAAAATCTCCGGTAAATCCAATTCGAATAAAATTAAAACGATGTGATGTATTCGGCCATTTTTTCTTCCGGATCCGATAAAAAATGTAACAATGAATGAGATCATTTTCGAAAATAATCACTCTCCCGCAAGCCAAGCAAACAGAAAACTCGTCTCCTCGGTAAAAAATCTACAATAAATTCGTTGAAACATCTACTTATTCAAACGACGTTATCTGTATATTGAGCTTCAGTTTCATCCGGATGTTCACTAATTAAATATATTAGTTGCCTCTTATATATTTTGTTGGATTAAATTATATATATATATATATATATATATATATATATATATATATATATATATATATAAGCAAACATTGTGAAAATAACAGAGTTCTTCGCTTAATTATATCTTTTTTTATTTTTTCAATTGTTCTTATGATTTTTTTGTGTTTAAAATAATTTAAAAGAAATTGTTTGTTCCATAAGTATGACAAAAGTTTTTGATTCTTCGTCGAATAATCACTAGGTGAACAGAAAAGATAGCCGAGAAACGGAAACGTGTAGTCAGTTAGAAGCAAGAACACGTTTTCAAACTAAAAAGTAAAGTTATACATAACATATGTATGTGTGTGTCTCTCTTTATTCATATATAGGGTGGGCCAAAATAAGGGTCCTATCTTTAAATTTGAATAACTTGAATTTGAATAACTTCCACAAAATAAAAGTTAAACTCACCAAACTTTATGTGTGTGTAGACTGACCCTTCCGAGATTTTTTGAAATAAACAAAACAAATTTTAGCCGAAAAACACTTCTTAAAACTTACAAAAACTAAAGTATTGTTTTTTACACTGTTTTGAGTTTTTTAAGCAAAAATAATGTTTTCTAAATGAGGGTACGTTCCTTAGGGCTAATACGGCTCATGCTTGCTTCGGAAGGGGTCCTTTACTTATTCTAAAAAAAAAATTTAAAAAAATCAATAAATAAAAAAGTTATGAATTTTTAAAAATAGGACCCTTATTTTTGCCCACCCTGTATATATATATATATATATATATATATATATATATATATATATATATATATATATAAGTAAAATATTTCTACTGTTTGAATGCATTTAAATTTGTTATCTTTAAAACAGTAAAGAGCCCAATCAAATGTAGATTTGTTTTTTTAAATAACATATTACTTATTTAAAATTCAAATTTTCGATTCATAAAAAATCTTCATCAGGAGAATACAGACAATATTTTTTTTCATTTCTATTTTTAAGCGACAGATTGCCACTTAGCCTTGAACTTCTGTTCTTATTGAAGTCTGATATTTAATGTCCGATAGAAGTGGTGTTCTTTGGTACGCACGTGTAAGTTATGAGTAAAATATTTCCATTGTTTGAATGCATTTCAATTAGTTACTTTTAAAACGGACTTCAAAAAGAACAGAATTCAAGGCTAAGTGGCAACATGTCGTATGAAAAAAAAGAAAGAAAAATATTGTCTTTATTCCCTTGATGAAGATTATTTTATGAATCGAAAATTTTAATTTTGAATAAGTAATATTTTATTTACCAAAAAATCTGCATTTGATTGGTCTCTTTACCGTTTAAAGATATAGATATATATACTCTCGACTATTTAGCTTATTGATTGGTCTCTTTACCGTTTAAAGATATATATATATATATATATATATATATATATATATATATATATATATATATATATATATTTTTCATTTTATTCCATTAGTTGCGACAAAACAAGTTTTGTTTCATTGGTGCGAATAGCGACCAACTCATCGGGCCGGCGAAAGGAATTCAAGGTTTGAATTCCTTTCGCCGGCCCGATGAGTTGGTCGCTATTCGCACCAATCAAACAAAACTTGTTTTGTCGCAACTAATGGAATAAAATCAAAAAATATATATTTTGCTCTGAATTTTCATTGAGCACTCTCATAAACCCGGTTTCAACTTCCTTCGGATTAATACCCCCTGGATATTTGTAACAAGTTAATTATATATATATATATATATATATATATATATATATATATATATATATATATATATACTCTCAACTCTATTTAGCTTATTAACTCGAGGATGCTTTAAGAAATGAATGCTTATTTTCTACATCTAACAATAAAAACTACTTTTAAACAACCATCAAAGACTCTCCCCAAACATACTCCAAAGAGATGCGAGCAAAAACCTTTTCCTCGAATAATTTTCTACTATCACTCCCCCTTTGATCACCGGGAATACACAAAGGATACTTTAGAAAATCGTAAGCTTTTTTGTTTTCTATTCATCTTCAATTAATTTCATATATGATACAATACATTCCGCACCTCATATTCCAGTGATTTTCGAGAATATCGGATTATGTTATTTCGAACAATTACCTATAGACTTCATTTACTTCCAGAACTTACGGAATACATTTAGCCAAGTTAATCAATTATACTGTACATTGATTCAAAATAGCGGCTACAATCTCTTAATCGAATAAACTTCAGACATTTCTCCTATCTTGGATTACGTAATGTATATTTCATTTTGTAACTTAACACGTATACAATTTAAAACATAATACCTTTTAGGATTAAAATCTTTTTCGAAATACTTACAGCGTAAAAATAACTGCAGTGTTCATTACGACAACATTCATTTGTTGATACAAATTCCATGGACGTACGTAATATCAGTTTCTCTACGAACCTTCCATTTACAATTAACAGACAACACAAGTACATTGTTTCACTTTTGACCATCCATACATATCTAACGTTTATCCAAAATTCGTGTTTTCATTTTCACGTTAGTTATTCTTCTTTTTTTCATTTGAGGCGGTGTTATTTTATGTAAGACGTTTTCTTTTCTTCTTTTAGTTTACCTATTATAACCATCCATTATCTCTCTCACTCTTTCTCTCTCTCTTTCTCCTCTATCTCTCTATCTATTCATTCGCAACAATTTATAATAAAATGTGTTTAAATTTTCGACAACTTTAATAATCGCAGCACGCAACAGTAACTTCCTTTAAATGAAACGTACAATTTTTCTGCTCACATTCTTTTAAAATTAGTATTCGTCGATTTATCTAAGTATATTTTTATTATCATGATTATACGTCAGTTACGAATAACGTTCCTTGTTTAATTCACGACAGTTAAAAGTCTTCGAAATCAATTTCGAACACAGACCGGCGTAACAATTCTAATCATTATTTTAATCTACATTTTCCTATTCATCGAACATTATTAAATATTAATGCATACCGAACATTATTCAAATTTATTTGATGACTTTTTACATAATTTCTTCGACGCTTAAACTGCTACTGATATTCCAAAAATATTAATTTCTACTTTTCTAAATATACTTCAACTTAAAGTGCAGTATCTGTACTTTTGTCTTTTCTTTTCTAGGTTAGTGAATGATAAATCTTTCTAGACTGTGGCACTTTTCTTTATTACTTTCTCTCTATTTAACTATTTGCCAATTTTAGAAGAAATCCTTCTAGACTGAGGCAATTTCTCCCCAGGAGATATATTTTCAACACATTAAACATAAATCCTTCCAGACTGCGGCAATTCTTTTCCTCAGGAGGTAGATCTTCAACACATTAAACATCACCATTGTATAACTCTCCGCACGTGGAGAAGCAACGAAATAGCAATAACATAGTCAATGGTAAAAGTGCAGATTAGTTAAAGTCGATCAATTGAAAATAAAATAACCACAAAAAATTCCTTAAATCAATCGCCTTATATTTAAATCAAGGCCAGAGTTAGACGCAAGATCGATTTTCAATGATGGTCAATTCAATGTCCCACCAAAATGGGAACTACCGATTGAGATAAAAAATTGCCTCAATTTAGAAGTATTTTCCTTCGCTGACCTTGGAAAGTTTCACGCATGTTTTTGGATCATATTAACTTGGGGCCAGTGGGTTTTATTCTTTCGAATAAACCGCAACTTACAATCGTAGAAGGGGAGGACAGTCACCAAAAACGCAGAGAAATCTATTTAGTTTGATTCAAAGAATTTACACCGGACTTATAAAAAGCGCTCAATATCAAATAGAGCTTTTATATATAGTTTTATTATTATTATTATTATTATTATTATTATTATTATTATTATTATTATTATTATTATTATTATTATTATTATTATTATTATTATTATTTATACAGACATCTACAAAATCTGCGACACTGGCATGTCGATGTTATCGATCAACAACTCTTATAAACTGAGATCTCATCAGGCAGAGTTAGAATCCGATCTGTACCTCCGGGACGTAAAAATCAGATTCTAACTCTTTCTGATGAGATCTCAGCTGTTAATCGATAACATCGACATGCCAGTGTTGCAGATGTTTTACATGTCTGTATGAATAACAATAATACTATATATATATATTGTTGTGAAGTTGTCCAACAGTAAATAATAAATAAAGGAAGTCAAGTCGAGGGTTGGTTTAACAAGTGTATTAACAAAGTAAGAAAGTGACTAGTACTTGGCTAGACAGTTACAAGACTGTGCTTTGTCTTCTCTGTGTCTCTGGTGACTCGCACTATTTATAGTGACAACCGGTGCAGTTTCTCCTGTGTAAGAACGGCCGGTGTAACATATATATATATATATATATATATATATATATATATATATATATATATATATATATAGTATATATATAGTAATTATTCTTGCTCTGTTTATTACATTGAGCTCTCATACCCCGATTTCCTCGTGAAATTTATTTCATTATAACACACTATATACACATACTTACTTATATATATATAGAGATATATATATATGCACATATTTATTTTGAAATCTTATTTTCCCATTACCAGAACAATACATTTTAGAATTTCGAGTCTCGTGGACACATTATCGTGGACACATTATCTGTTAGTCATTATCTGTTCAGTCATTGTCGTGATCAGATTTCCGTCTTCTTATGAAAAAATGAAAGAAAGATTCTAGTTTTGAGGCATGCACGTGCAAGCTATTTACCAGGTCCTTCCGTCATTGCTTTTCGAGAAATATCTGCGTGAATTGTCTTTTTCATATATATAGATCTGCTAAAAGTAAGTTTCGTCTTCGTACTTGCATTAATGCACAAAAGGCAGACATGGTGAATCGTGATGACATTTCTCGCTGTGATTTCGACGCTCTTTATACCGAACCAGCTGCTATAATATATTTCGAAGAATATATATTTTAATATGAATATTCTTACGATGCGTAAATTCAACTTGTACATTTAGCCCTGAAAATTCCATTTCAAACTTAAGCGTGTCGATCGGTTTTTATGGCGAGTGTGCAGTATAGTTAACAAAGGTTGGAAAACAGCAAATCGATAATAAATAACTGTTATCAAACACAAGAAAATTTACCTTTCTACTTATCTTTATAATTTTCTGATTGTAAGATTAATTATTTATACATTTTTTAGCGCCTTTTTTACTTATACAAGCCAAGTTTAAGAAGGTTAATATCTCTTTAATAAAATATAAATCATAATTAAAATGAGTACAAAATATTTTCACATTAAACTTATTTTAAACATTTAACGTCTCGAAAACGAAGAAGGCATTAAATTCCATGAAATATTTCCAGTTTAAGAGACTCTGAACGCACGCAAATACAATTAACCGGCGAAATGATCTCAGCTCGTTCACGTCTCCAATTAAATTCAATCGCTGATTTAATGTATAACCCTAACCCTAACCCTAATCCTAACCCTTCTCTCTCAAATATTGTGTTATATCATCTCTTAGGTGCAAATTATGAGTTGTTATTATTTTAGAAGATATACTGACAGTAAAAATGTCACTGTTGGCAAAAATGCATAAAAATGATAACAATACAACGGAATGAAAAGTAAACATCACGCGAAATGTACACGAGTTCTTGAGAATGGAATCTTTTTCATCACGCTCTGTTTTGAATAACTGAAACTGACCGGTGCTTTATTCCTACTTTGAAGATTCATGCTGGTGTTTAAGTAGGCTAAATCAATATCCCAGATTTAATAATCAAAATATGATAAAACTCTAAACAGTGAAAAGTATCCGCAATAAAGAACAATGTTTTAAATATGTATCATCAATTAAGTAATGACAACATATAACTCGCTTGGAATATTCTCTGGTGATCCGAGTCAACTAGGCGTGCGTGTAGTTTTATTGGATGTATGTCTGTTACAACTTGGTAAAGTTTTTCAAGTGTAAAACATTTGTTTTACAAAATCATTTGTTTTTAATATTTAAAAAACTTTGGAGATACTTGTTCATTGTAAGTGCCCGATTAGACTTGAAAAATATCCCACAAAAAGTTTAATAAGTATAAGTTTATATCATTAAGTATACTAGTACATATATGTTTCTACGGTCCCATATTTTGGTGTTATTTAGTTACCTTGAAAGATAGACGAATGAACATATACAACACTGTCTCCCAAAGGAGTAGGTAATACTTCGGAGAATGGTTGCATGAAAACAGGATAGATAGTAGACTACTCCTCGTGAATTAGGCATAGAAACATAGTACACTAGTATAATATTAATCGAAGTAATATTATAGTTTGGCTTTCAGACAGACATATACCAAATCTCCACTAGTAATAGATATGCAGTGGTCTACAGATATCTGGAGAATCCAAAATATTTGTTTTTGCCTCATAAGACTGTAGTATATAACCTAAAATATTGTAAATTGTTATGAGAAAGTAAAATATTTTGAATTATATATAAATACAGATATAACATAAAATAAACGATTTATTCGGTTTTAATGCAAATCAATCATTCATAGACGAGAATTGACTGAGAAAACGCAATAACGAAAAACCACGCCTGTTTGTTGATTCTGTTCAAGGTTGCACCACGATACACTTACACTATGCGCAATTGGTTTCAAAGGATACGATTGCTAAATAGAAAGACTTTTGGTAAGAGTAGCGAAAGAAGGACCCAAAATTAACAATTTATAATCATAAGTAACCCCAAATACCAATAATGTTAGTATTAATCTAACTATATATATATATATATATATATATATATATATATATATATATGAATATATTACTATGTAAGGTTAGTAGGAGAGTACCCCATCAGTGTGCTCAATTATTCAGAAAACATCCAAATATAAGAGCGTAATATTTATTTATATATTTAATTACAAAAGATAAAGACAACATCCGTACCGTCGGTTTCAAATCCAAAAAAAGGACTTATAAATGACCTCCTATGCTGGACGGTCTTTAGCTTCTGCTATTACTATATATATATATATATATATATATATATATATATATATATATATATTAGGTTAGTTGAGATCAACAAAATTTGAACATTGTTCTAAGAATTAAAAACCAACGAATTATATGGCGTATGATCGTTTCTAAGACAATTTGGAAATATGTTATTTTGTATTATTGTTTCCCCAGCGCCATTTAAAACATCACATACAGAAGTACATCAAGAGGTCAGTATTTCCCAACACATTCCCTTCTCGATACGTAGGCACAGACAGTGGCCGCCATCCGAGCGTTTACAAGCTCATGAGTTGGCCATCGGTAACCATTTATTGGAGTGCCAATTATGCACTGCAGGGTATTCGCACGAGGCCTTTACTGTCTTAAAAAATTTCTTTAACCCTCATTCGATAATCTATCTATGGTTCTTATTTACCACGATTTTAATTCGCTTTTCATACGCCATATTTAGTCGACGTATTATCTTGACAATGAGTCGACCGAAAGATGTCTCGATATCACGACCATAATTTTTTCCCCCATTCATTTTTAAAAAAATATTTCAACCGTGTCACTGAAGTAAGGAAGAATATTTCTTTCTTGTCGTTGTTTCTTTGATAATATAGGCCTCTTCGTTCTCGGTAATTATGGCTACCTCGCCATTATTATTGAAATGCACACATATATATATATATATATATATATATATATATATATATATATATATATATATATATATATATATAAGGTGAGTCAATGAAAAATAGTTAGACCTGTAAATGAAAACAGATCGATATCTTCAGTTGTTCAGAACAAGGAGCATTTAGTAAATAAAGATATTTATTCTTCTTCTCTTTCAATTGCATTCCTTAAGCACGGCTTTTCAAAGATCAAAATCTTATCATCAGAGGAAGTAGTGATTGATAAGTTGACAGATAAGAACAGTCAATATTCAAAATTTGGAAAAAGTTTTTAAAAAAAAGTTATTTTCAAAAAGTTTTTAAAAGTTCAAACGGGTGTGTAAATGAAAGTCACCAAACACGGAGATCCAATATATATATATATATATATATATATATATATATATATATATATATATATATATATATATATATATATATATATATATATATATATATTCTTTAAAACCTGATTCATAAATGTTGAAATGTAAAAATTATCATCTTGTTTTTTTCTCTATTTGTATGCCCACTACCAAGTGATATCTTGGGTTATAGCCACGTTGCCCCTGTTCTCTTTAAGCCGCTATACATATAGATCTATTTAGCGTTCCGACACTTTCCATGTTTCGGTCCACCTAACCTTAGAAACAAAAGTCAATAAGAGGGTTGTATGACCGCTTGTTTCCAGTAAAATTAAATGGAAGTTTTTTTTATCTATTGCGTGTGATAATCCTATGTAATTTCGTGTGAATTCGGATGACTTAGAATTCCACTAGAAATTATTACAAGATGCATGAAATTATAAATAAATAAATGCTGAGTAATGTGCAAGTAAATTCTTTGGTCAAAAACTAAGCATGTGCAGGGCTATGCATCACTTTACAGTTCCTAGTCCATCCGAGCTTTGGTACCTTAATTCGTAACCATATAAAAACGAGAATGTCACAGTAACATCTTATTCAATTGCGCCGTTCGTTAACTTCGAGGAGGGGGCCTAGTTTCCGATCAAAGACGCGCTATGCTACTAGTAACTCGAGTTCGACAGAAAGATTCCCGAGTTCGACAAAGTACACCTGAAGAAGGTCGGAGTGTACATCGGCCGAAACGTTGTGATAAAACACCCAAGATGAGAACAGTAGTCCAAATATACCAAATTCTACGAATTATCAACCCACATATAAAAAATTCCGATGCATATATTCTGTTTGCCTATCTGCTTTTAACCTGTTCCCCGTTGAATTCGGGAATAAACCATTACCAACAAAAGTCTTATCTGGCCTTTGCTTCTACCTGTTTTCGTGATCTTGACCGTTGATCTAGATATTACGAAATTAACCAAATTCTAAATATAACTATAGTCGATATTTTGATCAAGTTTGGCGACGATTAGTCAAGCGATGTTTATGCTAGGCTGTACACAGACAAACACACATAGTGATAAACCTACAACCAAATGAGCCAAAACATAACCTCTCTGGCGGAGGTAATTATAATTCACCATAATATTATGATTGTTATAACAATAAAACTTTGGTACTAACACGCTCCCAATCGTGGCATTGATCGATTTTCCATATATAGATTGGTGCTGATTAGCGACTTTGAACTCTACTTAAGAAATAAATCTTATTTTCTCTTTTATATTTAACAGATAGTTTTTTCACACATAAAAATCATAAATTTCTGTTACAGTTCAATTACAGAGTGAAAATGGTTTAAAGACAAGAAAATGTAAACGTAAGAAATATGCACCACCCCTTTTGCCGAAATAGCTTGTGTCTTAGTTTGTAGTATAAAAGAACATCCCTTTATTGTCCTGTCTTACATTTTCAATTTAACAAATAATTAAATTATTCATAATTTTTATTTATTTATTTATTAATTAATATTAAGTAAGTTATAATTGTTTTTGTATTTTAATAAAACGTTTACTTGTTAAGAAGAATGTTTTAAAACGTTTCTTATTAAGATTTAATGTTGATACGTTTTCACTAATTGAGTTGATGTGCATTTAAGAAACCCGGCGGACACAATTCTATCAGCTAGTACATATATAGCTGATTCGCATATTTTTTTTTCTAATCTAAGTTAATTATATTTGCGTGTATTTTTGCTGCTTCACGAACTGTTAAAGTTTTTCAGACTTTCTTTTCCAACATCTGTTTTTTAAAGACATAACATGTTGCATCTATGTTTTCTTTCTGCCTAGCCGGTCTTCAAAAGTAAAGAGCCCCGATTATTGAGACATAAACATTTGTAAGATTAATATAATAGCGTCTTTTTGGTAGACTAGTTCTTCAAATCTGCCAGGTTGAGCTTTGTGACATGAATAATGATATAAATCATATTTGGAAATATTTTTTCTGTAATGATGTGTATCTATCATATAAGCGAAACTTTTACAGGAATAAATATCTTTAAGATGCGTCAATTCGGTCTGCGTATTTTGTAATGAAAATAATATTTCAAACTTAATTGTGACAGACAAGGGTAAATGATATTACATTATTTATCAAGCCTTACAGACCAAAAACAATGCTATTTTAAACTTAAGCGTGAGAAACTGAAGAAAATTATATTTGAAACTTAAACGTGGGAGACAAATGACAATAATATTCTAAACTTTGGTGTGATAGGCCAATGAAAATAATATTTCAAACTTAAACGTGGCAGAAAAATGAAAATAATATTTCAAACTTAAGCCTCACGGCTCAATAAAAATGTTATTTGAAACTTAAGCGTTAAGCTAATCATGACAGACCAAACAAAATATTATTTCAAAATTAAGTGTGATAGACCACTGAAAATGTTATTTTAAACTTAAGCATTATAAACTAATGAAAATACTGTGTCTAACTTTGATCGTAAAAACAATGGAAATGTTATTTTAAACTTAAGCCTGACAGACAAATGAAAATGCCGTGTCCAACTTAATTGTGACAGACCAATGAAATCGTTATAGACCTGAAAATGTCATGTCAAAATTAATCGTGACAGACTAGATAAAAAGATATATCCAACTTAAGCATAACAGACCGACGAAAATTTCAATTAGATCGACCGACGGACCGTGCCTCACTTAGAAATACGACGACGCATCTTAAATGCTAAAAAGAAAATCAACAAATAAAATTAACAAAGAATAATAAAACCGAAAATGTTATTTATATTTATTCATGTATTTATCCTTCGTTGCCATTTTTTTATCCCGTGTCATGGCGTTTATTTGTTTTCAATGATTTCAAATAACAACTTCGTATTTTGTTGCATGTTTCGAAACGATGCCAACTATTTACTTTAGAGTGCAATTACATTCAATCTGGATTACATTCATTTACGAAAATATGACGACGTCGATTGCGACCAACCAGAGACATAAAAAGCGTCCAATTTCAATATCAACACGCAAATGTAATGATATACCCCTTAAAGATAGGAAGAAGGAAGAAATAATTAAAAAAATGCATCGCGTTAAAAGAATGTAAAGTGTCAGTTTAAGTAAGAAGAGTAATTTTAAGAAATGAATTAAAATACTTGAGCTTTGTTTGACTTTTGAACGAACAGCAACGACAACGAGTATTCGTTGTAGAATATATATATATATATATATATATATATATATATATATATGTGATTTTATGAAGGCTTACCAAAGCATTCCCTTCAGGACACCAATGATCACCATTAAAAATATTTTTTCTTACAAATACTATTTATACATTTAACATTTAATTTGAATAAATAGTATTTGTAAGAAAAAATATCTTTAATGGTGATCATTGGTGTCCTGAAAGGAATGCTTTGGTAAGCCTTCATAAAATCACATATAAATGCTCTGTACTCTGTAATCGAGTATCATCGAGCTTGTTTTTTATTGGAACAACCCCGGTCTTCACTGAATGATCTATTTTATAAGTGAAAAATCTAAATCTATATATATATATATATATATATATATATATATATATATATATATATATATATATATGCCAATGACCTTTAGATTTCCCCAAATCAAGAAAAAATATAATATTATATCTGTATTCATGAAATGTTTGGTGTGTGTATATGTTTATATATTTGTATGTGCAGGATGCACTCTTAAACAAATTTGATATGCCGTAAAACAAAACAAACAAACCAACTTAAACAAATTAACCGATAATTATAAATTTAAAAAACAGCTGCAAGGCGTAAGAGTTCGTAATGTGGAATATATTTAATCTAATTTTGTTTCATGCAAAAGTGATGAAAAAAATGTAGAAAGCCTTCATGGAAATTCAGATACTTCCGATTTATGTGAACTCTTAACAATACGTGTTAGACATCAATTAATACATATTCCCCAGATTTCAGTTCATTTTGAGTATTTTAAAGATTCGTAATATGAGCACAACCTCATATTTGAACATTTAAATATTTCAGATTTGCATTAATAATTAGGCACCAATTAAGCAAGATTCTAAACAAAAGTTGGAAGATTGATGGAATCTAGCTAAACATTTTTTTAAACAACATAGGATAGTATTTTTTAAGGAGTTTGGTTCGGGTTGTCTGTAAGAGATGCTTGATGCTGGTGATTTAGTGCTGTTCTGTGAAACAGTGGAAGGTTATTTAGTTAAGTTAAAAACTTGAAGGATTGCTATGGAAAGAAAAGCTGTTTTAAATGACTGAAACAGACCGATACTTAATTCCTACTTTTAAGATGTATACTGGTATTGAATTAGACAAAATCAAAACCCTAAATTTGATAATCCAAAGATAAAAAAATATGAGTAGTGAAAAGTCTATGTAATAAAGATCAATATTTTAAATATGCGTCATCTATTAGATATAATTCGCTTGGAATTTTTCTCTGGTGATCTTAGTCAACTAGACGTGCGTCGATGTCTGTTAAAACTGGTTAATGTTTCTTTTCAGCTAAAAACATTTGTTTTACAAAATCACTTGTTTTTAATATGAAAAAAGTTTTTAAATACCTGTTCATTATAAGTGCCCGATTAGACTTAAAGTAAAACTGTCGATTATTAAGTATATTAGTACATATATGTTCCTTCGGTCGTATGTTTTTGTTAACTTGGAAGGATTCTGTCATGACTAATGAACATATACTACACTGTCCATAAAGTACGAGTTCATGCCTCAGAGAATACTCCCATGACATCAGGATGGATATTACACTATACCTGATGAATTAAGCATTAAAAAATAGTATACTAATGTAATATTAATATAAGTAACAGCATGGTTACAGCTTCAGAGAGACAGATACTAAATCTCAATTGTTGTAGTGTTGGAAAGTGAGGGAGTTTGGTGTAACTAACGTTTTGTGGTATTACAAGAAGTGGTTGTAGTGTTGGAAAGTGAGGGAGTTTGGTGTAACTAAGGTTTTGTGGTATTACAAGAAGTGCATTGCAATTATAGGTAGGATCAGAGTTGATATCCAGTTTTTGCAAGAAGCGTAAGGCAATAAAGACAGTTGAGAACTCAGATTGTGAGAAATATATTTGGATTGCGGCACTATTGTTCTTGTCTAGACGTTTTGTTACCCTGGTGGTAGCATTGGAGCACAGAAACGAGTTGGTGCTGGTGTGATTGCAAGATTTAGGATGATGGTTAAGTTCAGGAAAATTCTGCCGTTATTAACCGGCACAGACAATATTGGATTACTGTTATGATGATCTATTCTATTCCATCATTGTATGAACTCTTTCTAACTCTGTGAATAGAGTGGTTATGACCAATCAGCTAAAGTCGGAAGAGAAAGAAAGTGAGGAAGCAGCTTTGTCAGACCATTTATTCACTGAATACATAGAATTAAACGTTAACATTCAAGATCGACTTCTGCAATCTAGTGGGGGATGATCTCTTCCGTTCATGACAGCCCCTTTCTCACAGAAAAGAAGTTACTAGTCTCTCTCTACTCTATCTTTATTTCTATGGGGGTTGTCGACTGGCCTCAGATCTCTGGTTCCCTCTTCGTGTTACATTCACAGCAATAACTCATCTTATTACCACAACTAAGAAACATTTCCTTTCTACCTCAGTGTTCCCAGCGTCAAGCGAAATTTCCACGAACAGAACTTCTTCACGAGGCTTTTTGTCTGTAGAACATATTGTCGCAGGACTGCTTCCATGCAGATTACAACCTGGTCGTCGTCAAAGCCAATGTCAACTGATTCCCATCGAGCACCACGTATATTATGGCTTGATTCTAACACTCATTTCATCTTATTAGCCTTTACCATTGAGTGACATCCTGCCTTGATAAGTGGTGACTCATTTTAGTAAAAAAAACATGAGTTAATATTTTAACGATACCTTTTCTACCGTTTTAGCACGTAAAAGACCACAATAGATTCGATATAATTCCTCGTCGAATTATCGATTCCATCATCCCCGGCGGAATCTATTCATTATTTATTAAATTCTGATCACTTCTTTAACACTCTGGTAGTCATGGAGATTTGACTGTTTACGACGGAATTCGACTGTCAAATCTGTAAGAAATGAAGTGGAATGAAGTATGATTTCCCAATCCGTCCCCAAATACTTTAATTCTGATAAACACTTGATTGTCTCTGGGAGCCTTTTAGAAATCTATTGTCTAGCATTTCTCTTGCGAATTTGTATCTACTAAATCAAGATGAAAGATTAAAGAATCATTTAGTCAATTCGATTGTATTTCTTCGGGGCAACATTTATTTTTAATACAGCGTATGATAGCGCGTGTAGTACCCTGTCCCAATTAGCCGTCAGTCAAGGGTGATAAAACAGCTTCGGTCTCTTACACCGTTACCTCTGACGCCGCTAGCAACTTTTGTCACTGACTGTGTATGAAAAACATTTATTCAACTTTAAATATTTGTATGGTCTTATTGAAACGCGTTTAGATTCTTCGACCATTGATGACATTACGCACGATAAACGATTCCTGCTTAGAGACCCTACTTAATTTCCTCCACACGAAGACAGAATTAGAAAAGGTCAGTGTTTAATGCGGAGTAAAATGCAGCTCCCTAAAAAGGGAAACTCTGGATTGGAACAAAAAATGTTTGAATTTATAAGGAGTGTTCCTTCACTTACTGAGAACAGAAAACATGAAGTGTAGTATCAGAAAATGTGTCGAAGAGTGGGCATAACAGCTCAATTTTATATACGCTCAATAATAAATTAGGAATTTGTATCAAGACACGCAAAACATTATATGTTATGCAAAATTGTTATTGTGTAAAAAAATATTTCAAATTTTGGAGAAAACAAGCAAGTACTCTTTTATTAAATTTTCCAATCGAGACAGATTTTAGAACCAATCAATGTGACGTCAGTAGAATAACTAGACTCAATGGAATGAACTTCTTTTCAAGAAGGTCACAGTAAAGCTGGGCTAGACCAGACACTGACAGCGGATTAAGCCTGAAAGACAAGAGCACAATAATAGCTATTAACCCGTTGCGCCTAGCCAATCATGTCAACACTTAACTTTAAACGTATATTAATGCCAATAACTCAGCACAACAATTACATTATATGCCGAAGGAGACACAAAACGACATTATATTTTGTATTTGTGTGGCTTAAAACAAAGTAAAACGAAGACAAATGTCATTCTAGAAAGATTTTAAGTATAGATTGGGCCTTTAATTTCTAATTTCGTTGTGAAGTTAACCGGATAATAACAATTGTTCTTTCGTTCAAGTGAATTAGTGACACTGGTTGTCCACCCTGGTCGGAAAAGCCATAATCTTATTAGAGAAAATAAAAAGAAATCAGCCGGCTTCACAATTACGATAGCAATCAGTTTGACTAAGTTATCCAAAAAGGATATCACTTTGAGAGCGAATACTTCCACCAATGCTCAACGATACAAGCTGACCCATATAATCAGCAGATTTGATCAGTCAACTTTTAAACTTATTTTCTGAAAACAATAGTCATAAAAATGATTCAGTGTTGTGCAACCTTTTTCTTTTCATCTCTTCCCTGTTATTGGATCTCTGGTCACGTGGCTCTTCCCAAAGAGGAGAGAAAGTGATATTTAAAATCTCAGTTTGGACATAGCATTCGAAGAGAAAACATACAAATAACCCAACTCCTGAAGTACAGACGGTATGTCTATACGGGAGAAAGTCTTTTCTTTTACCTTTTTAAAGTACATTTTCTTCCAGGATTTTCATTTGACAAAGTCGAAATGTATTCATGTGAAATGCACCTTTTCACATTTTCGATAATATATACAAGATTAATTCCACTGTCAACACAAGGTTTCTCAAACCTTTACAGTCTCCACGTCAGTTCAAATGAAATAGTTTGGTTCATTTTTACTTAAACGCTCAATAGAATACTTAAAAATACTTTAATAAGAACGATTATAAATAAACAAGTCAATGATGATGCTGGAACGCTATAGTAAAAAATAATAATTGTCTATTGTTAGATTAAAAACCTACAACATGGCATCAAATATTAGAACGGAAAGCAAACGTTATATTAACACGTCTACAGATCAAACAAAAATACTTTTCCTTTGTAACCTACTTAAGCTATTTATGAGTTCGGCGTAGGGATACAAAATAAAAAATCAGTTTCACCTTCCCGCATATATTTAAAATAGTTTTATTGTCTAAAATAAAGAAAGAAATATGAAGAAAAGTTGGACCAAGAAAACAATAAGGACCCCCAGATCATTAACACAAGACGCGGGACATGTTTTGGAAGTCACCGGTTGACCTCGCAATACACGTGGTCTCTATTTACAAAACACTTGTAAATAAATCTTTTATTTATTTGAATAAATGCAGTATATTTCGGAATTTTTTTTCTTTTAACATGTTAATATTTATTTTAAGGCAGAGAGTCCATAAATAAAACAAATAAAATATTAACATGTTTTCTTTTAAAACATGTTTTTGTGTCACTATTTACTTGCCTCCCCACGAGGGCAGAAATGGGGGGGTATGAAATATTTATCACCGTACTTAAGTAATCTTTCGTTTTGTAGGGAAAAATCAAGCTTCCCAAAAAGGGGCACTCTGGATCTTACCTCAGTTTAGAAGGATTTTTCCATACTACACTTTGCTCCTAGCCCGAGGAGGCAAAACGGAAGATTACGCAAGTTATTTTAATAAATAAACGAAATATATACGCTTTTTAAAAAATCGGCTGACTTTTAATCGTTCGTTTTGCCTCCCCACGAGGACGGAGTTAGACTTCAAAAATCAGTTTCTAAACGGAAGCAATTTAAAGTTTATGAAGTTTTTGTCCTTTTTTTTCTGTAAGCAACAAATGAAATAAGATTTAACAAATACATAATTTTATTCACAAATCTTTTTATAACTTATTTCTTATTAAAAAAAAAACTTCGCTATTTACTTGCCTCCCTACAAGGGCAAAGGTAGACACAAGGTAGGTTAAAATTACCTCGGAATGAAAATTAAAGTTACCTCAGTTTAGAAAGATTTCTCTATCACTGACCGCAGATAGGAATGATGAAGTGTAGTATAAAAAAATAGATATTACACTTTTGCTTCCCTATGATGGCGGAGTTAGACGCTAAAAATCAGTTTATGAAGTTTTTTCCTTTTTTTCTATAAGCAACAATTATAAACAAATAAATAAATCTTCGTATTTGTTAAATCTTATTTCATTTGTTGCTTAGAGAAAAAAAAGGGCAAAAACTTCATAAACTTTAAATTGCTTCCGTTTAGAAACTGATTTTTGAAGTCTAACTCCGTCCTCGTGGGGAGGCAAAACGAGCGATTACAAGTCAGCCGATTTTTTAAAAAGCGTATATATTTCGTTTATTTATTAAAATAACTTGCGTAATCATCCGTTTGCCTCCTCAGGCTAGGAGCAATGTGTAGTATGGAAAAATCCTTCTAAACTGAGATAAGATCCAGAGTGCCCCTTTTTGGGAAGCTTGATTTTTCCCTACAAAACGAAAGATTACTTAAGTACGGTGATAAATATTTCATAACCCCCCATTTCTGCCCTCGTGGTGAGGCAAGTAAATAGTGACACAAAAACATGTTTTAAAAGAAAACATGTTAATATTTTATTTGTTTTATTTATGGACTCTCTGCCTTAAAATAAATATTAACATGTTAAAAGAAAAAGAAATTCCGAAATATACTGCATTTATTCAAATAAATAAAAGATTTATTTACAAGTGTTTTGTAAATAGAGACCACGTGTATTGCGAGGTCAACTGGTGACTTCCAAAACATGTCCCGCGTCTTGTGTTAATGATCTGGGGTTCTTATTGTTGTCTTGATCCGAAAAGTTCAATTTGTAATAAAAACAGATGCCAAATACATTTGATGATTTGACTAAAAAATCAATCTTGACTTATCAACTACGCATCATCACATCGAATTTTTATTTTCCTAAAATCGTCAATAAGATTGGACGTTCACTTTGCGATATCCACGAGTGGGCAACCCCTTGGGGTTTATACCAGCAAAGTGAAAAAAAGAAAGTACTCTTTGAAAAAGATGTGTTACACCGAATATCTCAGATATGTATTTAAATAAATTTAATAACTATATAAAAAACTTTATAACATTACTTGGAATTCTAAACACTTCAAATTATTTTTATGTGTTTATTGATTTTTTACTCGTATTGAAAAGGTTCAAAAGTATGTTCGGTCGTCTTATTATTTCTTAAATACGTTGGTCGATCGATTAATAATAGAAAATATTAATCTAGAAAAGGAAACACTTAAAATGTCGGAATATCTTTTTTCTAATGTTATTTTCATGCAGATTTTATTCTGAATAATGTGTTTTAAAAAGTGGTTCAAATACTTCTGACATTGATAAGGACATTGGATCGAAGGTGCTGATTCCAAATCTGTGGTTAGTTGTGCTCTGAGAAAACCATTTAACTGTGATGCTGCGACACACATAAAGACTATTTATATACAGGGTGATCAAATCCAGTGTAGATAGTTTTTTAAAGTAGCTTATATAACTCTTATAGAGTATTTTGTTTTTGTGCTCATGTATTTGTTTCTATCTTGGCTAACTCACCTCTTTTTGCAGGTTTACTTAAAAAATAAGTTATAATAAACACAATAAGCACGGCAATTATTGGGCTATTCGAAACAGAGAAAACACTGAGTGTTGAAACTTGGTGTTAGCTTGCCTGGTTTTTGTAGGGTTTTGAAACGTCCTATGGAGGCTGGATGTGCTCTTCTAAAATTAATAAGTACCTTGAGTCGAAGAGTAAGAACACCTAATCTCATAAAAAAAGACGCAATAAAAAAAAATCCAAAAAGAAGCACAAGAAAATTAGCTTCAGCGACTAATGTCAGTTGTGGTACGATGCAAATTGTACTGAAAATTGACTTGAACCTATCACCTTTCAAGTGAAGAAAAGATCAAGTGCTGCAACAGGCAGTAAAAGCAAAAAGATTGAGTCAAGCAAAGTTTTTTTTTAAAACTCAATGATGGCATGCAGCCTCCAGTGCTACTGACAGACGAAAGTTATTCTCAATTTGGGCGATACACGAACATCAAAATGATCGGACTGATGCAATGAATAAAGCAGACATCATCCGATTGAATGAGTGAAATGCTTATGAACACTAAAAACCAACATCTGTAATTGTTTGGGCTGGTGTACCCTCAACAGATAAAAAAGACTCTCCTCATATTCATTGAAGAGGGGGTCAAAATCAATCACCATGTTTTTGTTAAAGGAACAATTAGTTTCTTGGATCAATGCAATATTTAAGGAGTCTGGCATTACTCTACAACAAGACGGAGCCACATCCGACACTCCTTATCTTGTTCAACAGTGGTGCTAGAAAAATATGGCGGGTTTCTGGACAAAATAGTTTGGGGTCCGTATAGAGTTATATGAATTTCGCACAAAAATTAATAAAGTAATGGTTATTGAAATTTAGCATTCTATTGTTTTATATATATATATATATATATATATATATATATATAGAGTCATCTGTAAGCCAGAAACACGTATCTATGGAATACTTTTATGCACGTATAACATCAGTAAAAAACAATTACAAAAATGTCATTAAAATATTTAGGTGATAAAAATCATACATATTTCTAGGCAAGATGTCATAGCCTGGGGGTAAAAAACACCAGACTATTGGCATCACAATCGAAGGTTCTATCCTTGTCTAAGTTAGCCATGCTGATAACGGCTGTGAGCAAGAAATACGTGTTCATGCATTAATATATATATATATATATATATATATATATATATATATATATATATTAATACGTCCTATAAAGTTAAGGGTGACTAATAATGCAGTTTCAAATCTCTCAAGTATTATTTTGTTTTATTCGAGTTGCATTAAAGCCATACGTGTTTTACCATTCAGTTTTAAAAGTGTTTATATACATGTCCATTAAACTTTTATCCTTTTCTTTCGTATTAACAAAACTATTAATAATAAAGCTATTATATAGAACTTAGCAGTTATATTTTTAAAAGGTAAGTGTACGAAAGGTTACTTAGGTTTAACCCAATGTCCCCCTGCTGCAACAGCAGCAATGAATGGCATTTTAATGTATCAACTCTTGATTTGAGAAAAGCACAGCGCAAAAGATATCATGTTAAGAAAATTCGCACGTATTATCAAAATTTAAACACATTGTTTTTCTTCCATTTTCTCATCTTCTTTCATGGACAACACAGATGCGTACGACAAATCTTGCCTGAAACTTTTTTGGTCCGAAGCCCTTCGGCTGACGCAACGAGAGATACATACAAACTACTAAACATAGCGACACTATATACACACTGCTGACATAGTCTAAAGAAGTCTTGAGTCATTTTAAACGAAGAAAGAAAATGCAGTTTAGATTCTCAGGGATACTAACTAAATCCGAGATATCGCAGACTTTGCACCTGCATAAGCTGACTTACCGCTGGAAAATTCACAAATAAAAAGGGGACTCAAGTATCTAACAGACGACATTAACTTAAGCGTGAAATATTAAAAGGGGATCATCAGCTGTTTATCATGTAACTGTTTCGGTGATATTAAAACAGGACAGCTATAAAATCCATGGCACTCCAGTGGTACTTATCAAATGACCACTTCCTCAATAATCAAATGTAAAAATAATTCAGCTTTAATTTCACTAATATATACATAAATAAATAAAATAATAATCATAATAATACATACATACATACTCTTAAGACTACAGTGTGATATGGTAATTTGCATATCAAATAATAATAATAATAATAATAATAATAATAATAATAATAATAATAATAATAATAATAATAATAATAATATCTAAACACTACAACCAAGAACCATTCTGCGAAACTTTGAGTCATTTTAAACAAAGAAAGAAAATGCAGTTTAAATTCCCAGAGATACTAACTAAATCCAAAATATCGCAGATTTAGCACCTGCATAAGCTGACTTACCGCTGGAAAATTCACAAATAAAAAGGGGATTCAAGTATCTAACAGTGAAACAAAAACAGGGGGCCTTAACTTAAGCG
The DNA here is from genome assembly GCA_963556195.1 of Sepiola atlantica. NCBI lineage: Eukaryota > Metazoa > Mollusca > Cephalopoda > Sepiida > Sepiolidae > Sepiola > Sepiola atlantica. Next base: position 196,803,892 of record OY744521.1, on the reverse strand, counting down.
TGAAATATATATATATATATATATATATATTATATATATATATATATATATATATATATATATAATATTTCAAATGGCTTACATAATTACAGTTACGTTTCAGTACTACTTTTACCTCATCGGGGCCAAATGTGGTAATCTTTTTATTACCATCTTTAGCTCTGATAAACTGAAACATTATTGCATTTATGTAAGCCATTTTAAATGCTTATATAATGTATATATATATATAAAGCTCTACCGTGTATTGAAATAATATACAAGACAATAACATTTATATGCTTTTATTGTGTCTTTTTTATTTCCAGGTGGATTACAAATGGATTATTTATTCATAAATGAATTCTTAAAGAACCTGAATTCAAGAACAGGACGGAACCATTCCTCAAAATGACGTTAAGTCGCCTTCGTAGAGAACATTGCAATTCTCTCCGTTCTTCTTTAATGGTAAACCT
>OY744521.1:196785937-196795937 GCA_963556195.1 Sepiola atlantica | reverse complement strand
CGTTTTGTGATAGAGCTATTCTTAGATCATCCAGCTGCAAACAATATTTTACTGCTGTGATTGTTTGATTAGGCTCTAGTAACTCATAATGAATCAGTTCTCTCATGTCCCACCATAAAGAGAGCATAACTTTCTTTGGGTGTAGTCCTTGTTTTGGAACAGGCTGTGGACATTGGTTTTGGTCTAACCATTGTATTTTGTGTTGGGTATTCTTGTAAAGAGCCCAATTTTTATCTTCAGTCACAATTCTTTGCAAAAATAGTTCTCGATGATTCCTGGAAAGCGAAGATATGCAAACAGTCAATCTTTGATTTCGTTGAGCGTCGGTCAAATCGTGGGGAACTTAAAGTCCAAGTTATTAAACTTTTCCTAACTCGTGAGGGCATGTAATAATTGTGGTATGTGTTGTATTGAATTGTTGAGCTAATTCTCTGCTGGTTAACTTTGGCCTCCACAGCGTCTTTAATGCCGTCTTTATAAATTGATGTTGGCCTTCCCGAACGCCGATGATCGGACAGATTAAAGTCTTCAGAAAAGAATTTTGCAAACCACCGTTGGCATTTTCAATCATTCAGAACATGTATCCCATAGACAGTTCTAATATTCCTTGTAGCTTCTGCAGCTGAGTTTCCTTTTTTGAATTCATAGAGCATGCAATGTCTCATATGCTCCTCACTATATTGTTTGGCGGCAAAGACCGTTAAACTTAATATTTTCCAACTAATTAGTATATCTGAAAGGCAAACAATGATATTAAGACACCAATTCACCAAAAAATCTAGAACTGGGTACAACTTAGGAGGCTGCAAAGTGATGAAGTAAAAAATACGACATTACTTTCTTTTCAACTTGATATATATATATATATATATATATATATATATATATATATATATATATATATATATATATATATATAATATTATAGTCTAACTATATATGTATACATATACGTTTACTTTTTCCAAGTACCCACAAGTAGAATCCAATAAGAGACATTAGAGAAAATTCTTTGATTTCAGTAGATACCTCGAACGACCCTGGAATGAGTTTTTAGAAGTTATTTGGGGAAGTTGGGATTATCAATTAATTAGCAATAGTTAATGGTTATTCTGAGGACTTGAAATGATTTAGTCACCAAAAAGATAATCTGGAGCTTCAATCCTAGGCTATGGTGGAAAATGTGAAATAGAACAGCGATACGAATTGTCTCTCCTTGGCCATGACATTAGTTAGAAAAAATCCGACCTGATACGATTGTAAACAACACACCTATGCACTAATTTAACCGACAGTTTCATCGTTATTGTAATTATTATTATTTTGTTGTCATTAACTATGGTATTATTTTCATCATTATTATTTATTTTGTCATTAATTCCTATCGTTAGAATTGTTGGAGCCGGTGTAGTTGTTTGTACTGTTATTATGTTTGTTTTTATTATTAGCTTCGAGTTTGATCGGTGCTACTATAATTGTGATTTCACCTCAAATTTATTTTAAATTTATAAATAATTTTATTTCAACTTATAATTTCAACAGCTTTTTTGGAATACATGCGGAGTTAACCCCCTTAAAAGAAAAAAATAGATAAGTAAAATAACACGTGCGTTATAACAACGTGTGAGCTTCACTCTTTCTAAAACAAGACTTTATAACAGTGAGTGATTAGAATCGACGAGACTCAGACGCTCGTTTATTTGAAACCGACGATATCATCTTGTTTTTACCTTCTGTAATATAGTTTATATATATATATATATATATATATATATATATATATATATATATATATATATATATATATATATATATATAGTCTAAAGAAGCTTTGAGTCATTAAAAAAAAATGTAAAATGCAGTTTAAATTCCCAGACAAACTAACTAAATCCAAGATATTGCAGACTTAACATTCGTTGGAAAATTAATAAATGAAAAAATATAAGTGAAAAAAAAAGTGGGGGGGGGGTAATTATCTAAGAGTGAAACAAAAACAGGAGACCTAAAGCGTCTAATATTAACACGGGGATCATCAGCTGTTTACCATGTAACTGTTTCGGAGATTTAAAAACAGGACAGTTATAATATTCATGGCTCTTCAATGGTACTGATTATACGACCATTTCCCCAATAATCAAGTGTCGAAATAATTCAGCTTAAAATATCACTAATATATACATAAATAAATAATAATAATGATAAAATAATAATAATCATATATTACCCTTAAGACTACCGTATGATATGATAATTTGCATATCAAATAACATTAATTATAACAATAATAAAAAATAATAATAATACTATCTAAACACTACATCCAAGAACCATTCTGCAATATTGTAGCTAGCAATAACATTATATAGGAATTAAAGTTGCATTAAAAAATAAATAAAAAATAAAGCTTAAGTACCTTAGGTACCAGAAAAGTAATTAGATAAGAGGAGGGAAACCTAGCCATACAGATCTAAATACCCAATATATAGTCTAAAGAAGCTTTGAGTCATTAAAAAAAAAAAATGTAAAATGCAGTTTAAATTCCCAGACAAACTAACTAAATCCAAGATATTGCAGACTTAACATTCGTTGGAAAATTAATAAATGAAAAAATATAAGTGAAAAAAAAGGGGGGTTAATTATCTAAGAGTGAAACAAAAACAGGAGACCTTAAGCGTCTAATATTAACACGGAGATCATCAGCTGTTTATCATGTAACTGTTTCGGAGATTTAAAAACAGGACAGTTATAATATATTATATATATATATATATATATATATATATATATATATATATATATATATATATATATATATAATGTGTGTGTGTATGTATCATGAAAACAAAACTAAAGTGAGTATATGCAGCAATATCGTCCGGGAATTATGCATTTTCCCGGAACGAAACCAGTTATAAATTCCGTGTGTTGAATATTGTCCCTAATTAGTCGGTGTAAGCGGTGAACCACTGATGCTTTTTCTCATAGATCAATATATTAAATACAGAACATGAAGTATTATTTATCGCTTGTTTCTGCTGAAGAGGTGTAAAGAAGAGCGCCTACAACGAATGCGTGTGAGGTTAAATCAAGACCGTTTCTACATATGTACACGCTCGCTTTTGACGCTCGCGTATTTACGTGTGTACGGTTGTATCCACCTCGTGACCGAGCCGAACGCATACGTGTTCACTAATACTGCAGTGATATATGGCGTGCACATGTGACCTGAATTTCGCGAAGTCACCGCTAATCAATGCCAAGAGCCACTCAAGGATAACAGTTACTAAGACGGAAATGAATGCCAGCCGAAAAGATGAAGAACACTGTGAGTACTAACACTGATCAATTGTATGAAATGCGTTTGATTGTTATTTTTGGAGGTTCATGAATTTGTTGACATTAGATTTAAAGAAGATATTGTTGTAGACGGCAGGGAAGCAGTCCCGCAGAAACATGTTCCACAGGTGAGAAAACTTTGCAAAGAAGCTTTTTCATGGAAATCCCGCCTGCCGATATACACATAGAGGGAGGAAGCAAACTTGTGATAGTAAAAGAGTTCTTGTTGCGAATGTCTTACAATGAGGAACCAAAGACAGGAACAGAGTGGAGCACCTTTCATGGAACTAATGACAGAGTAGAGAGATCAAAAATAAATATGAAGTATTAGATAAAATGTTAAAAACATTACATATATATAGTTTAATAAAAATACATACATATATATAGCCACAAACAAACTTATTCCTACACACACACACACACACACACATATATATATATATATATATACGAGAAAAATGTAACACAATGGGTCCATTAGGCTCGGGTTAGATTGGATTATTTGGATTATTCGGACTACTGTTTTCATCTTGGATATTATTCTCACAACAGTTCGGCCGATCAAACCTCCAACCTTCTGCAGTTACGTCTCGTCGAACTTGGGAATCTTTACTTCGAAATCGAGAATCCGTACGAAATTTCAAACGGAACCCTTTATTTATTCCACGAGGTAGATTTTTCTCCTTCCGTCAGCCATAACTGGGTAGAAGTCTTATGTAATTCTTGTTTATATTCTTAGCATTGTCCGTGCAGAAGATTTAACCGCCAATCTCTGTTACTTCGAACTGATTATTACTTAGCACTTATATCCGTTACGCCACAGATTCAAGCAACAATATTTCATATATACTCTCCAAACACTTTTGTTTGCAAACAATTGTTTTGTGGCCATTTCAAGAACATACATTTTCATGATATACAAAATCGAGAATCTGTACGTAATTCCGAACAGAACGTGTTAATTAATTGCTTTCGTTCCACCAACCATTTATTTATCCGTTACGTCACGGGCCCCGTGGCATAACCGATAATGTACTAAGTCATAATCAGTTCTAAGTAATAGTCTTCTGAAGGTTGAAGGTTCAATCCTCAGTATGGGCGATACTAAAAATACAATTACGAATTACTTAAGCCTTCTTCCCGGTCATGGCTGACGGAACAAGAGCATGCTATCCCCGTGTAGTAAATAAAGGGTTCCGGACGAAATTCCGTTCAGATTCCTGAGTTAGACAGAAATGTTCCCAAGTTTTAACTGAAGAATATCGGAGGTTACAGCCGCCGAAACGTTGTGAGAATAACATCGAATATGAGAACAGTACCTTCAGAATACTATCACTTAGAACTAATTATTACTTCAGCAGTGTATCCGTTGAAGTAGTATGCATTTTAGGAGTCTTAAATCTATTACTGCTTGAGATGTGTAGTCTTACTACTTATCACTATAGATCACTAAATATTACTATATATATCAGCATTTATTTGTATGAATATACGTTCTGTCTGTGCGTGTGCATGTGTGTTCTGACCTGTGTGCATATACATATTCTGTTTACGCATGTGTATGTGGCTGACGCATATAATTCTTCAATGTGTAAGTGTATAGGGGAGGGGCGAATTATGCTAGTCGCTGATAATAAAAAATGTTTCACTCCATCCCACAGTTGTTATCTCATTGAGAAGAACGTTGTTGTAGATTTACTGGCCCCGACATCTATTTCTCTGAGCTTTTTTCAGAGAATTTTAATTATTGCCGTTACAGCCCCGACGACGTGTGCTCGGAACAGAAACGCGAATTAATTCACGTAGGATGTTTTAATGTTGCTATGAAGTTTATTTATAAAGCTTTACTTTGTATTGAGCACTTTTGAAAGAAGTATTTGTTTAGTTTATTTTATCAATATTGAACTTGCCTAATTTACTATATATATATATATATATATATATATATATATATATATATATATATATATATATATATATAATATTATAATGAATCTATATTTTTTATTGTTCTCCACATACACATGTGTTTCTTGTTTTTCAGTGGGGGATGACTATTTTTTCCAGTCGCACGATTCGAACCTACAGTCAAATTATTTTTAACTATAAAGTCTGAACCTCTACCAACAGCCATAGGTAAAGGGGAAAATTAAAGTCTATTTATGTATATACAAGCGGTCATATTTAAGTAGTCTATCATAATAGTGTTCAACAATCCAGTTGGACGGAACTTCACATTACGTATTAATTGACAGCCTATTTTTAATTCATCTTAAAGGGCTTATTCTGTGTTAAGCGGGCTCTGCACAATATTATGTGTGTTTCATCCTTTTCCGGGAATCGTCATTGTGGAGGATGACTGTTCTTCCAGTTGTACGATTCGAATATTCTCATAAGGTTTATCGTCATACTCATATATATCCGGTTAGTTGGTAACGAAGATGCACAGAGAAAAGCGTTATGAAAATAAAGGTTTGTCTTTATTCGGTGTTTTTTTAGGGAAATCGCTCCAGACAAGGCATGAAGCTACTTGATGCAAAGAGCTAACAAGAACGAAATATGATTAACGCAAAGACAGGGGATGCCTATTGGCCTTAGTCTTGAAAAGAACAAGACTATAGGTAGGGGGACAGGAGTCAGCAGGAAGAGAGTTCCACAAGCCTGCAGTTCTTGGAAAGAAGCTACTGGAATAGGAAGCTGTATTACAATGAGGTTTAAAAACAGCGAATTGATAGAGACCACTAGACCAACGAGTCAAACGAGCTGAAACAAAGGAATCTAGGAATAGATCAGACAATTCTGAAGAACACATGTCATAGTAGTATTTATAGAAAAGAATGAGACTAGTAAAATCTCTTCTGGTGAAGACCAATCAAATTACAATAAACTGTGTTCTTATCAGAAACCAATCTTTTTGTCATTATATAAAAAAAACACTAAAATTCAGAGTCTAGCTTTTTGGTCACGCTGTCTTTACTTCATTACAACTGAAAACATTGTTTCGCATAGACATTCTTTGAGGGAAGAGAGGCGAAACAAGTGGAAATTATAGAGAGGAAAGTCTAGACTTTTAGGAAGATACCTAATAATTTGTATTGTTCTTCCTGTAGCTTGAGTCTGCGTTATCATGATAACCGATTATTTTACTAAAACCTGCTTCTTCGTACGCATTACACATTCGTCTGTCGGTGGTGTTTATCTCCCGCTCATCAAGAATTCCTTCTTAATACTAACGAGTAAGCATTTATCAAGACCTGACAACACTCGAGGATAAGAGTGAATGAGACGAATAGAATGACAGTTAAATGATGATCGATGCTATAAGAGGATTTAAAATCTCTACATAGCGTCCACTGAAAACAAAAGTCGACCCAGAGAACAGCAATTATTCCCCCTTTGCCAGGAACATTACTCATCGAATGTAATAACTAATGGACAAAATAGTAGACAGCTAGAGTTATGAGACTGCATAAAGGCAACTTTTTAATCTCCCTTTGATGACAAGATTTCTTTCTAGTTTAGATTGTTTGATTGGCTGCCATTTTGAATGACTCCAAAATCAAATATGTCGGTAAGATTAGTAAACATTTTTGGTATACACTGATCTTTATGTCGAGCGGAATAAACGAAAGTGAACGTACGTGTGTTCCTCTCGCTTCAATAATTACGTACTCAAAGTTCTTTTCATGAGCAAAGAAAAGGGAGGCTTAATCTTATTCTTAATAATAATTGATAATAATACAGAGAGGAAAGAATCATCACATATACAAATTTAATTTTTACAAGCAAAGGTTTAATTTTAAATATAAATGATAATAGTAAAAAGAAAGGAAAGATTAACCCTATATGCAAATATACATTTTAGAAGCAGAGTTGAAAAGGCTGAGTAATATCTTACAATAATTAAAAAAAAAAAATAATTTCTTTCACTATTAATATAGACACAATATATTTCTATCATCATCATCATCATCATCATTATGATTATTATGATTATTATTATTAGTAGTAGTAGTAATAGTAATAGTGGTAGTAGTAGTAAAGATAACGAAGGGAGGGAGAGAGAGTTTTTTTTCTCTTATCGATTATTTTTGTCTTATTGATTTTTTTTGTCTTTTTTTTATCCATTAGTTTTGTTTTTTTACAGATTAGTTGTGTCTTCTTTCTTAGAGAGAGAGAGAGAGAGAGAGAGAGAGAGAGAGAGAGAGAGAGAGAGAGAGAGAGAGAGAGAGAGAGAGATAGATAGATAGATAGATAGATAGATAGAGATAGAGAGAGAGAGAGTTTTGTCCTTTTCTTGTCAATTAGTTTCGTTATAATGATTTTAAGTAATGACTAGGGATTAAATTGCGATGCGATATCTTTACGGGGGGGGGGGGAGTATCTAAAAAAAATTTTTTTTATTTCTTTGTTCAAAAGATTTTCCTTCTTTATTGAGTGACCCTCGTATATAATGTTCGAATTAGTATTTCCTTTACTCTTGTTCGCTCCAAATGAAGAATAGTGTCAATGAAACAGAAGAAGCTACTGTAATAAGGCCAGACTTATACAGAGGAAACCTGGGTTGGGAGCCGGTAAGAAAGATGTTTGTTCACATTACATTTAAATGTATGCATGTTGGTAGGGTCGGAGAAAACAGAGCAGGGAAGGAATTCCAAATGCAAGGGCGGAAGGAATTCCAAATGCAAGGGCTCCGAGGAAAGAAGGCGTTCGAGTAGAAAATCCTCCGGTATCTCGGCACTTCTAGATTGAAAAGGGTATGATTTTTACTGTGGGTCGCGTGAGGCAGAGATAATTTCATCATGGTGTGGAAGTGGTTCATAAAAACAGAAAACAATCTAAATAAAAAAAAAACCTCTTAACTTAATATTGCGTTCAAAATGAACAGAAAGAGAACAAGTTTTAATGGATTTCAAGTTTTCTGAACTTTACGATCGAAATAAATTCACATGAATCGTGACCGAAAACCAAATGACAGCACTCGGTGTTACGAAACAAGAAACGTGCCATTCGAAAGGTCAATTAAATAGCGTTTATAGACGAAACGGTTGACATTATCAACTATTATTAACTAAGAGGCTTCGCTCGCTCGCAATCGCTTAAAACTTCAATTCATATTCACTACTTGAAATCGTTAAAACGAAACTAATCGATAAGAAAATAAAGACAAAACTAATCGATACGAAGACAAAACTAATCGATAAGAAAATAAAATACAATACCGCGAAGTGGTCCGGACACACGTAGGTTCACATTTATTATACAGAAAGCAGATTATTATCAGTTATTAAGATTAAACCTCATCTACTTTGATCATGAAATTAAATTTGCCTACGTGATTATTGAAGCAGGCCAGGGTACATACGTGTCTATTTATTATATAGAATGAAATTGCGTATACACTTCGTTGAAAATGACGGAAAAATTATGTTTCGCCTGTGTTCGCACTAATATTTATATAAGATAACGTCCCAATCGGTAAAGTCAAAAGAAAAAAAACATACGAAAGCAAGAACACTGTCGAAGCATTATTGTTTCCGTAATTTATAATATACTAGCTGACCCGTGCTCCGGAGTTGCCTGGGACAGTCGAATAACTCCAGGAATTCTTTGCAAAATCTGTAAATCTTGAATTATTTGGTGCTTATGACTGACAAGCGCAGAACACAGACCCCCACAATGTTAATGTAAACAAGCAGCTGAAACAATTAATGTAATACGTGGAGTAATTACTCTCTTGTCATGGTTCGTTGTTGCAATCTTGCCATTGAGAGTAATACTTCTAGACTGCGACAATTTATATTTTAGTCCGAATCCGGAGTTTCCCTATTTGGGTAAATGGATGTTTCCCCACATTAAAAACCAACCATCTGTCTAACTGTAAGCCCGGTTCGTAAACTGCATAATCACGATAAAGAGGCAAATAACGTATTATATAATATAGCAGGACCCGTGTCCCGGCGTTGCGCGGGAGAGATACATAAGTATTGGAGTATTAATTCGTAAAAAAGAAGTTGTTTTGAATCTAACCAAATAGAGTTTTTTTTCGATTTTGTGTGACTGCCCCCCTACAATTTTAAGCCCCACCCCCCCAAAAGATAATTAAATGTGATTAAATAATATGCGTGAATGTTTCCAATTTCAGTGAAAGAAAAATCCTTCTGGAGTGATACAATTTTTATCCTAATCTGGAGTGGCCTTTTTGGTTGTAGAAAGAATTTACCAACCATAAAAAGCAATGTTTGTTTTTAAGGTGTTGAAAATTCATCTACTGAGTGGAAAAAAATAAAATTGCCGCAGTCTAGAAGGATTTCTTCTACACTGACATAGGATAGAAAAGAATAAGTTTAGTACGTCAGTGACTGAGAAGAGAAGAGATTAAGTAAGAGATACTACACTGTAAACTTAAATATATTTGTAAACTTAAAACAAAATAAGTAAAAATAATACGAACAAATTAACGTTTTTGTGTATTGTAGTAAGTAAATGAAGAAATAAGTAGTTTTTATTTGGGGGTCCTAAATTGATCTACTGGAGACAAAAGCAAAAATTGGTGCAGTCAAAAGGGATTTAACTTCACTATGAAAAAAAGAGTTTAATTTTTATTGTAATAAGTAAATGATTAAAAGAAGAGAACGAGGTGTAGAGGGCGGATGGTTAT
>OY744521.1:196750937-196780937 GCA_963556195.1 Sepiola atlantica | reverse complement strand
ATGTTAAAAATGCATCAAAGACGTCTGCCGAAGATAATAACGCAGGTATGATGAAGAAAAAAGGAAAAAAGAAAACACGTATAAATCGGTACAAAAAGCAGGAAATAAACGTTTCAGAGCGATGGCAGGGGTTTATCTGACTCTCCTTCCCTTATTCGTTAAACAGTTTTGTACTCACCAACTGTGTGTTATGGAACGGATATATATATATATATATATATATATATATATATATATATATATATATATATATATATATATAAACACACATTGCCCTTTATTATAGAGTAGAGGATGACTGCAAGTCTGTAGGTTCTCACATGTTATCATCAAAACAAAAGTAATTCAGTGTAAACTCATTTCCAATCCTCATTCTATAAACAGTGAATTCGTATGAATCAGCGTGGCATAACTCCGTACAGATTCCGAGTTCGGCACAAAGACTCTCGAGTTCAACAAGATTCACCCGAAGAAGGTCAGAGATTACATCGGCCGAGACACGTTGTGAGAATAACACTGAAAATGAGAACAGTAATCCAAATTATACAAATTAATGATTCTCATCTAAAAAATTCAGAAACATTAAAATTTTAATGATGTAAATATTTTCTAAATAATCTCTAACTGAATAAAAAATGGTAATTTAGAAACATTAAAATTTTAATGATGTAAATATTTTCTAAATAATCTCTATATATAATGCCGATCATTTTTAACTAAATAAAAATGGTAATTTAGAAACATTAACATTTTAATATTGTAGATATTTTCTAAATAATCTCTATATAATAACGCCGATCATTTTTAACTGAAAAAAATGGTAATTTAGAAACATTAACATTTTAATGCTGTAAATATTTGCTAAATAATCTGTATATAATAATGCCGATTATTTTAACTGAATGAAAAGATATGGTTTTGTGATGATTTAATAATCGATTTTTCTGGGTGAATTAATAAAAAAAATGTCGTAATTGTGAAAAAATTCTCATAATTGAAGACATTACAATTATCTTGCGATTTTGGTGTTGGTTCCCGCGTTGTAAACCGAAGCAAAATAATACAATTTTTTCAGTTGTGAAATACTTTATCGATTTTAGTGAACAAAAATGGTGTTCACTTACTTCTACTTTTCTAGCCGATTCCAACTAAAATCTTACTTCTTCTAGGAGACGATCCGTTCTTGAGATTTCGCCTAAGCGTATATCGATTGATAGATAAATTATTTATATATCAACTTACTGAACTTGTATAGACGAATTTGAAATGGACTATTCGAAACATGTAAGAAATAAAACACCTTATAAAGCAAAAGAAAAACTTCGTATTTATTAATGACACTGGCCTTAATGGAAACATGCTGCTTCAAGACACGCGGACACGCACTTGTTTTAGTGATGCGTAGTTTATACGACGACAGTTATTTATTATATGAAACTGGAAACTTAGATAATTCACAAAGAGAAAAAGGAGAGTCATACAGAATTCGAACATACAAAAAGGGATCGTCTTTAGCTGACGTCATTTTAATGACCTCAGCAAATGAGACTACGGTTGAAAGAAGGTCGACTTTGTACAGATAACTCTGATTTGTTAATGTCTGCTTTTAATTACATTATAAATCAATGTCGCCTCGCAAAGTGCGCCAAGCGACGAGTATGATGAACGTATGATGAATGTAAACAAAAAGAAATTATTTCCGACAATTGGGTTGGTAACTAAGTTCCAGCCGTTTTTTAATTTTTTTTTTAATTTGAGAATCTATTGTGTTTTCAAATTTTGGAATCTATTTCTTCCAAGAATTCTATCTTGGAATCATTTTGGAATCTATTTGTTTTTTTGTTTTTTTTTTCGAGTTAATTTAAGTTAATTTCTGTATAGTTCCAGAACCTTAAAATGGAATATCAAGTTAAGAAAATTAAATATTTTAGAACCTTCTTTCTCTTTAGTGTTATTTACTTTAAAGGGGGAGGGCATTTTTGAATTCTACCTACGATGTACTGTAAATCTTATTGAACGTTTTGAAGAATTTGTAAACAACAAAGAAGAGTACATTATTGGTTAGTTAATTGTCATTATTTATTAAAATGTGTTAATTTTATATTAAAATTTAAGAAAATGGCTGGAACGTAGTTGCCGACTAAATATAACGCTCAATTTTGGCTGACACTCGTTTTTGCCTATGTTATACACTTATTAAATGAAAAGGTTGATTATTAATTAAACATTCACTTATTAAATAAAGGTTAGATGTGTATTTATACTCTTTTTTTTCTATTAAACACACGCTTGTTCAGATGTATATATATGTATATATATACATATATATATGTATATATGTAATATATATATGTATATATATACATATATATGTATATATGTAACATATATATGTATATATATACATATATATACATATATATATATATGTATGTATAAATATGTATGTATATACATATATATATATATATATGTACAAGTTGTTGGAACCTCATACGTCGCAATCGACGGGAGAGTCCATCATCATATGTAATATATATATACATATTATAGATACGTATATATATATATATATATATATATATATATATATATATATATACACATATATATATAATATATGCACATATATATACACGTTATATTTACACACATATATGTACGTATATATGTAATATATATATATATATATAATATATGTACATATATACATGTTATATATACATATATATATATATAGTAATATATGTAATATATACATATTATATATATACATATATATGTGTACATATATATATATGAATATATGTAATATATACATATTATATATATACATATATATATGTATACATATATATGTATATGTATATTTATATATACATATGTATATATATATATATATATATATATATATATATATATATATATATATATATATATATATATATATAAACTTATATAACCATTAGAACAGCCTACGCGTTTCAATGTTAATATATAACTTCGGTGCTGCAAGATCAACTTAATGTTAATCTTTAAATTTTTCTCAAAAGTTATCAGATAGAATGAAATTGGCTAGCAAATAAAAAACAAAAAAATAAAAAAAATAAAAACTTTTTGCAATGTACTATGGTAGGACTAAACGTGTCATTCTCTCCGACCAACTGCCATTATTTTACGTCTGGTGTTTACACGTTGTTATCGGTTTAATGTCAACACAAAAATGAAGTAGAACCGTTAACAAATCTATTTAACAAAGACACAATTCAATGAAATGTAGAAAACCGTTGGGAGGAGATGCTGGTTTTATCGTGAGAGCCGTTCTGTTTACTTTTCAACTGTCATGGCAGACGACTTCTTTTATGGAAGGGCGATAACTCTTACTTTTTGGTCCAAGGGAAATAACTCGATTCTGTGTTGTTTTGTAAGGTTGCCCTAACATCTCCTCGTTTAATTCTTTAACTGTACCGAGTGTATTTACGGTTTACTTGGAGGTTCTCTACCCGAGTGCAACTCATGTGTAGTCTTTCATAATTCCCATTTGTATTTCTCTGATTGGGAGGTGATGGCGATGGCAGGAAAAATGTGTCTATCAACAGATCGAACGGAATGGTTATGTTGTCAACTAAGTTGTCTCCAGTGTATCTGGGACGTAACTGGTTTTTGTATCGTACCCAGAATTGACTCACGAGTTGAACATCATACAAGAATTGTCCATTTATTTTGCGGATGATGCTCGGTACCCAGTTTTGCTTGCCAGGTCTATAATTCCGAGCAAACACTGGTGTACTAACTGAAAAAGCTTTTGTTTTGTTAGGGCTTAGTTGTTGCCTTTGTCGCTGGGAGCGTAAAGCATTCAGTGTGGTACGGAGTTTTCGTCCCATGTGTGCCTCTGCTGGGGACAGACCATTCTTCACAGCCCTATTTGGTGTTATTCGATATGAAAGGAGGAAAGCATGTAGTATCCCATCTGTTGTTCCATCCCCTTGCTTTGAGAAGTGTCCGTTTGAATGTGTGTACAAACTTTTCGGCCGTCCATTGGATTGAGGATGATAGGGTGGCGACTGGCAACACGATTTGCAGAATTGTTGGAATGATTCAGACGTGTGTTATTGTGATCCATTGTCTGAGACTAAAGTCTCGGGCAAGCCGTGTTGACTAAATAACCGCCTGAGTACTGTGACCGTAGACTGAATGTCAGTCTGTTGCATTGACAAAAGTTCTGGACATTTGGAATGGGCATCCACAACCACAAGAAAACTCAGGCCATTGATAGGGCCAGCAAAGGCTACGTGTATTCTGGACCATGGTCGCTCTGGGTATGTCCAGCGAGAATCAACAATCCGAGGTGGATTCTTCTGCGCTTGACAGTACGCTCAATGTCTGTGTCTATGTTAGGTCAATAGGTGGCACTGCGGTTAGTGATTTCATTGTCTGAGCTTAGTGGGAACAGCAATACGATCTGCAAACATCAAACAACCATCGATGACAGAAAGAGAGCCACTGCGGCGTTTGAACTGTTGGAGGTCTCTCGTGACGTTAGGAAGCCATGAATGTTGAAGAGATCTGCACACGTTTTGTATCATTGGATCTTGTTGCGTTTCTCACTTTATATCTCATTCTTGTCGCCAATGTTAGGTCTGGTGTTTATACGTTGTCGTCGGTTTAATTTTAACTAATAAATGAAGGAAGAACGAAGTAAAACATTCAACAAATTCATTTAACAAATATACCGATTAAATGAAATGTAGAAAACCGCTGGGCGCGAGATGCTTGTTTGATCGTGAGAGCCGTTCTGTATACGTTTAAACTGTCATGGCAGACGACTTCTTTTATCCAAGGGCGATAACTCTTTTCTTTGGTCCAAGGGAAATAACTCGATTCTGTTTTGTTAGGTTGTCATAACAGATTCATTATTACATACCGCCCCACATATTAAAAGAGCCTCTTCATATACATGCATAAACTACATACAATAAGCAGGAAAACCTTTCTGCTATTCTCCCCCCTTTGCACGCCCAGAAATTACGATGCAAGCTTAACCATACACATACATCTGACTATATATTATCTGTTTAAATAACCAAATTATAGGGGAACAATTTGCAATAATGTACACACACATTTACTCAATTGCATATTCAAATATACCTAAACACACACACACAACCAACTCTCATTTTCGATTTGAATACCTAAATTCTCCCAGAATGGAACTTTTCCAAAAATACAGATGCCCGGATTACCTTCAATCAAGGCTTAGTAAACATGCGACTGGGATCTATATCTAGGAGCGGACATGTGATGACTATAATTACCACAAAATAATAATTACTAAGAAATGGTTTAGTAAGAAATGTTTTAGTAAGAAATGTTTTAGTAAGAAATGTTGTAGTAAGAAATGTTTTAGTAAGAAATGTTTTAGTAAGAAAAGTTGTAGTAAGAAATGTTTTAGTAAGAAATGTTTTAGTAAGAAATGTTTTAGTAAGAAAAGTTGTAGTAAGAAATGTTTTAGTAAGAAAACTTGTAGTAAGAAATGTTTTAGTAAGAAATGTTTTAGTAAGAAAAGTTTTAGTAAGAAATGTTTTAGTAAGAAATGTTTTAGTAAGAAATGTTTTAGTAATGTCCAGTAATTACCAACTGTACATATCATTAGGAATTAGTTAACAATAATAGATTTATTTCCTTCAACTCAAATGTAAAAAGTACAAAAATATAAAATAACTAAATTCACAAAAAATCACTTTATTCGCCATGAAATAGACACATTTTTTTATATTTAAAAAAATCATGAGTCAATTTGTTTATATTGACTACTTGATTACAGAAAATACAATGACATAATACAATCAGAAATCAAATTAAACATTCTACAAAATCAAATACTTTTTGAACAAAATAATGTTCGGAAAAACAATTTTGATAAGTTTTACAAAATTTGTTATGTTTGTTACATATTCAATTTGCTTTTACAGAAGATGAAGAATATGCTTATTTCTTTATGATACACGGTCTTTATAATAAAATCAACTTACACAAACAAGAACATGAAATCAATAAAAAGGGTTGAAATTTAAAACATATCTGACAACTTGGAAAATCATGTATTAAAACAAAAAATGAGATTCTACTTTATAAAACTTTTCTCGGTAATTATTATTTAATAGTATTTTTGATCTTCAGATTTCCGCCCTCAGTCGTGGACCTCAGTCACATGTTTGCTAGGCCTGTATATGGATCGCCTTGCATTCAACCCATCACTCTACACTTGCTTCA
This sequence comes from Sepiola atlantica, assembly GCA_963556195.1. Lineage (NCBI taxonomy): Eukaryota > Metazoa > Mollusca > Cephalopoda > Sepiida > Sepiolidae > Sepiola > Sepiola atlantica. The sequence continues at coordinate 196,774,661 of OY744521.1, read as the reverse complement.
TGCTTTGAATCCTCGGATATGATCAGACGAACTTTTCCATGCGTTTTTAATGGTGATGACGTTCTTTGCATACTTTAAACTTTTTGAATTGTTTATATTTTTTTTAATCTTTCAGATTTTCAGATTTTCAAATGACGATTCCCTACGGGGATGAAACGCGGAAGCTTCTGTGTAGTTTAATTGCCATAAATATATTTTCATAACTCACTACCTAGCTCTACTTACGTATTGAGCACTGTTGAAGTAAATACTGAAAATTGATACATAAAAGATTATATCTCCTTATAACATTGTATGTGGAGACATGAAATAATATATATATATATATATATATATATATATATATATATATATATATATATATATATATATATATATATATATATATATATGGGAAAAGAGAAACAATGTTTCAGACAATATGTAAAAATAAAAATGGAATAAAGAATAAGCAATTCAACAACTAACAAAAATAAACTCAAAAACTCATGTTGTAAAGTTCCACCGAGATATTTCGGCCGTTGATACGACCATTTTCGATCAATTAATAAACTTTACATTTACATTTAACATTCCTCGCATTCCTTTTTCTCCCCGTTTTGTTGTTCTCTGCACGTGACATTTTCTTCCAATCGCATTCTCTGTATAAATTTGAAAACTTTTCCGTTTTGAAACATGAGTTTTTGAGTTTATTTTTGTTAGTTGTTGAATTGCTTATTCTTTATTCCATTTTTATTTTTACATATATATATATATATATATATATATATATATATATATATATATATATATATATATATATATATATATACTACAGCTGTTTCAGAGAAAAAAAATTTGTCATACAGCGAACTATTATTTAAAAAATCCCCAAAAACACCAGACTATCTTCAGAACAAAATTTCCTAATGCCCCCCCCCCCCAAAAAAAAACACACACACAAATGAACAACAATATATGTAATATCGTTATTAGATAAACAATTATTTATACCCCGGGACTGAGAACATACAATTATTGAATGGGATCATGTTAAAAATATATGTTCCTTTTTGTTATGGTTTTTCTGTTTTAGTAAAGTGACTTTTATTTTAATGATTGTCTTTGTTTTTTTCTTTTGCAGGTTTTTAGTCTTGCTAAGGGTAGGGACGCTTCCCCCCAGGTCCAACAGGTTCCAAAACTCGAAGATACGTCCCAAATACCACGATTTCCGAATGAAGATCCCCGACTAGCAATGGCGCCCGTCTGTCCTCCGATGCCCGACCTGACGGGCCTCTCCAACGAGGAGATCAAAATACTAAACGATGTCTTTCGGCGACAACAACAATTTGATGTCGAAACAAAAGAACGTATCAAGTAAGTATTCGAAAATTCATCTATTTTTAATGAATTTATGCGAATTTAATTCACTACAAGATAATTTTTGTCAGAATAATTTGAGAACGTAGAGATAAATGAATGCATCTCATAATATGTGACATGTTCCACACTGGTGTAGGTGCAAAACAAAAAATAGAACAATATGAGATTGATGTTTAAAACGGGATACACAAATGAAAGTCTCAAAATACACGAACGGATATCGATAGGGTTATTTAAACCCTATCAAAGTACACGTGCTTGCATCCGCAAAGGAGACTATGCTCAAATTCTGTAGGGCACTTTATACTAGTTGAGCATACGTCCCCCAATCCGTCTGCGGTACCAGCTGCCCTGATCAGCCCTAATGCATGTACCCCTCACAGGCTTTACATCCTTTCTTTCAGAAAGTGTTGGTTTACCGGGAAATGCGGACGAGGTTACTCATGCATTTTTTGAAGGGCCAGAATCCATTACCTCTGGTGATCTGTCTTTTCTATTCCCACCTTCCGTATTTCTTTCACATCTTCCTCTGTTGGAATGGAGATTAATAGCATGCACAAAGGAGATTAAGAGAACAAAAATTGAATCAATCTCTTTCAGACACTGTTCCATGTTCCCCCCTCAGTTAGAGCCCAGACGAACGAATCTAAACATAAGGACGCAATACAAAATATATGAGCTTAATTTTCTAATAAACAGTTCGATTGATTATTTCAGCATGCACCTTCGATTTAATTAAAAAACTACAAGAATGTATTAATGACTTTTTAGATACGTCCAAACATCTGAACAACTTCAGTCTCCATTCAGCTGTTGTCTCGTTGAGCGAGTTAATAAAAACGATGGCAGCTAAAGACGCTTCCTTTTCCTAAGCACACGTTTGAATATTGTATGAGTCTTATTTTTCTCTTTGTGATTTTCTTTTTTTATGTTCTCAATCTTCTATCGCCCAGTGAATCCCAATTTATTTGTCTCCCTACAACGGCGGAGTTTGACACAAGGCCGATTTTAATGTGAGTAACACCCAGCTCTCTAAAAAGGAGCACTCCATATTAAGACAAAAAATAAACATTGCGTCAGTTTCGAAGGATTTCTCCTTCACTGACCGAGGATATAAAATATAATGTAGCATCGGAACAGATACTACATTTTCCGTCTAGCCAAAAGGACAAGTCATTCGGTCGGTCTATCTGAATGTTATTTATGTTTTTTTTGACTGGTCTGCAATGCTTAAGTTTGAAATAGTATTTTTTCGGCACTTTTTTACTTTAGGGTGGCAAAGTAAGAGAGAAAACTTATCTCAACTATGTCAGTAGTTCGGTCGGTTTGTCACACTGAGTTTTGAAATAGCATTTCTACCGCCAAACACAATATTAAATCGACGCATCTCAATAAAATCTGTTAGATACATCCGCACATCTATATTGTTCGTCCGTTGGTCTGTCACACATCAGTTTAGAAATATTTCATCGTTAGACGCGTAGATTGAATGGACGCACTTTAAAAAATATCCAATCTTGTTTAGTTATAAAAATACCTAATTTAATGGATTTAGCATATAAGTATAGTTTCAATGACATATAATGGTATGTTCATTCGTTCCTTTGTAGAATATTTTTTATCTTCGTTCCTTCTCCTGCTAGATTTTTATTTATAATCCTTTTTTTTCTATCTAACACACGCTTGTCTGTGTGTCATTTACTTAAACCTTTATTTTCTATTCTACGCATAGACCCCATTATTACTGCTGGTTTCATTGTACTGCGCTATGGTCAGTTTCTTTTCGGGCATCCGTAACTATAAAAGTCTGATATCCAGGTTATATATATTTATATATATATATATATATATATATATATATATATATATATATATATATATTAGTACTTCATGTATCCACATAAAATATTATAAGGAGATATAATTTTTTATGTATCAGTTTTCAGTATTTACTTCAACAGTGCTCGATACGTAAGTAGAGCTAGGTAGTAAGCAATGAAAATATATATGGCAATCAAGCTACACAGAGGCTCCCGTGTTTCATCCTCGGGGGGAATCGTCAGGCTAAATGACTATTCATTTAGCCTGACGATTCACCCCGGGGATGAAACACGGGAGCCTCTCTGTAGCTTGATTGCCATATATATTTTCATTGCTTACTATATATATATATATATATATATATATATATATATATATATATATATATATATATATATATGTATATATATATATATATATATATATATATATATATATAATTAGATAAACATTAGTAATAATCAACACTAATCAATTCGTGTTTCAACGCCTCGGCGTATTCTCAAGACTGTTTCTGAAATTCGTTCAGAAAAGCCAAGGTGATAAAAAAGGAAATAAAAGAAAGGGAAATTAGAAAGAGAGGAAAAAGGTTAAGACAGAAAAATATTAGTTTTGTGTTCATTATCTAAATATATTTGAACTTGAATAATTAACATATATAAAGACGAAACGTTGATGAATATATAAAAATATCTCTGGGCTTCTTCCTTTTACATTTCCCATTTATATATATATATATGGTAAAATGAAAAAGGAAAACCAAAAACTGGATGTTTTTTTATGTGTACATCAACGTTTCGTCTTTATTTATAAGACTTCATCAGGATGATGATATAGGGAAAAGATATCATGCAAGCACGGATACATGTAGGGTAGACATGTTGGGAAGAAAAATAAAATAAAATGAAAAATAATGGCAGCGTCTAGCTGGACGTCCGTACTTGTTAGAGAATGAAAAATGAGTGGGAGAAAAAAAGGGGAAGGGTGGAGGGAGCAAGGACTACTGTGGCTGGCGATGAGAGAAAGAGGTGGGGGATGAGCAGGGGTAAAATGGATGGCAGAGAGAGATTGGAGGAAAAGGGGGAGGGGGTGTTTGACCAGATGGCTGTGGTCGAGATTGAAGGGGAAGAGTGAGTTGGAATGTTTGTGTGTGTGTGGGGTGTATGCAGGGAAATGGGGATGGGTAGAGAGGGAGGGGGGGCTGTGATTTTGGTGGATGGGCGAAAGTTATAGTCTTAGAGAGCGTTTGAAGAAAATGAGGGAATTTAAGAAAAGGTATGGGAGAAAATGGATGAGAGGGGGAAGAGGGAGGATTTGTCGTGATAGGGTGTGAAATATTTGAAATATTTGGAAAATGATAGCAATGAGTGAGGGATTGGAGTGGGTGGGGGAGGGGGGTGATTGAAAGGGTGGGTGAGGAATATATTTGAAATATTTGGAACATGAGAAAGTTTATTTGGACTGTAGTATTAAAAATGTGAGGGAAAAAAATGAGGAAAAATAAGAGAAGATTCAGGGAGAAAAGGGACTCATCGCCAGCCACAGTAGTCCTTGCTCCCTCCACCCTTCCCCTTTTTTTCTCCCACTCATTTTTCATTCTCTAACAAGTACGGACGTCCAGCTAGACGCTGCCATTATTTTTCATTTTATTTTATTTTTCTTCCCAACATGTCTACCCTACATGTATCCGTGCTTGCATGATATCTTTTCCCTATATCATCATCCTGATGAAGTTTTATAAATAAAGACGAAACGTTGATGTACACATAAAAAAACATCCAGTTTTTGGTTTTCCTTTTTCATTTTACCATCACGTCGGATTACCTTCATCCTTCTATTCCCATATATATATATATATATATATATATATATATATATATTTATATATATATATATATATATATATATATATATATATATATAATAGTTAAAGTGAAACTGAAAATAAACAAATGTAAAGTCACATACTTTTAGTTTAATTATTTTAAGCAGTAAAACAAGAAATAATATAAAATATAGAAAAGCCATTTAAACCTAGATTTTTCAAAAAACAAATCGTCTTATCAGAAGGAAAAATAATAATTAACATAATACTACCAATGAAGATGTTAGATACAGAATATCTTTAAATATATTGAATTTTCACCTATTTTTCTAGATTCCAATATATTAACCTTGTGCAATTTATAATTTAATATTTTAATAGAACATGATTCCTCTTGACACTTCATAATATATCTGTGGATTCACTATTGCAAAAAACTTTTCATCCCCCATTCAAGTATATTTCTTTTCTTTTTTTCAGAATTCATACATGATTGATTAACTTTATTTAATTAGTAATGAAAACCAAAGCTTTTAGTGTTAAATAATATGTTTTTACTTCTGATAAGACGATTTGTTTTTTTGAAAAATCTAGGTTCCAAGGAACTTTCTATATTTTATATTATTCTTTGTTGTACTACTTAAAACTATTAAACTTGTAAAATATGTAATTTTACATTTGTTTATTTTAAATTCAACTACGCTATAATAATGCTCCATACCTAATATTGAGCATATTTTTTATCGTATTCGGAATTACTATAAAATGATTATTTTCTATTTGAATATATATATATATATATATATATATATATATATATATATATATATATATAGATAGATAGATAGATATATATATATATATTCTTCGGCTTTCTTCTTCTTCTTTTTATCCCCACTTCATTCTCTTTAAATATGATCTGAGGTTAAGATCGGATTCTAACTCTGTCTGATGAGATCTCAGTTTATAGTAACTGTTGATCGATAACATCGACATGCCAGTGTCGGAGATTTTGTACATGCCTGTGTAAATAAGAATTATCATATATAAAGCTCTATTTTGATATTGAGCACTCCTTATAAACCCGGTTGAAATTCTTTGGATTACCACCCTGTGGATGTTTTACCTTGATTATTACCATTATATATATATATATATATATATATATATATATATATATATATATATATATATATATATATATATAAATATACATGTGTGCATGTGAGAGATAACGAGTCTGCATGTATTTGAGAGTATCAGTGTCTGCATTTTGTCGTACATATCTTGTACATATTCCTCTATGTTCACTACTTGTGTACCTGTACACGTCACGTACAAATTTATCTTCCTTTCGAGAGTAGAACCTGTAACCTAAATACCAAACAAAGAAACCAATAAATCGTGACTATAACAAGCGAATTTGATTATTTAAGTACTAGCCGCACACTCATCCCGCCGTTGCCCGAAACCGAAACCTCCGGAAGTAAATTGACCTTCGAAAAAGACATAAAATATATTGTACACCGATATATATCTCTAAATGACAACAATATTAAAATAAGCCTAATTATTTACTACAAGAAATTTAAGACCCAAAATCTTGTAGCAAAAATCAACTCAACCCCAACCTATAAAACATTAGAAAGAACTAATTTTATCTATAAGTTCAAATGCTCTTTGGTAGAATGCATCTCCTATAATATGAATAATAATAATACTTGTTTTTACTACAATAACCATTTCCCGCAGCCTAACCTGGTAATGTCGAGCTCAATTTACCAGCATTTAAGAAATATAACTGCCTCCTCGGATTTAAGAGAATGTGTTGTTAATAACACGAAAGTAATACATTCTAAAAACTAATTCAAACAAATTTTAAATTTAAAACCCAGTTAACTACAATAAATAACATTACATATGAAACGAGTAAATATAATTTATCATGTGACGCTAAATCTGGCGTCCTGGAATTTAAATTGTAAACGTTCTTCTGGAACTGCACCGGTTTGTTGTTTTGACGTCTAACGACGTCACATATGCATTATTGGCTCTTTTTTGGAATTTATTTCTTTTCTCCAGCTTTTTGTTCATTTCTTTTTGTGTCAACTGAAGATGATTCGGATAAAGAATTGAAAGTGCTAGTTATACTCATGAAACATTGATTATTTATTTGATTTTTACACAAAAATAATTATTATAAAAACAATTATCAAGTAGAAAAGTTATTTTATGTTTTATAATGTTAGCTTAAATGAAAGAATGCTGCCTAAATAAATACAATATATATATATATATATTATATATTTAATTATATATACATAATTATATAATAATGATATTATTTATAGTAATTATAATGATAATAAGATTAATTTATTATTAATATTATTATTATTAGTAGTAGTAGTAGTAGTAGTAGTAGTAGTAGTAGTAGTAGTATGTTAATTTTACGCCTATGACAAACCCAACATCACATGGGCTTTTCATGCTAAATTTATTGCAAGTCTGGTCAGTACTTTTGAGGCTGTAAGTGTTTATTATTATTATTAATAGTAATAGTATTATAATCTGTAGTAGTATTAATATTAGTAATACTTTAAATATAAATCAACCAAATTTATTAAGCTCATTTTTCCAAATTATACATCCTGTCAGAACAGACTGGAATTACTTCACTTTTTACAACTTTGTAAAACGTAGTTCCACCCGTTCTAGACCTTATCACTGGTATGAGTAGGTAATACAACTAAGCTGGATGCATAACAATCTGAAGAAAAGATGAGGTATGACGAGGAAACGCTGGAAAAAACAGCCATGTCTAATTTTTGATTTTGATGGATGCGCCATACGTCATGCGCATGCGTGTGGGGGACCATTTTCTCGGGGGAAGGGGGGATACACAATGCAAAGTAATAAAGGACTAACAATTGCCTCTGTATTGCGGTGAGTTTTGATCATTTTGATTTATCACGGCTGAAATTTAAACATGACTATCTTTTCCCCCTGTTAGATTGGATGTCCACCCCATTTAGATGCTCGCCCTTTCTCTCTTCTTTTTCTTCTTCTTTTTCTTTTCCTCTCACTTCCCTTTCTTTCCCTTCTTCCCGCCCACTCACTATTACCTTTACTCTTTGCCTCTATCTTTTAATTATGTATATCATTCCATTCCTCTCACATTTCCTTTTTCGTTCACCCTTTATTTAAATCATTCGCCTTTTCTCCCACGATCTAAAATGTTAATTTATAGATGAAATGTGCACGGTGACAAGCAAGCAAAATAACAACGTCATCAATTCGGGAAGTATATAAGTTTATATGTTTCTATCAAAAATCTGTTTGTAATAATTACTGCTCTATACTTTATTTTAATATTTTGTTACACGTAACAGTTATATTCATGCGTAATATATCACTTTAGATTCTAATACATTCCACCTATTGAGCTTGTTCCCATAGCTTACGCAGCACGCCGGATCCTGTTACTTTTAAGACAGACTTCGTATTTGGTGATGTTAATCCCCTATCAGCTATGAGTGATCATTGACCAGGCTTCACACTTTCTTCCTGTGAAAATGTGTTAATCGCATCATTCATGCCTGTGTCACCTTTTCCAAACAAGTAATTCCCATAGGAAATAACTCCTAGAGCATAAAAAAAGCGCAGTTTTGCATCGTGTATCGTTAAAGCGAAGTAGTTTACGATGTTGAAAACCCCTAACGTGTTAAGTCTCCGTGTAAACAAAGTAAGGAAGGCTTGATTAGCTTTAATAGTTCTTTTTACTAATGAGTCACCACTTATCAAGGTCAAAAGCTACTCGAGGATAAGGGTTAATGAGATTGATGGATTGTCAGTTGAATAATGATGAATATTATGAGATGATTGAAAATGATGAAAGGGATAACCAATATTTAATTACTTATGATTGGTTGGTTGGTTTGGTGTGTTTAACGGAACTTCAACCTACGTGAGTCATTTAATGCCAAGAAAAGCTTAAATTGTTTCATTTCTTGGGGTATGGATTTTTATAGGTTTTTGTTTTGTTATATTTTGTTGATGAAATTGACATGCTTTAGGAAATTGATTATTTTTTCTGGAATGGTCCTTTAGGTTACTTGCCCAGTAGTATTTAGGCGTATATTTGCTTGCATTTGTCCTATTCTATAACAATGTGTTAAACTATAAGAGGAACTTTACATGTTGGACATTTTGAAGGATCTTCTCCGTTTGATGGGTGTGAATGTGTAATGTGTGTGTGTCCGGTTCTGATTCTATTCAGTGCTATATCCCATCTTCTATTGGTCAGGGGTTCTGTAGGTTCTGATTTGACTTCAAGTTGGTGTTTATACAGTGTATTGTTTGGGAATATGTTCCATGTTATTTTATTTGTTGACATTTAAAGACGACCATGTTGTAGTATGCAAGGAAGCAGCCCCGTGGTAATGCGTTACACATATGGAACGTTTCTGGGGAAAAAATAACTTTGTTTATAGAAATTCCCCATGGCGCTAGGCACACTGAAGAAGAAAGGAAAGTTATTTTCAGTTGGTGTATAAGACGAGTTCTTGCTGTGAATGTCTTACAAGTAGGAAAAACGGTTGGAACTCAGACGAGAAGCTTCCATGGAAATAAGGATAAAGTAAAGTCGTTGTAGACATGCTGTTATGTTAACTGTTTCGGACAAATACCATGTAATATTGTGAAAATGTAAGATAATTATTCGCATGAAATCTCCGTGCTTAATACATTTCGTAAATCTTGCTACAGATCAAACACAGGTTTTAAAGCGAGAATTTTGTCTGCAGCAGTTTCGTACATTGTGACGACTAATCGTGATAAAAATTGAACACTTTTTGAGTTACTTAATGACGAAATTTAAAAAGATTTAAATCATATATTAATTGCTTTTGGCTTGTGTGTTTTACGACAACTAAAACTTTTTGAGGGATTTTTTTATTTACGAAACGCAATCTTTATTGTAAACTATACAGATTGGTTTTCTTTCGGTTATTTGGGTGTACTGTTACATATTGATAGTAATATGTTTTTGAAGTTACGCGTAGTTGTCAAATACATGCGGTTACTAAAGTATGGTGGCCAAGCATTAATTCCATATTTACATATTGACCAATACATATGTAAACGTCTAGTTGCTTGAGTAATGTAACTAGATAGCATAATTTCCTGTTAGGTTAGGCAATTGCAGACTTATGACTCAGAAAAGAATACTCGTCATGCGAATTTCGGTTAGATAAGGCTCCCTGAAAGTCACCAAAAGAAATTCATAGAAACCGAAATAGATCATTAGCTATATATTATATATATATACTAGCAAAAATATGCATCCTACGGTAAAATATTTTGCTAGTATATATAATGTAAGTGTTTGCTCATGAATAGCCGATTGTGACAATTTCATTTTGACGTATGTTACCCTCCCCCAAAGAAGTAGGTAATGCCTAGGAGGATTGACTCAAGACAACAGTACATATAATACAGAACGCTGCCAAAAGAAATAGGTAATTCTTGGGATGATGGCATCATGACAATAGAAAATTCACTGCACTAATACCTCCCCTAAAAGAATAAGGTAATATAATGCCTGGGAGGATAGTCTTATGACAACAGAACACTATCCCTGAATTGAGTATCGGAAGATAGCACATTAATATAATTTGAGTATAATAGAATTTCGACTTCAGACAGACAGATACCAAATCTCTATGAGTAATAAACATTTTAGTTAAAATGGTCCTCGTCTCCTTCTTTTTGTATGCACATGTTCTAGCTAGTGTCGAAAAATATCCAGAGAACATCGCCAACTTAGGCACGGAGAAGTGCACAGCAAACGTAACACCATGTTGGGGTTCACAACTATAAGATCTTGTGTGTGGAAACACACCAAATCTCATGTATACTAAGATAATAAATGGTGTCCAACGAAACTGTCTTAAATGTGTGTATGAACAATATCATCACATGACTATATAAACGCATTACTTATGTATAAAGTAGTTAGTGTTATTTTAGTTGATATTGGTGTACCTGATATGCCATGCACTCATGGCAAGGACCACGTGATGGTTCCCAATATCTAAAATGAAAGTGATGGTAAGGACTCGAATATGGCATGCTAAATCATCATCATCATCATCATCATCATCATCATCATCATCATCATCATCATCATCATCACAATAATAATAATAATAATAATAATAATAATAATAATAATACATGCATACTGGTTTTAAATGTTCACGACCCTACATCAAAGGCTTGCGCAGAAACTGAGGTGATTTATCCACAAAACAGACGTACACGAGTGGATATCCAAGGAAAGGACACCGCTAATACAAAAATATGCCAAAAAGGGAACGATATCGAGCAACTACAGGCCAATAACCTGTTTACCAACAATGTGGAAAATTCTAACGGCACAACTGAGAGAACAAATCTACCACTCCTTGACAATCGTGGACTGCTCCCCGAGGAACCGAAGGGATGTCAGAAAAGAAAACGAGGAACGCATGATCTGCTATACATAAGTCAAAAGATCCTGAAAGAGGTAAAAGACAGAAAAAAGAAATTATCTATGGCATGGATTGACTACAATAAAGCATACGACATAATCCCTCAAGTATGGATAATTGAATGCTTAAAAATATGCAAGATACCCGACAATGGAAACATGGAGACTAGAACCTACAGCTGGAGGACAACACCTGAATGTGATAAAAATACAGAGAGGCATTTTCCAAGAAGATCACCTATCACACCTACTGTTTATCATAGCCATGATGCCACTCAACTACATACCCAGAAAATATAATGCCGGATACAAGTTTAAAGACAAGAACAAAGAATAAACCACCTCATGTACGAGGCCTGTCTAAAAAGTATCTAACCTTTATTTTTGCGTGCGAAATAGAGCCGATAGAGCGGCGCTTCTCTACACAGTGTAGGAAGACACCTTCATTTTATCACCGTCTTCCTGCGCGTTAGTCGCTGCCTGTCGGTCGCTCAGTGAGGTGCTACACAACATGTTCGTCGGAGTACCGATTCTCTCAAGATGACTCAAAGGTACTGCATCAAATTTTGTCAAAAGCTTAAAGATTCTAAAAACAAAATAATTCGTAAGATTAAACAGGTGTTTGGAGAAGATGCGATGGGAGTGGTTCAACCGATTTAAAAATGGCCACAAATCAGCGGGGATTGACCAGCATTTTGACAGGCTCCAAACTGCTCGGAGTGCAGCTGTTGTTGAGAGAAATTTGGCGATGGAAGATCGTCGTTCAACCGTGCGGGAGATCCCACAAGAAGAGGTCGGAGTGAGTAAAGATTCCGCACATGCAATTTTGCGTGATGATTTTAACATGCACAGAGTGGCTGCAAATTTTGTTGGTGTCGCAAGAACAAAAATACCTCCGTTTTCAAGTTGCACAGCACCTTCTGGAAACCGCAAACACAGAGCTTTGGTTTCTGAACACCGTGATAACTGGAGATGAGTTATGGGTGTACGAGTATGAACCAGATACAAAACAAAAGTCATCGTAATGGAAGCATATTTAGTCTTCAAGGCCAAAAAAGCGACAGGTGCAAAGCAACATTAAGGTAATGCTGACTGTCTTCTTTCATATCCGTGGAATTGTGCATCACGAATTCGCACCGGAAGGACAAACAGTGACAAAGGAGTACTATCAAGATGTTCTCCAACGTCTTCGTGACGCAGTTCGGCACAAAAGACTAGATATTTCGACGGAAAAAAAACTGGCAACTGCATCACGACTACGCCCTCGGACATTCATCCCAATTGATCCAACATTTCTCGGCCAAACATGGAATTCCAGTCGTTCGTCAACCTCCCTACTCTCCAGACATGGCTCCTTACGACTTCTGGTTGTTTCGAAAATTGAAGACGCCCGTTTTGAGATTAGAGAAGAGATAATGCTTAATGCAACGGTGGAGATGAACCCCATTCCGAAAGAAAACTTCCAGATGTGTTTTTAGCAGTGGATGGATCGGTGGGCTAAGTGTGTGCAAGAACACGGGACCTACTTTGAAGGGGGTTAGGGTCCCAATTCTGACAGGTATTTGAAATATTTTTCTGGCCTAAGGTCGGATACTTTTTAGACGGGCCTCGTCTATAGACCACCTGAAACTATTTGCAAAAAGAACAAACGTACTGGAAAAGCTGATAAATACGACAAGAATCTTCAGACAGGACATTCAAATGGAATTCGGGATAGAAAAAAGTGCACTGCTAGAAATGAAAAGGGGAAAACTAGAGACGACAGAAGGCATGGAACTGCTCAACCAATAGAAGATGAGCGTAAGGCAAACAGGATAGCTATAAATATCTGAGAGTTCAGGAAGCATATACTATCAAATTTACAGAACTGAAAGAGAAGATTGGAAAAGAATATTTGCGAAGAACAAGAAAACTCTTAGAAACGAAATGATATAGCAGAAACCATATAAAACGAATAAACACCTGAGCAGTATCACTAATAAGATACGCTGGACCCTTCATAGGCTGGACTTAAGAACTCAGACACCTTGATAAGAGGACAGAGGACAGAAAATTAATGACCATGCACAACGAACTGCACCCGAAAGACGATATGGACAGACTCTACGTGAAAAGAAACAAAGTGGGAAAAAACTGGTAAGTATAGAAGACTGTCTGGAGGACGAAAAAATTGGAGAAATACATAACCCAGAACACAGACAGGCTAATTACTGCAGCAAAAGACACCGTCCCAAGTAACAACTCGGAAATCACTGAAACAAGAAAGAAAACGACAAGAAAAGAAAAGTGTGAAGAAAAATAATTTCATGGACGCTTCATAAGATTGACAAGAAAAGAAACCAACGAAAATAGCTGGACATGGCTAGGAATAGGATACTTGCGCAGAGAAACGGAAACGTTACTGACAGCTGCGCAGAACAATGCGATTAGGACAAACTACATCAAAGCTAAAATAGATAAAACCCAGGAAAACAGTAAATGCAGACTTTGTAAAACAGTAAATCATAATAAATGAATGGCACAAACTAACCCTAAAAAATACAAGAACAGACCTGACTGGGAATTTTGCAACCGATTGCTTTTCGAACAGGCAGACAAATAGTACAAAGATAAACCAGAGACAGTACTGGAAAACGAAAACCACAAAACCCTCTGGGATAGTGAGGTACAAACGATAACTCATACAAGCATGGAGACCGGAATTGATAATAATCGACAAAAAGGAAAAATCCTGCCAAATCGTAGACTTTGCCGTTTCAGCAGATCAAAGAGACGGAAAAACGAAGCAAATACACGGAATTTACCATACAACTGAAAAGGCTATTGAGCATGAACAAAGTCAATATAATAGCAATAATTATAGGAGCACTAGGAACAGTCCCAAAAATATGGAGAAAAGACTGAGAAATTGGATAAATGAGACCATACAAAGGACGGTAATGCTCGAAAAGGCTGCAATCTAAAGGAAAATCCTCGAATGCGGAAACCAACGCATAAGCTACGAACGGTAACTAGTCACATGGAAGTTACAATAGGAAGAAAACAAAACCACAGTAAAAACACCACTGCACGGACCAAGGAACAGAAACTGCAAGAAATATCAAAAGCTGCCCTCCCCAAACAAAATAAATGGCACCGGCGTCGGCTGACACCACACAAAATAGTCGTAGCGGGTCAAGGAGGATGGAAAGACCGAGGAAGGAAAGCACTAAGCAGACCTCCACTGATAGAGTGCGGAGAGTGCTGGTACCTTGGGGAGGATTATTGCCACCCAAATCCCAAGGGAGACCAATGGTCGTTGCCAGCTATAAATCAATGGTAGGCGGCTGTTGCGATACGGTATGATCATTTGCGGTTGTTATTGAAAAGAGGATGAGAGGCCTGGAAATCTGGGGAGGCTTGTTGTTACTCAGACTCCAGGGAACACCACCAGTTGTTGTCGGTGAGCGATTACTGACGATGACTTGTGTGATAAATCTTAGTGAGTAGATATAATAATAATCGGTTTAACGTAAGTTTTCCATACTGACATGTATTGGAACATATGATGATTATCGAATACTAGTGTACAAATATGATTCGCCAATGTTCGCACATGCTATTTATTTAGATATATTACTAAAATATTTACATAAAATTGTATATATTACTTCAGATATTACATTTTTCATACATTATGACCTAAAGAAAAACACACTCAACGTTGACCTTGTATTATCTGATGGAGAATTTCTGTTCGAATCCATATCAGGCAGCGGAGTAAGTCTGAGGTTGTTGGCTGATTGCTATTCCCTTTTCGCTTTCCCTCAACACCTGAAATGGTATAGTCCGAGTACTAGAAAAAGGCACGTGTTTTACTCGCTAACTTTTGTGTGGCGGGATTTATATTTACATAGATAAAAAAAATAAATACAGATGGGTCTTTTTTATAGAAGTGGAGGATTCATTCATCTTTGTTTTTTTGTGTGTATGTGTGTTTCTGCGTGCGAAAATGTTTACAAATGTGGCAATTCGGGATTCTCTCACTGTTACGCCAAAAAAAAAAAAGCTATATTTGTCATGCGCGAATTGTTAAGTAGACATGTTGGTTCTTTCGTGTTTTCACCATGAATACCTTAGCAGAATAAAGAAAAGCTGTATCGTTAAGAAAACCCAGCCATCATAAAGGATTGAATAATCAAAGCAGATTTTGCTGAACCTGAATAGCTTCCCTTCCCTTCGTCCATTCCCCCCCCCCCCCCGCCCTTTATATTTGGGCCTGATAGAGTTATGACAAGAAAGGGACCCCCCTCGAACGATGGCAACAAAAGCTTTGTTTTTTAGTTCTTTTCCGCTACGCCATGACAGAAAATAACGCGAAGAAAAGACAAAACACGAAAAAGTTACATTCTAATGTGTTTAGTTTTCCGAATACGTTCGTCGAACACTCTCGACTAGTCTTCTATCTGTGCCCGCTTCTAGGTACATATAGATCTTAATTTCCCTTAATTACGTGACAGTTTCCGTTGGCCGAGTGGATATGGCGACTGCTTGCAAATTCTAGTCTGACTCTTTGAATCGGATATATATATATATATATATATATATATATATATATATATATATATATAAGATTAGTGTACATTCCCAGTCAAGAATGACGAAAAAAGTTATGCGTAATTAAATTACTGACGTAATTCTATGATTTTATAGGACTATTATTGTGAAAACTAGTGAAGCATTAACTTTTTTTCCATTCCTTTTGACGGCGGGTGTACATCATTATATAATAAATACTGGTGTTGTGTTCTTAAAATGTAGCTTTGTTTTGTTCATGTTTAACGAGATATCAACATTCTTGGAGTCATTTAATATCATGGCACATTGTTTATTATTATTATTATAATTATTATTATTATTATTATTATTATTATTATTATTATTTATTATTATTATTAGTATACGATTAATTGAATAATGGGTTTATATCAGAGGGGATTGAGGTGTCACAATTTCACTATCATATAATATCATAGAATTACGTCAGTAATTAAATTTTCCATCGATAAATTATTATTATCTTTTCTGATGACCTAAAAAAAACTACTGTTGAATCTTTATCTAGAGTGGAGGATTTCTTTTCGAATCTATTTCAGCATTCTCTGTCAGTTTTTCTGCTTCATTGAGCGACCTGTCAGACACGGTCATGCCAATATCTACTATATCTAACTTCAAAATGGCCTTGGACAAACATTCAGGAACTTAGGGTAAGGTTACAGTTCCGTAGATGTCTCCTAGTTTTTAAGGCACAATTGTAGTCTATCGTGCCGTGGAGATATCCCGGCGTCACATCTTGGTACGGCCTCGTAAGTCATGTGGGAGGGGGGGTAATTCTGTCGCATATTTTAGCATTAATCTTTAATTATCCGCGCGGCTAGAGCATTAATTCTTGCCTTCATTGAGTTTACAGTTCTTTTTTCTTCTTTCGTGTGATTGGCAGAGCAATGAAACACTTTTATATTGCTTGAAAAAAAACAGGTTAGTTTAAATTATAAGCCACCAATAGTTCGCCTGCTTCCTCTCAAAAACCAGCATGCCTTAGCATTTATTGACAGGTTATTACTTTCTTCAGCCATGGAAGATGCACCCCGTGATTTTTTAATTTTCCAACATAAAATTGTTTATTACGAATAACCATATTGCCAGGTGGAGTAAACGAAACTTGTGTACAATTTTCTCACGTTGAATGTCTAACACAAAGACCGTGACTCAACTGCATACACTTGTATGTTATTTAGGTAATTGAGGGTGATACGATTGTGGCTCGAGAAGTCACTCACTGTTGTATTCATGGTGATTCAATACTAGTCCAGTGCCATGAGGATCGCAGAGAATAACTGTATGTAATCCAAATAAACCATAGAAACTCGTTCCACCCCCACCCCCAGAACGATGGAAGTTGTTGAAAATACCAGGTGCGTTAGCCGACCGAAAGGGCATGGCTCGAAATTGAAAAGGTTTTGAATGGCAAGCAAATGTCGCCTTTTCGGTCCGCTTGGTGAAGGGCTACTTGCCAGTATCCTGATCTCAAATCAAGGGTAGAAAAGTAGTTGTCTTTGCTTAGCTGGACTAGTATATCGTCTATTAATAGGAAAGGGGCATGCAGGGCGTTCAGTGATATTGACAATGGCATTAACTGATTTAAGAATGAACGAGTTATCGTACCATTCACATATTCTTTTCTTCGTGCCGTCAAAAATATTATCCAAG
This sequence comes from Sepiola atlantica, assembly GCA_963556195.1. Taxonomy (NCBI): domain Eukaryota; kingdom Metazoa; phylum Mollusca; class Cephalopoda; order Sepiida; family Sepiolidae; genus Sepiola; species Sepiola atlantica. The sequence continues at coordinate 196,756,872 of OY744521.1, read as the reverse complement.
CAGGTCAATACTATTTGATTTTAAAAGAGTATTTGTATGAATTTCAAATTAAGAATTCAAAACAGCATTACAATTTCCATGGGGCAATATCTCTATTTATATAAAGTTGGGCATATGTACATATTTATATATTTGTACGTACAGAATTCATCCCTAAAGTTGTTATCGATCAGTATGAATTTTAGAACACAGCTGCTAGGCGTAAACGGGTCGTAGGGTCGGCTATATTTAGTTTAATTTAGCTTGTAATGGATGTTGATCAAAATTGGAATAAGGATTCTAGACATAAGATTTAGCATCATTATATCTTGATTTCCATGTTCGTAAAAAGACATAAAACTGATGCAAAACTGTTCTTGTCGAGTATTTAATTTTACCTGTCCTGGGACGGGTTTAGATAATTGAATATTTATTTGTAAATATTATAATAAGCCCGTCTCGGGGATGTTAAAAATAGACTGTTATCAGCTATAAAGCAAAGTTCCGAATACGTTCGTCGAACACTCTCGACTAGTCTTCTGTATGTGCCAGCTTCTAAGTACATATAGATCTTAATTTCCCTTAATCACGTGACAGTTTCCGGGCTCACTCTGAGAACTGCGTTCGCGCCTCCCAGCCGTCTGAAATTAGTACTTTCTTGCACTAGTGAGAGCAATAAGCTTGATACACTAGCGTCTGTAGGTATAAATAATTTAGTATTCATTTATAAATATTATATATATATATATATATATATATATATATATATATATATATATATATATATATATATTACCGATCAGAATCAACATCGTTTTAGATCCTTCCTAGACAAAAGAAAAATCCAGGTTGTCCTCGATGGCCGTTCATCTAAGCAACATGACATAAATGCTGGTGTACGCCAGGGATCTATCTTTGGACCCTTGTTGTTCCTGATCTATATAAACGATCTCCCTGATGGCATAGAGTCTGAGATTGGTTTATTTGCTGATGACACCACCCTTTACTCTCGCCATGTTGGCAAAACCGACGCAATTATATCTGATGCAATGGCTGAATCTTTAGAAAATGACCTCCAGGCTGTAGTGGATTGGGGTAATAAATGGTTGGTAACTTTTAATGCCGCAAAGACAAAACTCCTTTCCTTCAATAAATACAAGGAACCTTTTCAACCACCGATTGTCATGGCAAATGACACCCTACCTGAGAGTTCATCATTCAAACTCCTCGGCCTAACCTTCACAGGTAACATGAATTGGAACAAATACATTGAAGACATTGCCAAGGCTGCCGCAAAGAAGGTTGGCTCCCTCTACCGTGCTAGTAAACTCCTCACACCTGACATTATCCTGTATCTCTACAAAGCCACCATCCGCCCATGCATGGAGTATTGTTGTCATATCTGGGCTGGTGCATCATCTACTAGTCTCTCCCTCCTTGACAAGGTCCAAAAAAGAATCGCCAACCTAATAGGTCCCTCACTGTCAGCCAAGCTCCAGCCTCTGTCCCATCGCCGCAATGTAGCATCGTTGTGCTTGTTTTACAAATACTTCAATGGATTATGCTCCGATGAATTGGCTACTCTGGTGCCCCCTCGACGTAAATTCACTAGACTAACTCGACAATCAACTAAATCTCATTCATTTACTGTGGAGGTCCCCAGATGTCGGAGAGCCTTCTACTCAAATAGCTTCTTTCCTCGTACTGCTGGCCTCTGGAACTCTCTCCCTGCCTCCTGTTTCCCCAACAGTACAGACATGCAGAAGTTTAAAACTAATGTAAACAGACACCTCGCTGCGCTGATCCCAATCTAGGTTGACCACCCCCTACCTTCTCCCCTTTTCTTTTTCTCAGTAGCCCCTTACGTCTACAGTGGCAGCCTGCCTTGTTTGGGGTGAACTATGTTAAAAAAGATTTTTTTTAATCCAAATAATTGGTCTCCTTTACTGTACTCTCTTCAGCCTCTGTTTACATCTGCCTCACATATTTGTATACATATAAATTAATAAATTAAGTTAAAATATGTTAATAATATACATTTAAAACCAATATTTTTTTCAAAAGTGCTCAATACAAAGTAGAGCTTTTATAAATAAAATGATATAAACATTAGACACTGTTTACGCGGATCAATTATCATTTCGACGTTAACACGTCACGTCGGGACTTAACAGTCTTGAGGCGATGCGTTTACGTCGAAACGCTGATTGTATCCGCGTTAACTGTTGATAATGTTTATATAATTTTATTCATACAAACACACACACACACGCATATATATATATATATATATATATATGTGTGTGTGTGTGTGTGTGTGTGGGGGTGTGGGTGTGTGTGGATGTGGATGTGGATTTTGTCGCGCAAAAATTAGTGAGTCAAGCATGTGCCTTTTTATAGCTCCCAGATGAAACCATTTCAAGTGGTAAGGGGAAGCGACACCACATACTTAAATTAGTTATGTTTTTGAAAATTTCATATCTAAAACGCATGTCAAACATTGCACATTGATTATGTATGCACTAAACATTGCACATTGATTATATATGCACTAAACATTGCACATTGATTATGTATGCACTAAACATTGCACATTGATTATATATGCACTAAACATTGCACATTGATTATGTATGCACTAAACATTGCACATTGATTATATGTGCACTAAACATTGCACATTGATTATATATGCACTAAACATTGCACATTGATTATGTATGCACTAAACATTGCACATTGATTATATATGCACTAAACATTGCACATTGATTATGTATGCACTAAACATTGCACATGGATTATATATGCACTAAACATTTCACATTGATTATGTACGCACTAAACATTGCACATTGATTATGTATGCACTAAACATTGCACATTGATTATGTATGCACTAAACATTGCACATTGATTATGTATGCACTAAACATTGCACATTGATTATATATGCACTAAACATTGCACATTGATTATGTATGCACTAAACATTGCACATTGATTATATATGCACTAAACATTGCACATTGATTATGTATGCACTAAACATTGCACATGGATTATATATGCACTAAACATTTCACATTGATTATGTATGCACTAAACATTGCACATTGATTATGTATGCACTAAACATTGCACATTGATTATGTATGCACTAAACATTGCACATTGATTATGTATGCACTAAACATTGCACATTGATTATGTATGCACTAAACATTGCACATTGATTATGTATGCACTAAACATTGCACATTGATTATGTATGCACTAAACATTTCACATTGATTATGTATGCGCTAAACATTGCACATTGATTATGTATGCACTAAACATTGCACATTGATTATGTATGCGCTAAACATTGCACATTGATTATGTATGCACTAAACATTGCACATTGATTATGTATGCACTAAACATTTTGAATAAAAACTCGACAGTCTCGGTATTATGCAACGAACATTTGTCGCATCAGTTATTTACTTTTCATGCACTCATTTATCGTAAACAACGTATCATTCTAAATTCTGCTATTAATAATACCTTTAGTTCCACGGGATTCTTCAAAGATACTGAGTTGCGTAGACACTCGTCCCGAACGTGAATAATGGTCGAAGATAAACGGGAATCATCGCAGTTCACACATTAGCGTTACGGAAATGTCAAGGAATAAAAGACACGATAAACCACTACCTCATTTATCATGTGGATTTCAAACAATCGAATTATAGTAAGCATTGTCTAAGATGCTTCTGAAATGTTAAATTTATATTGTCTGTAGTTTACAAAACCTACTCGAGGAAGACAAGGATTTGCAAACGGAGATTTGAAATGTAATGTTTATAAATCAGAGTTTGCACCACAGAGAGAATAAAAAAATATCCTAAACGTTTAGATCTTCAATTATTTAATAAGGGAAAAGACAATATCACTAAGCAAGAACACGAAGTTGTCTTTCAGGTAAGCGTATATGGTTACTTGCCCTTTGCGAATAATGTATATAACAAAGACGTAAGGCCACGTTTTATATTAATATAGATACCGCAGAGATAAGTGTTTTTTTATTGGTCAGTTTTGTGAAGAAACAACAGTAATGCATATTAAGATGCGCCCATTCAATCTACGCGTTTCGTGGTGAAAATACTATTTCAAATGTAAAGAAATTCTATCAAAAAAGGCTTGACAGACTAAAAAAAACATTTAAAAATTACAGACAAAAATTCTATTTAAAAAGGGCTTGACAGACTGAAGAAAATGCTATTTAAAAAATAAGCGTGACAGACCAACGAAAATACTATTTAAAAATTAGGCGTGACTGACGAACGATAATTATATTTAAAAACTAGGCGTGACAGACCAACGAAAATACTATTAAAAAAATAGGCATGGCAGACTAACGATAATACAATTTAAAAACTAGGAGTGACAGACCAATGAAAACACTACATAAAAATTAAACGTTACAACCCAACGAAATACCATTTCAAAATTATGCGTGACAGACAAACATATTCTATATAAAAAAGTTTGACAGACTCAAGAAAATACTATTTAAAAATTAAGCGTGACAGACCAACGAAAATACTATTTCAGACTGAAACGAAACCGGCAAACCAACGGACAACGTTTTTTAGAGAGGTGCGAAGACGCATCGCAAACCCGAAATGCCTTTATTCTGTAGTCACGTGGTTCCCCCTGGTTGATTGTCATTCTAGCTGATACCCAAAAGCAAAATACTCCAGTTCTATAGTGAATGTAATTCTCTTTCAAAGTTCAGATATATCCATGAACAATGAATCGACCCAGAAGCTACTTTAAGTGAATCTTATCCTTTCGAAATTCTCCACCATTGTTAATTCTACCTACAGTTTAACGAGACTTATTAAAGATATCGTCTTGCGTAGAGACCTGTCCGGTGGAGGGGGGGGGGGTAAACAGTACAACATAAGATAGCTTTTATTTGCTACTTTACAGATTTACCAGTTTGAACTTTTGTTTCAATACGTGTTCAAATTATAAAGACATAGTTAGATCCTTTAAAAGGGTCGTGAGGGTCGCCCTCTTATCAACTAAAATACAAGGCATTCAGAAACATAATACTATGGAAAGAATTGCGTGAAAATAGAGACTTTCTGATTGAAATTATGAACTGAGATATCTTCATATAAAGTTAAGCCCGAATAAAGCGGTCAATAAAATGATCGAATTATTTATTTTACTAGTGAGTCACAATTTATCAAGGCGAAAAGCCACTCGAATATAAGGGTTAATGAGATGGATGGATTGTCAGTTGAAGGATGAAGTATATTATGAAATGCAATAAACACAATTTGGTTTATGACAAGCTTGTTCAGAGTAACTATAGAATGATATTTTACCTATAGTTAAATGTTATTCACATCAGAGCGAATACAATTTTTGTGGAACGTTCAAGCTCTTTTAGGGCCCTATTTTAAAAGTATTATTTACTCCTCTCCAGGAGTTAGGCACAAGGCCAGTTTTATCCTACTCCCACAAGTAAGATGTGACCCAAGGTCGGGTCGGAAAGTGGCGGTTGAAAAGCCAGCGCCCGAGAGGTGAGCACTCTGACCATAAAAATTGCCTGGGCAGCCCCGTCGACATTCCCCGGTAGGGGCGCCTCAAGCAGTAAGCAATTAACTTACTCCTCCCCAAAGAGGGGAGGCAAAGTCTGGGAGGGTGAACCTCTTAGAACTGCACAGGACAATCCCATAGACCGACGTAAATCAAGCCCCGAAGGCAAGACAATACCAGTCTATGGGGTGCAGTATCCATCGGAACAGATACTACATTTTGATCTTGACCAAAACGATGTCCAAACTCCCCAAAATATGTGAACTCTATAAATGGATGTGAAAGCTTTACTTGATCAAAACGTGAATAAAAAATGTTAACTATTTGAATAATCAACCGTAATAAAACGTGGTGC
>OY744521.1:196648437-196745937 GCA_963556195.1 Sepiola atlantica | reverse complement strand
ATTTATATTGAATAAAGATCAGTTTCAGGATAAATCGAATCGTGTTCCTTTCTTTTCTTTTTTACATGCAATTTTTAAAGTTTTCTAATGCTTTGTTTAAAATATTTACAATATCGTATGGTTAACATGTTTTGATATTTTGGATAACTTTAGTAAATGTGTTTTTTGTTTACAAGAAATAATACATTTGCACCAAGCTTTATAATAAAGTAATGGATTTATTCTATTCCGTGATCATTAATTAATAAATACTGAAAATTTCATTAAAATTGGTTGATTTCCTGAATTTTGATGGATTATTTAGTGAATAGAGGAGTCGAAATGCCTTCTTATTGTCATTACGACGGCCATTGTTTTAACACGCAATGCAGTGACGTCATTTTCTAGCCAACCGGCCTGTAGTAACTCTCGGTGGCCATGGCTCTGTTCACTTGTCAGTCTGTACCAATTAAGCTTGAGATAGCATTTTCATCATTAAACGTGCAGATTGAACGGACACATTGAAATATGTCACTTTTAGTTTCTGTCAATAAAAAAGTTTCCTTAATTGTTGTCAATTTAGTACCATTTCCCTTGGCTTTTATTCATTCATTCATCGAATAAGAGGAACATAAATAGATGTCAACGAGATAAAAAAAAAAAAGATTATATTTTTATGGCCGCTTAAGATACACTCAAGTAAACAAGAAACGTTTTTTTTTTTTACTGGAAATGGATTTTTTTCTTAATGCATTCATGAAGTGGTTCAATGACCAACAACTATTCAAATAACACGTACGTTTTAATGTTCTGCTTCTCCTTCTTCACGATCATCTCTCTCCCTTGTACTCACAGTCCTTCATCATCATCGACATCATCAGCAGCAGCAACAGCAGAAACAGCATTATTATTATTATTATTATTATTATTATTATTATTATTATTATTATTATTATTATTATTATTATCATTATTAATTATTATTATTATTATTATCATTATTAATTATTATTATTATTATTTTTATTATTATTATTATTATTATTATCATTATTAATTATTATTATTATTATTATTATTATTATTAATTATTATTATTATTATTATTAATTATTATTATTATTGTTATTATTATTATTTTGTATTTATCTATGTATTTTTATTTTTTTTACTCGTGAGGTGTTTTCACAGGAGTAATTTTTAGTGATAGCTCACTGACAATAACCAGTGGTGTTTCTTGGAGTCTGAATGACAACAAGTCTCATCAGACTTCCAGTATTCTTCACCTCTTTCGATGACCAACGCAAATCATGTTGCGTTATCGCAACAGCTATTTACCATCAAATTTATAGCTAGCAACGCCCGTTGGTCTTCTCTGGAATGTGAGTGACAATAGACCTCCCAAAGATTACAGTACTCTTGCACCCTTCCAATGGAGATCTGATTGGTGCTCTTCCCCTGCTTTTTCCACCCTCCTTGACCTTTCACAACAATTTTGTGTAGTATCGTCCGAGGCTTGTGCCACCGCAGGTGTGCGTGTTTTCCTCCTTTTCTCTTTACCACTTTCTATTTATCTGTAGGTGGCCAGCATTATTCGTTATGTGGGTTGGTTTCCGCATTCGAAGACTTTCCATTATTATTATATGTACTCACTAGGAGTTCTCACACAGATCATCGTCAGTGATTGCTCACCGACAATAACCAGTGGTATTTCCTGGAGTCTGAGTGACAACAAGTCTCTCCAGATTTCCAGTATTCTTCACCTCTTTTTGATAACGATGCGGTATCGCAACAGCCTCTTACCATTGATTTCTCACTGGTAAGGAAAATTGGTCTTCTCTGGGATTTGGGTGGCAATAAGCCTCCCCAAGGTCCCAGCATTCTCTGCACTTTTCCAGTGGAGGTCTGGTTTGTGCTGTCCCTCCTCGGTCTTCTCATCCTCCTCGACCCTCTACAAATATTTTGTCTGGTGTCAGCACCAGTTAAAAAATATATATATAAAATTAAATAAATAAATAAATATAATAATATTTAAAAAGAAATTAATTTTAAAAAAAAATGTTTCATTTTTTTTTTTAATTTTAAAATTTTTTCCTTTTTTTCCTTTCAATTCCTTAATTTTTTCCTTTTCTCTTTCCTTATTTAAAAAAAAAATGTAATTCTTTTTCATTTAAAAAAAATGTTGGGTGGGGGTGGGGAGAGAGGGAAGGAGCTTATAGTGTTTCTTGTAATTTCTGTTTATTTGGTTCATGTTTGTGTAGTGATAGCTGAGGTCGGTGTAATTTATTGGGGGGGGGGATTATGAAGTGCTGTTTCTTGCAGTTTCTGTTCCTTGGCTCTTGTGGTGTTCTTCGTGTGGTTTTGTTTTCTCCATTATAAATACGTTGTGACTGGTTAGCCTCTGTAGCTTATGCGTGTTAGTTTCCGCATTCGAGGATTTTCCTTAATATTGCAGCTGTTTTGATCATTGCCATCCTCTGTATGGTTTCGATAGTCCCTTTGATTCCAATTTCTCCCAGTCTTTTCTCCAGGTTTTTGGGGATTGTTCCTAGTGATCCTACGATTATTGGTATTATACTAACTCTCTTCATGCTCCATATTCCTTTCAGTTCTCTGGCTAGTTCTGTGTATTTACTTTGTTTTTCCGTGTCTTTGATATTCACTCTGTGGACTGCTGGAACGGCGAAGTCTACGATTTTACAAGATTTTTCCCTTTTGTCTATTATAATAACGTCAGGTTTCCTTGCTTGTATGAGTTTATCTGTTTGTATATCCATATCCCAGAGGATTTTGTGTTTTTCGTTTTCCAGTACTGTTTCTGGTTTATGTTTGTACCATTTGTCTTCATATTCGAAATTCAATTGTTTGCACAGTTCCCTGTGTATTACTTTCCCAACACAATCATGTATGTTCTTGTATTCTTTTTGAGCAAGTTTGCTACATTCACTTATTATATGATTTATTGTTTCGTCTCTGTGTCCACACAGTCTGCATTTATTATTTTTCTGGGTTTTATCTATTTTAGCTTTAATATAGTTTGTCCTAATCGCATTGTTCCCAGCTATTTGCGTTGGTTTCTTCTCTTGTGAGTCTAATAATTATTATTATTATTATTATTATTATTATTATTATTATTATTATTATTATTATTATTATTATTATTATTATTATTATTATTATTTACCAGTCATTATCAGAAATCGCTCACTGGAAAAAACGGGTAGTGTTCCCTGTAGTTTGAGTGACAACACGTCTCCTCATTTTACACTTTGTCAGGTTGGTCGGAGGTTAATACCTCGAGGGAGCAACAGTGCCGCGAGTTCTTCTGGGTACATTCCATTAAGTACTTGTAAAACAAACACAGGGATGCAACATTGCGGCGATGTGACAGGGCTTAGAGCTTGGTTGACAGTGCGAGACCTATTAGATGGGATACCCTTTTTGGAATGTCTAATAAGTAGAAACTAGTGGTTAATACTCCAGCCCTAGATGCGGCAACAATACTCCATGCATGGGCGAATGGTGGCTTTGTAAGTTACGTAAGCTTCCAATCTCCCGCTTGCCGTTTTGAAGGATGGCGAACAAAGACAGAGCTTCGAAAAAAAACGTCTGAATCCAATCAGCTCACCTGCCAAAGAGAAAGATCTTGCTATCCTCTTCGCCACGTCTCACTTAGGACTTCCTGTCCATGACGTTATATCATGACACGTAGCCTTTATTCTAATCTTTTAGCTTCTAATGAAATTTTCAACTGTTCTCTTTACTCTAGCCATATGTGGAAAATTACGTTATTAACATAACTTTTAAACACCCACATCAAATCCATCTGCCAAAAAATAACCGATGCGAAATATTTTAAAAGACATGACACGCGTGATGCGCGGAGTCTATCGCAGTAGATAAATAAATAATAAATCCAGAAGAAGTACAGAATAGTTAACATCTGATAACTTGTAAACTATACACGACAATAACACGTAATTTATATCAAATGCATCAGAATTAAATTATCTACCTAATCAATCAAATTTTAACGTTTATAAAAACGTTTTATTTCGTATTCATCTTCTATAAATCTGTCTTCTCGATAATCGATGACTACAGTTTGGCCGCCATGCACACTTTTGTTTGCCGTTGTTATTAATGCTGATAGTCAATCCGAAAGATTTTATAAAAGAAAAATTATGAAATAAAAAAATGTTATAAATGTCTCGTTATGTAGATAATTTCATTCTTAATGCGTTTGATATAAATTATGCGTTGTTTTTTTATGTACGAGTTATTGAGTGTTTACTATTCTATACTTTTACTATAAATTCTCATAAGGTCGTATTACAGCAAAGAAGGTCGTAGAGTACAACGGTCAAAACATTTAATTAAAGTAAAGATTCAAAAAGGATAACCAAATATTTTTAGGGGACAATTTAAGAAGATTTTACGGCTTAGTTTATACATTTTAAACACATTGGTTGCGTTGTCGTCTTTTATGTTGACACGGTCTGCCGGCCATCTTTAATTGTGTCGGCACGTGGTCTGCTTCTCTAGAAGACAATATTAATTATAGGAAAAGTTTGAGGGTTTCAAATCTTTCATTTCCATCTGAGCTCAACACCAGGTCTGGATTAAGGTGGCTCTTTCTCGGACATCTATTATTACACTAAAGCTGAATTAATTAACGTTTCCTTCCCTAACGCTGTTTCACTGTATAGGTTAATTACATAAAATGCATGTTGAAATATTCGTAATTTTTGGAGATTGAGTTATGTTGGAAAAACCTTCTATTTTAATTGTTCTAATAAACCGCAGTTTTGAATTAACTCAGCAAGTGACCGATCTCTTATCAAGCTTTTATCTTATCACACCTACTCTTTCCTACTCTATGTTGTTTGAACCTCCCACTTTTATTTTATACGCCATCTATAACTCTCGTCCCTCTCTCCCCCCCCTTTCTCTCTCTCCCTCACTTCCTTTATGGTTAAAGATAATAAAGAAAGGAAAAAATAATAAGATTGAAATAGTCCATGAAAAACAAAACGGAAATATCACCACAAATAGTATTACTATTTAACCCGTAGCTTGAAAGGGAAAGGGAAAGAGAAAGATAAGGAGTATATAGCGAGTAGAAATAAACTATTTTTTAAAATTTTGTTTTTTTATTAGTTTATATTCAATTGGCTTGGTAAACTCGCTGTTTCATGATTCAAACAATCTAATCAGAGCTCATTGGGTAACCAAACGGGTCACATTTAGTGTAGTCTATTTCTACGCACACATACACACAACTTTTACGTAACGGGATACATATTTATATATATATATAGAGAGGATATATGAGAGGAAAAAACATACAAATATTCAAGACTGAACATTTTTTTTCTCAAAATGTTCAACTTAACCTTAAACCTAGCTTTTCAAAGATCATTATTATCTCACCAAAGGGATAAGACATCCTGGGCTTTAATAAAAGGATGCTTCAAATATATTTTGAAAAAGATTTTAAAACAGATTATGAAAAGATTAAAAGGCCTTGAGATGATATTTTAAGAGTATGTACGACCTTCAAGGCGGTGTATGTTTACTTAGTGTAACGTTAAAGTTCCAAGCTTAGACGACATTACAAATCGGCAGAGATTTAGGTGTATATCTACCATAACGAAAACAAATAGAGGTAGAACCTAGATATGATAAAGTTGAAAATGCTCGTCTCCGCTTCCCATGCTAGCGATAAATGGTGGAAATTAAAGATTGCTTCTGTGTGGTAGAAAAGTGGCAATTAGGTCAAAGATCACAAATCCAGAAGTAAAAAATCACCGCTCAGACAAGGGGGATCTAGAAATGGAATGGAAAACGAAAAGCGAAACTTTAAGTACGTCAGTTAAAGAGAAGCCACCCTATAAGAATCTCAGATATTAGATTTAACAGAAATTGCTATTGAGAACTTTGCCATAATATTTATTTAATTCGATTCTTATAAAACAATATTATTTTTACAACTTTTTATAATACCATTTATTCTTAGTCAGAGAAAGGTGTGTAACAAGGTGAAGTGTTTTACTATAAGATAAATAAACTATTGAAGATTGGATAAGTTACTTAGTTTCATTAATGTTTATCAAAAGAGATATTATTTACCTTGAGTATATGGTTCTAAATTATGTAGGGAGTGTTAATAAGTCATAGCAGATATAATAGAATATATATTAGAAGATATAATATATATATATATATATATATATATATATATATATATATATATATATATATATATATTACAAAAGAGGGGAATAAACAGAAGGGGAACAAAGATCAATCACTTCGTAAATTTTTCTTCTATCTCTATGAGGATTTTTTTCTCTTTTTCCAAACGAGTATTGAGAAAAAAAAAGGTAAAAAAAATTAAATAAAATTACCGATATTATACATCTCTCTCTCTCTCTCTCTCTCTCTCTCTCTCTTTCTCTCTCTCTCTCTCTCTCTCTCTCTCTCTCTCTCTATATATATATATATATATATATATATATATATATATATATATATATATATACATACATATATACATGCATACATACATACAATTAAATACACATTGGTTATTATTATATAGTCAAGAGTGGTGTAAATTTCAATCTCTTTTGCTCATCGGAACAGTAACTTAATTAGTATATAAGCTCGAAGGATTTAGTAAAATCCTAATTTAACGATTTACTGTTGTGGTACAATCTATATTAAGATACATAATGGACTCTTCCGATAAATATATAATACTTTGACTGTCATCCACTCAGAGAGTCAAACAGCAGACACTATTTGCTGACTGGTATATACCAGTCGAGGATGCGTTATCAACAATCAATCCGAATAAAACTAAGCAAACTCGGTGGCCTTTTATCTGTCGGGTTGAGGTATTAATCCTATGAAGTTAACCCTCCCAGGCCTTGCCTTTCCTCTTTGGGGAAGAGTTAGTTTATAGCTGTCTGAGGCGCCCCAACCGGAAAATGCCGACGGGGTTACCCAGGTAATATTTAAGAGGACAACATGTCAATTTTTATGGGCGCTGGCTTATTCTCCCCACCTGCGATGGAAGGGATGTAAATACCGAGTCGATTAGCAGAACTACTTTCAGACGGTATGCATCAGTCCTCTACAATCAGTCCGAGGATGACTGGGATATTGTCATGGCTTTTTATCTGTCGGGCTGTTGTATTTGTTCTGTATAGTCCTAGGAGGTCGATCTTCTAACGCCTTGCTTTCCTTCTTTGGGGAGGAGTTAGTTCATGTTTAACTGACTGAGACGACTTCATAGAGGGAGGCCGAAGGGGCTGCTCAGACAATTTTATGGGGCAAGAGTACACTACCTCTTGTGCGCTTGTTTATTCTCCCACATTTCCGTCTTGTGTTACACCTTCTTATGGGGGGAGGGTAGTAAATACTATCAAGTTGCAAAAGCTAGACTGGAAACATTGTATTACACTAATATAACAGTATTCTTCTTTTCAACATATGCGTTTGTTTTATTTATTCAGGCATTTATTTATGATTTTTTAATTTTCATATGATTAGATGTAATTATATTTTGATTTAGATTTGGGCCGGTCATATAAGAAATTCTTCTTGTATTTTTATTTTTAAAAATTCTATGTTTATGCGGAGTTTGGAACTTGGGATTATTTTATGGAATTACCTGGGGATACTTGTCGGAACAGTGAATGTACAAGGGGAGTTAAAACAAATTAGATTTCTTCTATTGTTTTTATTTATTTATTTTACATAAAGTGACTATATTATCAAAATCGCTAATCGCTGTTCTATATTATTGCCAATCTTAAATCCTCATACGTAGTGAAAGTAATGTATCTTAATATTAGGAACTTTCAGTGTTAATAATTTCGCATTTTATTTTTCTAAAATTGATTTCTTCTAACGTTATTTATCATTTTTAGTTTTATATTGTTGCTAGTATTTTTTGCGGGAAACCGAAAACCGAGGGCTTAATTTAATAACTGACACAAGTGTTGCTGTTTAGTTTTTAACGTCTACACAATGTGTTTATGTATTTTATATTATTATTATTATTATTATTATTATTATTATTATTATTATTATTATTATTATTATTATTATTATTATTATTATGATGATTATTATTATGATCATTTTATATCTTTTTTCAGAAACTTAAAAATAGCTCTGGACCGCTACGAAGCTCTGGCTGCAGAGTTTCACCAGAGAGAACGAACGGGTTATATCGACCTAAGGCTGTGCCAACTGTGTTTCCGAATTAAATTTGCTGATGGTATTGGTCGCGTGTGCACCGACTGCGAGAAACGCGTGTGCCACCGATGCGGCTCCTTTGCCCGACCGAGATGGGACCCAAAAAGAAGTAAGGTTGTATACTGATACATTTTAACTGATTTAGCACGTGCACCTCTTTTTGAAACCCACACTACGTAAATCGAGTGACGCACGCAAGCACATGTTCACGCTTTAGTACACATGCAAATTGCTGACGCATTTCTTATTTATCCACAATATTTATACACACTGGCGGACATACTGTTATGGCGTACACACTCACACGACTGCTTACACAAATGTATTATTATAATTATTACTACTATTATTATTACTGTTATTACTGTTATTAATGTTATTAATGTTATTAATGATATCAGATCTCATAACACACCTTGTCAACTACATCACTATGTATGCAGTAATTATTTAGAGGGCAACAACTTTTATTTTTACAATTAGAGTTATTAAATCTATTTACTGTGCTGGAATTGGAATTTATTTATGATTTTTTAATCTTCATATGATTAGATGTAATTATATTTTGATTTAGATTTGGGCCGGTCATATAAGAAATTCTTCTTGCATTTTTATTTAAAAAAATTCTATGTTTATGCGGAGTTTGGAACTTGGGATTATTTTATAGAATTCCCTGAGGATACTTGTCGAAACAGTGAATGTACAAGGAGAGTTAAAACAAATTAGATTTATTGTATTGTTTTTATTTATTTATTTTACATGAAGTGACTATATTATCAAAATCGCTAATCGCTGTTCTATATTATTGCCAATCTTAAATACCTCATACGTAGTGAAAGTAATGTATCTTAATATTAGGAAGATCGCTTTTGCTAAGTGATTACTATTGTAATATATTGAACATCGTATATGACAACTAGTTTTAAAAGAAAAAGTGTATTTTGCCTTTTGTGATATGTTGGATGTCACCATAAGAATTCAAGGACAGGTCAAAGAATACATAGCCGTGGGAGATTGGAGATTGCGGTGGTGTTGATTCGTGGATGGAGACAGAAGATCAATGACGTATGTACGGTTTTCGGTGTCACAAAATGTAGCGCGAGAAAATTCAGTTTGATTGGACTTCGCGATGAATGAATTTGAGAGAACACGAAATTAAACATAAGCGGACATGTGTCAAAAGTTCTCTCCTGAAGCTAATCAAACTGGGGCTAGCGAACTCTCAGTTATTCTACTTTAAAGCATCGCGTATATTTTTCATTTAAGACGCGTACATATTTATGCACATATACATAACCATATACATGTTACAGTTAAGTCATAATTTTTCACGTGTGAAAAACAAAGAGAGATAGAGCGATTAATTCAAAATTCAGCTCGTTTTTTTTATATTGCCGGAATTTTATATTAATGGATCATCGTTTATCAAGGTCCGAGGGCCACTCGAGGATATGGGTTAAAAGAGATTGTCGGTTTGACGATAAATGCCAACATTCGAGGATTTGAAACACTGGTTGGAATGGGCAGGAGTTTACTTAAGATGAATTGATTATCCAAGAGGACGGCTCAACAAGTATTTATTTACATTAGACTTGAAGACGACCATGTTGTAGTCGGTTGGGAAGCAACCTCGTTGTATTTGGCTTAACAGGTGGGATGTTCTAGGAACGAAACTTTGTTCATGGAAGTTCCGTTTTGTTTTTGATACAGAGAGAGGGAGAGAGAGAGGGGGAGGGAGAGAAAGGGGAGAGAGAGAAAGAGAGAGAGAGAGAAAAGTTTGTTTGCTGCGATTGTAGCTAGGTGAATTCTTCCTGTGAATATTTTACAGAGAAGGAATGAGGCAGCGATTGGAGCTCAGTCGAGCACAAATCATTAGCATAACGATACAATAGATAGAGGCTAGCAACATCTCTTCTGTGTGAAAAGGGGTAATATATCCATAGGTTTCCATGGTATTTTTATTTTCTACATTTTAATTAATAAAGTAACACAGGCAACATATAAATATATAAACAAATACACGAAGTGTATTTGTAATAAATAAACATATACATGACGGGTATTCTTCTAATAGGTTACTGACAAACGCACCTACTATATTAAGCGTTTGTCTGTTTGTTGTTTGTGAATATATCATTGAAACTACGCCATTATGACGTGTAACCTGGAAAGAGAGAAAGGGCAAATTCCTGCATGTCAGATTTTTTTAACGCTAAAAATAAAATTGCATTTTTCACGTGTGCCATCGACAGAGTGAAACATAATTTTCTTTTTCTTCTTCAATCCTAATTTTAAAGTTACTGTCTTTTGCTTGCATTTGGGAGGTCTTGTTCTGTTGGCTAGGAGCCAAGTGTAGTTTCTGTGCTGATACTATACTTAATCTTTTCTGTCTTCGGTCAGTGGAGAAAAATTCTTCTAGACTGAGGCAAATTTAATTTTTGTTCCAATGCAGAGTGCTCCTATTTGGGAAACTGGTTTTACACCACAGTAAAAAAAGGCTTTGTATCTAACTCTGCCCTCGTGTGGCGACAAGTAATTAGGAACATCAAAACAAAATATTTTTGAATTTGGATAATAATTATAACATAATTCCCAATATAATTTCCATTATTGACTGATATGGCGATCTCCCCTATGCCGTCACTGTATGGACTTTTCCTGACTCTATTCAGTATTGGGTCGTTATGATTAATTAGTAAAAGTAAGAATGTATTCACTGTCAACCTATTACTTCTGTACTTTCTGTTAATACTATTTCTTGTTAATTACCTCCCATTGAGGTTATTTCTTTTGGTCTTTTAAGGCCACAAAATTTACCCATTAAATTAAATTTACACTACACAGAATCAAATTTAAAAAAAAACGTATACTGTAAAAATGATAGTAAACAGATAGGATTGTCAAAAACATATGATTTTTTATCGGCAGTCACGACAAATAATATGTCATTTTCATAGTAGTAAATAAATGTAGCAGTATTGAACGTGGGGGTAATTGTGCAGTATAGTCAACAAGAAAAAAAGGGGTAAAAAAACAAATATTAACAAGTAACCCTTACCAAACGCAAGAAAAATACTTTTCTACCTACCTGGATAATTTACTGTGTTTTAAAGTGTTTAGAAAACGTTTTTTTGAAAACGCTTTTTTATTACAGTATTACATTTATTCTTAATACAATTTTGTTAGAGTTAGATTTGATAATGGCCGGCGGACAGTTTTCCGGAAATCACTAAAGTTTGATTAATGGGGTTTTCATCTTTTTGAGTAAGAAAATAAATTTAAAAAAAAACAAATCTATAACAAATAATTGATATGCAATAGTTACTTTTCTGCCTAGTTGAAAGGGGAAAATGACAACAACAAACATCAGACTTCGATGATTTCTGGAAAGTCGGCGGCCGCCATTGCAAAATCTACCTCTCACACATCGTACTTGAACGAAATGTTATAATGAAATGAACAACGTTTTCAAATATTTAAAAAATCAAATTTTGCAGTTAGGTAAAAAAAAAAGTAACAGTTTTTTGCGTTTGGTAACAGTTACTTGTTCAATAATTATTTTTTACCTCTTTTTTCTTGCTAACTATACTGCACAATCGCTGACATGGGTGTGTAAAAATAAGTCTAAAAGTGAAAATTTCTGTGTCCAGGATATTGTGTCACTAGATGCCTTTAGTGACACCTAGCAAATAAGCTGATAAAACCTTTCTTTTTTCTGAAACGTGAAGGAGAGCTTTCAAGTTTTAAGAAAGCTTCATCTTGCCCGTATGGGGGATGGTTTGGGAGAAGACCCACGGGATATTATGCACGTATACCGTACACTAAAAAAGTAAGAGAAACCCCCGAATGGATTGTTAAATCCTAAATCCTCGTATGCTGTCATTGTTAATAACTTTTATAACTGCTGTTCTTAAAAAGAAGACGACTGCAACAAAAGGAAAGAGTAAAAGAAAGAGAACATCATCGCTACGATGCATACTACTGCCACGTGTTATCCAGCACAACAAGTCTCCAGATCTTTACGTGATGAATCACCGTCTGGGTAGATGCCTGTGTCAAATAATTAATCCACTTTAGTGCTACACAAATGCAAGATGACTGAATCGATTATTTGAATTTTAAAGTTATTTAAATACAATTAAAGTGTACACCCTCCGTCAAAAATGACGGAAAATATTATCCTTCGCTGATGTTCGCACGAATATTAATATTCATTTACATGTAAAATAATGTCTAGATCGGAGAAGTTACAGAAGCAAAACGTATTCACCGGTAGAGAAAGTAGAAAGAAAAATACTTAATTATGAAAATAGAATGAAGACGGGGGGGGGGGGGGAGGTGACATTTTTTTTGCTTAAGAGACCATGTATTATTTCTATTATTAGTATCAAAACTCAGGGTGGGCACAGAGTATTGGCAAGAAATTAGAAGCATATAGACAGCATCAATGGAATAGATACAAATATCCTCAATTACACAGCAAATTAGAAACAAAGAGACGAGTTGATGTATGTAGTCCTCAAATCCTAACAGACAGGTTTGAAACATAGTTTAGAGATTATATAGAGTTCAAAGTGGAAGAAAACGAATGCAATATTACATGTAGGGAGTAGCACACAAAAGGAAACAGCAAAACATTTTTCATATTATACAAAATATGAAAGTTATTAAAAGGAAAAATCACTTGCATATATGATCTTACAATGAAAAAAAGTTATAAAGGTTATAAAGTTTAATTATCAGTGGTTGAGCAATTGCTAAAATAGCTAAAGGAGCCTAATTAAAAAACTATTCCTAATAGATCAGTAGTGGTAGAAAAGAACATCGAAAGAGTAATTAATGGATAAAGCATATGGTAAACTTATCTACAAAATTAGTCAAGATTGTGACACAAAGTTTAAAGATTTTAATCAAGAGATAATGTTAAAATTTTAATGAGCTATGAGAAATGTAAGTTTAGGTATCCAATATAGATTCCATAATTTTAGTATAAATATGCATTGCTCTTTATTATAGAGTTGAGGATGTTTTACAATTTTAATTGCTTGCTGCTTATCTAGCATTCCTGACCCAGTAAGAACACACTTGACTGAAATATAATTATTGTATGGCATTTAAAATGGCGAGTAATAGGAATAGCAGCAACCTGAGTCAGGAATTAGGGAATGAAGCATGAAAAATGCAAATTTATGATTTTACTTGTTCACCGGAAAAAAGCAGGCTTTATCCCTGCGCGATATTTTGCGACATAAATAAGAACACATGTTAGAGAAATGTTATTACTGTATGTCATTAATAAATAATGTATTGTCGATAAATATAAATATCAGGAAACTGTGCCAGGAATATAAGCTAAATCATGAAAAACACACATTTATCATTTTTTTTTTTGTCATCGAAAAAAGGGCAATCTCCATCCGTGCACCACAGTTTTTTCCTGAAACAAACGTATGCACAGGTTATTAGTTAAACTGTAAGTTATTAATTTAAGCATACACCCAATAAAGACACGCATGATTTGTCACGCATGCAACTCGGAGGACTCGTTGAAAGTCTACGATACATTTAAGAAAGAGAATTTTAACAACTATTCGAATGATAAAGTTTTCTTGAATCTATAATAGCAAAAACATATATGCATTTACATAGTTCAGTAGTTTTTATCCATTTAAAGGGAGACAGTAGGACCCATGTATTGATTCTAAATATAAACATAACTTTGATAATATAAGAGTCGTATTGATATTTTATACATGCTAATTAGTCACCATTTATTTAGGCCAAAAGCCACTCAACGATGAGGGTGAATGAGATTGTGTGTTCCATGATGCACAATACTATGCGATGCTGGAAAACGACAAATAGGATAAACAAAAGTTGATTACTTGAGAGGATGGTTCGACAAGTAGTTGTTGAGATTGGATTTGAAGACGACCATGCTGCAGTATACAGGGAAGCAGTCAAGTGGCAATGTGTTAGGATTAGTAGAAGTTCTTAGAAACTTTTACACTTAAAATAATATAAGTAAGAACACTGAAAACTATCCATTTTATATTACAAAGCTAAGATTTTGCAATAGTTAATTACATTCAGTTTTAGCTTCAGTTTGTTTGTTTGTTACTCAAAGAGTAAAAGGAAATAGAGATACGAAAGAAGACAGCCTTTGAATAGGGAACCAAGCTGGAATTCATACCGTTAAAGAGAAGGTTAGATGAAGAGAGAGAGAGAGAGAGGGGGGGGATAAAGAGAGAGTTGACAAAAAGAGAGAGAGAAATGGAACCTCTACGCTGTATGTTGAAACCTGAGAGAAATCTAGAAGCAAATATAATGTTATATTATATGAAGGGAAGTGTGTGTGTGTGGATGTATGCTCGACTAAAAGTCAAAAACTACAAAACAAACGACCACAAAGTTGGTATTTTCTTGAACAGCTTTGCTCAGAATGAATAATATCTTAAGTTCAGAGGATAAACTAGCTACTATTTTATTGGAAGGCGTAGGTTTTCACATTTTTTCGCAATAACTAAAGGGAAGTAACATTTTTCTAATGAGTTATTTCCCTTACATCGACTCATTCCTCAAGTAATCTATGAAAATGTGTGTGTATGTCCAGAGAGAGGGATGGGCGAAGAAGAAAATACGGGTGGGAAGGGGGGGAACGGGGGAGAGGCGAAACGGAGTAAGATAGAGAGCCGGATAGAGAGAGATGGAGATAGAAGTTTTAATACAAATATGTTACACTTTGGTCCCAGGTAACGCAGGGTAGCCCTGCTAGTTATATATATATATATATATATATATATATATATATATATATATATATATATATATATATATATATATATATCTTCTTCTATATAAAATTGAATGTCTGTATGTTTGTGTGTTTGTGTGTGTGTGCCCTATAGAAAAAAATGTTAGATAATATAGATACAATATAAAAGTGTATTCTTATGTAAAATTCACAGAGTAAGTTGATGGGCGTATTCCCGAATCTATAAACCACCGCCTTAGGGGTCCATGGGGCAGATTTCATCAGAGAGGGTCCTTTTCAGTTATTTTTCAATGTAAATTAGTACTACTTTGGAAATTATCTAATGTATTTATGTAATGTACAGCTACTCCTCAAAAACTAAGCGGCGACATGTCAAAAAGCACCGTACATATTATATATATCATGGGATCATAATATCTCAAAATCGCAAAAAAACGATTCACTTGCTGAGGGTCAACCGGACCAGTTTCCGACAGAGGGTAGCATTTTTCCCGTATTTTTCAGACTTTTTTCAATGTTAAATAGTATTAATTTGGATATAATCTAATGAATTTATGTACTAATCCGATAAAAATGCTGAGTCACTGAAAACATCCCATAATCCCTTGCCGGATGTACCCGGTCTTGCCCTAAATTGTGTCCGGTTGTATCAGGTCATCCCATAACTTCTGTCCGGATAAATCAATAACATCATAGGAAGGCTACATTAATAGTGTGTAGTGAAACAAGGGTTGCTCAATCACATCCGTACCTGGCCACCGGTAAGAGGTATTTCAGTAGTGCTCAGGAGGCCTCCTTGATTTTAAAACGAGTTTTGGTGCTTCTTAAGTATAACGGTCCCTAGAAATATTGTTGCTTCTTAAGTATAACGGTCCAAAGAAATATTGGTGTTTCGGGCCAATTTTTTTTTTCCTCCTTAAACTTAAAATATTTCTCAGGGTTGTGGGAGAGTGAAAAAAATGTTGGCGGGTGGGGGGGCGGTCTGGAGAGATTAGGTGGTCGGGGAAAATTTTAGGGGTCAGGCCTAATTTTTTAGGAGTCGGGCCAAATTTTTTTTTTCTCAGTGTTGTGGGAGATTGAAAAAAAAAGGGGGGGGCTAGAGAGATTAGGGGTCGGGGAAAATTTTAGGAGTCAGGCCAAATTATTTAGGGGTCGGGCAAAATTTTTCTATTTCTTTTTTTTTTAACTTAAAATATTTCTCAGGGTTGTGGGAGAGTGAAAAAAAAGTTGGGGGGTGGCGCTGGAGAGATTAGGGGGTCGGGGAAAATTTTAGGGGTCAGGCCTAATTTTTTAGGGGTCGGGCCAAATTTTTTTTTCTCAGGGTTGTGGGAGATTGAAAAAAGTTGGGGGGGGGGGGCTAGAGAGATTAGGGGTCGGGAAAAATTTTAGGAGTTAGGCCCAATTTTTTAGGGGTCGGGCCCAATTTTTCAGGGGTCGAGCCAAATTTTTATTTTTTTATTTTTTGAACGTAAAATATTTCTCAGGGTTGTGAGAGAGTGAAACAAATTGGGGGTGGGGTGGCTGGAGAGATTAGGTGGTCGGGGAAAATTTTAAGGGTCGGGCTAAATTTTTAAGGGGTCGGGCCAAATTTTTCTTTTTTTGCATTTTAAGAACTTAAAATATTTCTCACGGTTGTGAGAGAGTTAAAAAAAAGTTGGGGGAGGGGCTGGAGAGATTAGGGGTCCGGGAAAATTTTAGGGGTCAGGCCAAATTTTTTGGGGGTCGGGCCAAATTTTTTTTTTTTTTTTGAACTTAAAATATTTCTCAGGGTTGTGGGAGATTGAAAAAATAGTTGGGGGTCTGGGGAGATTGAGGGGTCGTGGAAGTTTTCAGGGGTCAGGCCAAACTTTTTAGGGGGTCGGCCCAAATTTTTTTTTTGTTAACTTACAATATTTCTCAGGGATGGAGGAGAGTAAAAAAAAGTCGGAGGGTGGTGTAAGAGAGATGGGGGGAGGGGGAGGGGAAAATTTTAGGGGTCGGGCCGAACTTTTTAGGGGTCGGGCCAATTTTTTTCTTTTTTTTAACTTAAAATATTTCTCAGGGTTGGGGGAGAGTAAAATAAAGTTGGGGGGTCTGGAGAGATTGGGGGTCGGGGAAGTTTTTAGGGGTCAGGTCAAACTTTTTAGTGGGTCGGGCCAAATTTTTTGTTTTTGTTAACTTAAAATATTTGTCAGGGTTGAAGGAGAGTAAAAAAGCAAATTCGGAGGGTGGGGTTAGAGAGATGGGGGGAGGGCGTCGGGGAAAATGTTAGGGGTCGGCCCAATGAATTTTACATAACATATAAAAGTGTATTCTCATGTAAAATTCACAGAGTAAGATGATGAGAGTATTCCTGAATCAATAAACCCACCCCTTAGGGGTCCATTGGGGCATATTTCATCAGGGGGGCTTTTCAGTTATTGTTCATCATATTTTATAGCAATGTGAAATTGCTGGGTCATATTGTAATTTAATTACGTAATACCTCAAGTCCATAAAACAATTCATGGTTTATAATGAAATTTATTTGTTAGAAGATAGCTGAGGAAGAACGATAACTCATGTTTAAAAACACAATTTAGTTTTTTAAAACAAGGTTAGAGAATATACATAACATATAAAAGTGTATTCTCATGTAAAATTCACAGAGTAAGATGATGAGAGTATTCCCGAACATATAAAACTACCCCTTAGTGGTCAATTGGGCGTATTTCATCAGGGGGGGGGGACTGTTTTCAGTTATTTTACATTATATTTTATACTAATTTGAAAATCCTGAGTCATATTTTAATTTAATTACCTAATAATTTGAAATAACTTTTAATTTTATTTAACGTTTCTTAGCGCCAGGGACGCGCCTTTAAATTTTTGTTCTTTAGTATTGTTTTTTAAATAAGCACCAAACGCTAATCAAAGTATTGCTACTATTTTACGAAAGAAAATTATAGGAAATTACAACATGGTCGCCAGCGATTAAGTAATTGCATTCAAATTCAAGTTTAAAGTCTTGAAAAAATCAAATATAATTTTATTTCGGGATCAAAAATACAATGTAAGAATAATTAATAACTTTCATCCAAAATGTTTGTTTGTTTACATAGCATATTTCTTTAAGAAAATCCACAGTTACATAAAATAGATATTTAGTAAAAGGAATTTACGATAATTACATTATTATAAGTTTTTAACACATTTAAACAAGAGAAGAATCATATGGGAAAAAGGAAATAGAGGGTTGAAGGAGGGAGGGAAATAATGAGAACCAGGGAAAGAAAGACGGCTAAAGAAAGAAGAGAGAGTGAAGTTTTTATATAAAGATGTCACACACACTCTTTAATTTCTACTACTTTGTTTTTTATCGCCCCGGGCAACGCCGGGTAGCCCTGCTAGTCTTCTATATAAATTGAATGTCTGTATGTTTGTGTGTTTGTGTGTTAGTGTGTGTGTGCCTTATAGAAAAAATGTTAGAGAATATAGATACAATATAAAAGTGTATTCTTATGTAAAATTCACAAAGTAAGATCATGAGAGTATTCCCGAATCTATAAACCCACCCCTTAGGGGTCGATGGGGAAGATTTTACTAGGGGGGGGTCGTTTTCAGTTTCTATTTTATAGTAATTAGAAAATGCTAAGTCATATTTTGCTTTAATTACGTAATACTTTGCGATAACATTTAATGTTATTTAACGTTTCTTAGCATCAATTCTATTTACATGGAGGGGGTAAGAAACTATGGGAATGTCCGCCACTAGCCGCCACTGCCCGCCACTCTGTACGTACACAAATACATGTACATTTTATAATATCTTACATAAGAAAAATATTCGGCGTTGTCCGGCAAATTATACCTCAAGTACATAAAACAATTTATGGTTTTTAATGACATTTATTTGTTTGAGGATAGCTAACGGAGAACGATAACTCACATTTAAAACACACAATTTAGGTTTTTAAAACAAGGTTAGAGAATATACATAACGTATAAAAGTGTATTCTCATGTAAAATTCACAGAGTAAGATGATGAGAATATTCCCGAATCAATCAACCCACCCCTAAGGGGTCCATGGGACATATTTTAGCAGGGGGGTCGTTTTCAGTTTTTTTAATTATATATTATAGTAATTTGAAATTGCTGAGTCATGTTGTAATTTAATTACGTAATAAATTGAAATAACTTTTAATTTTATTTAATGTTTCTTAGCGTCAATTCTATTTACATGGAGGGGGTAAGAAACTACGCTAAGGTCCGCCACTAACCGCCACTGCCCGCCACTCTGTACGTACACAAATACATGTACATTTTATAATATCTTATATAATAAAAAGATTCAGTGTTGTCATCTAAATAATACCTCAAGTTCATAAAACAATTTATGGTTTTTAATGAAATTTATTTGTTAGAGGATAGCTAACGGAGAACGATAACTCACGTTTAAAAACACAATTTAGGTTTTTAAAACAAGGTTAGAGGATATAGATAAAATATAAAAGTGTATTCTTAAGTAAAATTCACAGAGTAAGATGATGAGAGTATTGCAGAATCTCTACACCAACCCCTCAGGGGTCTATGGGGCAGATTTTATCGGGGGGAGTTGTTTTCAGTTACTTTTCATTCGATTTTATAGTAATTAGAAAATGCTGAGTCATGTTGTAATTTAATTACGTAATACTTTGCGATAACTTTTAATTTTATTTAACGTTTCTTAGCGTCAATTCTATTTACATAGATGGGGGTAAGAAACTATGCGAAGGTCCGCCACTAGCCGCCACTGCCCGCCACTCTGTACGTACACAAATACATGTACATGTACATTTTATAATATCTTATATAAGAAAAGTATTCGGCGTTGTCCGGCAAATTATACCTCAAGTACATAAAACAATTTATGGTTTTTAAGAAAATGTATTCGTTAGAGGATAGCTAAGGAAGAACGATAACTCACGTCTCAAAACACAATTTAGGTTTGTTTAAAAAAGGTTAGAGAATATAGATCACCTATAAAAGTGTATTCTTATGTAAAATTCACAGAGTAAGATTATTATCTTCATCATATTCTGAAATGGTGTGTGGGGGGGGGAGAACATATGTATAGACCGGGCTATTTGTTCTACTCGGCATTGTTCGAGATCAATAATCATTATTAACATTATTTTTCTTAATACTTTGATTTTATTGATACGTTTGGCAGTTCTGTGAAGACCTCCTTACTAACATTACAGTATTAAAAGATAAAGGGAGAAAGATAAAGAGACGGTTAGGGGGAGAGAGAGGGGGGATAGAAGTTTTAACATCAAAATGTTACAAATATTATTTAACTTCTATTTTTTTAATGTCCCGAAGCAATAAATGTAAGATTACACTATTACATTTAAAGCAGATGACTCCGGGGGGGATGAATTACATTATTATTAGTTTTTAACATATTTAAACAAGAGACGAATCATATGGGAAAAGGGAAATAGAGGGTTAAAGGAGGGAGGGAAATAATGGGGACCAGGGAAAGAGAGACAGCTAGAGAAAGAAGAGAGATTGAAGTTTTTATATAAAGATGTTAAACACACTCTTTAATTTCTACTACTTTGTTTTTTATCGCCCCGGGCAACGCCGGGTAGCCCTGCTAGTATATATATATATAAAAAGAAACAATTTTGATAACTTTGTCATTTAGTATTCAGTTTTCCTTCTTAAAACCCATAATATTTTCGCATTATTATTAATCTTTATAAACTATCTAAGCATATTGTTTAAACGTAACGTGATGTTAAAATACACAGGTCATTAAATGTTTCTACCGGTGTAATTCAATATAATCGCCGATTTTATTAAAGACCACATTTCATTTTTATTAATATTTTGAATGTTGCAAACATTCATGCATGACATCTCGATTATAGTATAAGTATGTAAGAACACAAAATCATCATTTCACATCTACTCAAGCAGAATACCATAATTATTCCGCTCCAACACACCATAGACAAATTGATTTGTTGTGTTCATGTTTCTAGTAGAGGACACATTTCAGTCTCCAGTGACAGGATAACCAGAAACAGACTACTGTTATTTCGGACTCTTATTTCTCTTAGACTAATTGCGCAACAAAAGTTTGAGAGTTTAGTCGATCCTACTATTCAATTTATAGCTGGAAGGAGGATATATGTATTCATACTCGTCACTTCCATATTACTATTACGATTATGTATTGACAAGCACATTTCTGTTTGTATGCGTATGCCTGCTCTAATAACAAATCCTTTTTATCGGAAAAATGACGGAAAGAATATATATATATATATATATATATATATATATATATATATATATATATATATATATATATATATGCATGTTTGATTAAACAGGAGTGCCAACTACTGCTTATTCAGCTTTTGATCCGTATTTTCTAGTCTTCGTACGACGGAGTCTAAAAATCTCCGTATTTTGTGCGAACGTTTTCGACCAACATGTCGGTCGTCGTCAGGCGGTTGCAAAATGAAATAAATTGGCGAATCTATCAAGAGGGCGTTCTTTTAAATTATTTCAACAGTACTTCACCTTCACCCCCTCTCATAACGGGAATAGTTGATGTTTGGTTTATTAAGCGTATAAACAATGCTTCCATTATGGGGTGGCGAACATGTTATTTGATAAAATGTTCCTAGATTTGTTCATAAAAGAAAAAATGCTGCCCAATTATACAAATTTAAATGTATGTATATATATATATATATATATATATATATATATATATATATATATATTATGATAGAAACCACATAATTGGTAGAGAACGAAGTCTCATATATTCACCAAAAGATTAGGTTTTTATTTGCATACAATTGTTTCGGCCTACCACCAAGATATATATAATTTTTGAACCGTATTAGGCATTTATCTTTTTAGATAAGGCGATCATCAGTGCTCCTAAAACATAAAGTAACCCTGAAAAAAACGGTGTTGCATCCCGCATTCATTTTTGTGAGAATTAGTTCCCTACATTTGATGTGGTTTTTATAATATTAAAATAGACTGCTCTATTTTTACACTATCGAGTTATTGGAAAACTTTGTGTTATAAAATATTATATTTGAAATATAAATATAAATATATATATATATCAGAAAATTACCCCCACCTCAACAGATAATTGGATTTATCTAGTGAACATTAGCTTCCTCTTTTCTCTCATTTTCATTTCCTTTTCTCATACCTACCGGATGTTTATGAGATAGCACACCCTACAGAAAATAACGCTGGTGTTCAAAGAGTACAACCCCCTACTCCACCGAGCATATAGATTAAACTGAAGAACTCCGTTTCCTTCTTTTCTTATTTCTGTTCTTGTCGTTCCTGGTACATGTGTATCGGAAATAAAACAGACAGCAAACACCATCACATATGACTTTGATAGGCGACCACTAGTGGCCGGGTTGTGAAATATTAATATCAAGTTTAGTTCGCCGTTTACAAGGACTCTGTTTACACTTCATAGAAAGCTTGAAGTAGGAAATGATTCCCGCAAAATTTCCTACGGACTATCCCAACACAAAAGATTGAAACTTTGCTTAAAAAATCGTCGAATAAACTCGCCACTAAATTGTAAGTTGCATGCTTACTTGTTTATTCGTTCTCGTAATAATAATTACTTTTCTTCCACTAGTGCGATTATGATTTTCCGTTGACTGATTACACATATATACATATAAATATACATATAAACATGGAGCAAGCGTAGACACGATACTCTCACTCTCTCCTCTTCTCTCTCTCTATCTCTCTCTCTCTCTATATATATATATATTTATATATATATATATATATATATATATATTTATATATATATGAGAGAGAGAGACGCAGCAGTCGCACCAACCCTAAAATTCGAAAACCAGACATTCATGAAAATCCGAATGTTATCCTATCTATTTAAGTGATTTGTGATCACCAAATGGAAAGCGTAGCAGACTGTGGAATCGGCCGTGTAAAGTTTAAACCCTACCGAGTCGGTTGTGTTCAATTCCAATACCGTTGGAAGGGGAAGAACCTACATGTCCTTACACGTGAGGGAAAATCTTTTTAATTGATTCTGTATGTTCCTAGATTGATAGATGCATTGTTTTCTTTTTTGTAACCTTAGATGGTTGATATGCCGTAAAAACAATCCAAAGTTGTAATTTGGTTGTTTTTGTTTGGTAATAATGAAAAGAAAGAGAGCGCATTCAACATGTTCTATTAAACTAAATGCGTTGCATGGGTCTTAACGCATGACCGGTGACCTAAATCGTCACGTTTTGGCAACAAAACGTGGATTTCAATAGTGTGTCAATTATGGAGCCCGTGCATGGAGTATTGGGTTCGCATCTGAGCTGGCGCATCAATCACGAGTCTTTTCCTCTTGGACAAGTCGCAAAAAGAGTGACTAACCTAATAAATCGCATACTATCTGAAACGCTTTTGTGCCCAGTCGCATCGCCGCAGTGTTTCAGCCTTGTGCTTGTTTTACAAGTACTTCAACGGAATGTGCTCTGAGGTTACTGCACTTGTACTGTGGTATCTCAGTTGCTCGCGGCAACCAGTAATGACTCATTCGTGCTCGGTTGCTTCTACTCATATCCATGGCTAATATCTCTGGTGTGGATTGATGTGGCGTCGCCGATTTTGATCGTATTTTTCGGAACGAAGTTTCCGCTCCCCCGAAGAATGCTGATGATGTCGTATCGTCACTCACGAATGAGAAATACATCAAAAAAAATAACAAGCGAGGTATTCATAACTTGGATAAATATTCTTAATATAAATACCTAAGAATATATATTTTCGTGAAACTTGTAGTTACAATAACAAAAGGTATTTTGCTGGTTGGGAGTTACTACGTCTATGCTTCTGGACTGAGTTTGTGTTCCAACTTCGACTAGCAAAGTTACTGGAGAGTCGGTGGTTAATTATTTTGGATTGTCGAGGCGAAAAGCATTTCTTTTCTGGGCGAAATAAGCAATTCTCTCGAGCCGGCAACAAACGGCAGTTTTCTCTCTAAACTTGAGAAATTGAGCCCCTAACTCTAAATCTAAACTCCAAATCTGTTTGACAAAAATCGCGATTGTCGCACATTATATTAATTGGCAATGTTACTTGGCGTTATCCGGCCAAGTTTTACTAATCTTAGTCAGGACCCATTGTCAGTGGTTACTTTACTCATTAGAATCCGTCCCCAGGCGAGTATTCTCCTGCCAATCACTATCTCTCTCTTTCTGCCAGCCCGGTCGCAACCTCTGTAGTGTTCGACCCCGTGATGACATTCTTCGATTTCTCTTCGTTTTCACATGACTTACATTATTCTCGCACAAAACCCACCTCAGCCATCGGACTCGCCACCCTTAATCAATGAGAGCCGGTGATAAGAGTTAACCTCTAACCTTCCAATAACTCGTTGTATTCGAAACTAAAACGACATTATATCGGAAAATAAAACAATATTTTGTTCAGTGCTTGATATCTTTTTTTTAGAATCTAATTCTTTGTCTCATCGTGCCAATCGTGGTTCCTAAATATATACTAGTGTACCACTCTTTCGCAGTTCTCCGTTGGGTCACGTCACTTTGTTACAGTACCTCTTAAAAAAAAATACCCTCGACGCACGCGACTTGGAAAACATCTTATCCCTTCACTGTAGAGTAAATGGCGAAAGATGTTGTATTCTAATAGCTTAATTTCTCTAACCGCTTATCTTTGAAGGTCCTTCCTGTCGTTTGTTTCCTCGTATCAACATGCTGAAATTAAATGTAATGTTAACAAACATGTTGCTGCTGAACTCCCCATCCAGGTTGTCTGATAAATCTATCCCTCCATCACAGTTGCCTATTATACTTGTTTGCGGTGAACAAAAGTAATACAACATCTGCAGTTCTAGTATCTTATTTGGATCGTGTCGAACAATTTTGTATAGCGAATTAAGTAGAGCAGAAAAGAGGGACAAAGCGAAGGCAATTTTACCCAATGTCATTAGAGAAAAATGTAAAGAACCCCATCCTATCTTTATCAAGTGAGGTATGTTTATATGCTTTCATATTTGTATGTATAGGATTCACTCCTAAACTAATTATGAAGTTTGCAACACAGCTGTTAATCGTAAAGTGTCCAGTTGTGGGCTGTATTAAGTGCAATTAAGTTTCATGCAAACAGAGTAAAAAAGGGGTAGAAAGTATTTCGTGAAAATTTAGATACCTGTGATCTTTGTGACATTTTTACAATAAGTATTAGATATAAAGCAATAAACATTCGACCAAATTTCACGTTGTTTGGAGTATTTTAAAGTGGTTTAGGGGCATTTTATGACACAAACTCTCAGTTAAAAATTCTAATTAGATTTGTAGTAAAGTTGATCCAGAGTCATTTAACACCAATGCAGTAAGAATTTCAATTTCTTCGGAAGATCCCTAATATTTAGACATTTACTAGAATCAAAATCATGTAATTGATTTTGATCAAAATGTGAATAAGGGTATTAGACATGAGGTTTAGTATCATCATATCTTGATTTTAATCTTCGCAAGAGTACCTTGATCTGCCCAGGAAATTAATTTGACCTACCCTATGACGAGTATTCGTCTTGTGTGCCTATATAACAATAAACTACTAAAATACTTAGAGTTAGCAGAAATACAAATAGTTCACTACTTACCAATCCCAAAAGCCACTCGAGGATAAGAGTAAGATTTTCGATTAGATTATGGAACAGTACTATGAAAGGAGTGGCACAAGGTCGGAAAGTAGGATTTAGTGGGCCAGTGCACTAGAGGTAGTGACTCTTGCCCCGCAAAAAAGTTGCCTGGGCAGCCTCGTCGGCACTCCCCGGTCGGAGTTCCTCAGGCAGTTTGCAATAAACTAACTCCTCCCCAAAGAAGAAAGGCAAAGAATTAGAGGGTTGACTTTCTTGGAATAGCCAGAACCATACATCAACCCAATAGAAGAAAGGCCACCATCTCCTCGACATAGTAAGAATGGTATCTCTGACTTTACTATAAAACTGTGCAAGAAACACAGAGATTTACCTCCTTCCCACAGCGGAAAGATGTGACACAAGGTTGGAAAGTAGGATTTGTTGAACCAGCGCACAAGAGCCCGTGCAGCCCGGTCGGCATTCCTCGGTTGGGGCGCCTCAGACAGTTAGAAATAAACTAACTCCTCCCCAAATAAGGAAGGCAAGGCCTGGGAGGGCGGATCTCCGATGACTACACAGAACCATACCTCAGACCGACAGAAGAAAGGCCACCATCTGTCATTATGACTCACGTCCGTCGGATTGATTGCCGAGAACGGATCCTCAACACGCTAAGAATGGCGTCTCTGACTTTCACGATAAGACTATGCAAGAAAGACAGCTCGTCCTTTATCGTAGGCCTCTTCTATACATAATATATAGTGGAGTCCATGTAGTGACGAAATAGAGCAGATCATCATCATAACACTATAACAAAAATAAAGCTTAGCAGACTAATAGAAAATACTATTTAAAACGTAAGCTTGACAACGAAAATAATATTTTCATATTTGAGCGTGACACACCCAAGTAAATACTGTCTCAAACATAAGTGTGACAGACCCCCCAAACATTCATTTGAACCCTTAAGCGTGACAGACAATGACAAATGCTATTCTAGATTTAAGTTTGACAGACTAAAAAAATACAATTGTACACTAACGCGTGACAGACGTATTAAAAATGCTACTTCAAACCGAAACGTGATGATCGACCAACTTACAGATACACCCACTTATGGAGATGCGTGGTCGCATCTAAAAATACGAAGAATGTTTTAAATAAGATGTCTCCTGCAATTCGCAAAATGTCCGCCCGTGTAAAACATCGAATTGTCTTCTGATTGCAATGGGGAAACGCATGAAAGATTTGAACAGTGTCCAACGTAAGGGAAACATTTGTTATAAGTGTCACAACAAATCGATTCTCGAAACGGTGCCAAAATGGTTGACGGAAAAGCCAGTCGCACCGAATGCAGGACTCGAGGCAATGAAGCTACTTTTATAAGTGACAGGTTCAAGTGTGCCTCAATCATGTTTATGTATACTTGAGATTAACGGAATGGATTCAGGCTATGGAATTTGTCACCGATTGTTCATCATCCTTTATAATTGAAAACCAATGCAAACAGCTGTTTAACTCTAGATTTTCCCAATGGAGAATTCTTAGTTGAAGGAGCCGACACGTTTATAGTGAATTAGAAGAATGTCACGTCCCTCGACGAGTAATATTAAGTCTTAGAATAGAACAGTTTTAACCAATTTTATGTCCCCTTCCGAAGATTGAAATAAAGATATAATGCTACTAAGCCTTATGTCGATAATCCTTATTCCAGTTTTTGATAAAAATTTATTACATGATTTTGATTCTAGGAAATGTCTAAAATTGAAGTCTTAAACTTAAGTAGTATTAAGAATAAATTGAAATTCAGGGATTCTTGCTTAAGTTGCGTCTGATGACTATGGATCTAATTCAATGCAAATCTAAAAATAATAATTTGTAATGGGAAGTTGCGTCAATATTACGCCCCCTTAAACCCTTCAAAATACTCTAAAGAAACTGAAATTTGAGAAATATTTTTTAATTGATATATAATATCTAGTGTTAAAATTTTACAAAATAGGAGGTATCAATATTTTTACGCAAGGCTTTGCCCTCTTTGCATAAAATTAAATGAAACTAAATATAGACTACATTTAAACATTTTATGCCTAGCAGATGTGTTCCGAAATTCATACTGATCGGTTTGTTAGTTAAGAAGTGAATCCTGTACATACAAATATATAAACATGTACACATACCTAACTTTGTATGAATAGAAATATAAAATAATGTAATCCAATTCACTTACAATAACGCAAAGCAAAACTTAACTTAGGCAAAATATCTAAGAACTGAATAAAAGACGTATCAAATAGTAATCATGTTTTCATATTAGTGATGGGGCTTTTAGAATTATGGCAATGGAAACTCTCAAAACTTCTCTAAAGACAAGTGGATATTTTGTGGCTCTGAACAGTCAAGAGTCGTTGGTTTCAAGGCGGTTTTAAAAATAACAAAAAAACTAACAGATAAAAACAGCAACCATAATAATTTCGTGGAGTAGTATTTGAAATGTTCGCTCTACTCTGAAAACAAGGAAGTAAATATGTACCAGAGACTTCTACACTTACAGTCTTCTTTATAAATGTTAGTTGTTTGGCTTCATACTAGCAACCTGTCGTTGTAAAATATTTTCGCTTCGAAAACAGTCAAATGACAAATTAAAAATGTTATAAATGCGATTGATCACTTTGATTGCTTAATATGTACCAGGATATGGGAGTATTGATTTACTCCTCTCCAGGAGTTAGGCACAAGGCCAGTTTTTATCTTACTCCCACAAATAAGATGTACAGGACAGACCCATTGACCGGCATAAATCAAGACCCGAAGGCCAAGACAACACCAGTATGGGGTGCAGTATCCATCGGAACAGATACTACACTTTAATCTTAGCCAAATGGGAGTAACTAAGCCTAAGTCTAAGTAAGTAACCTTTTGGTAAATAGTAATGAAGATCAAAAGTTCCGGTAAACTTCGTCCGTAAGTACAAAAAGGTTTTCGATCTGAACAACAGTTGCATAGCCTCAGTTCAGTCTTGAGAGACAATGGATACCTCCTGTAAACGTGGAATTAATTGTGAAGCAAGGGTTGCACAATCTCGAACCATACCTCTCCCGAGTCGGAACTGCTTGATTCCAGTGGCAAGGAGAAATCTAGGACGACTGGAAACAATGCAGAGGTAAGTGGAAAGCACATACAACACCGGGTATTCCTAAATAGTCACCCATTTTAGTACTGCCCAGGCTCAAAGTCGCTTAACTACGGTGATCTAACGAGGACCGGTGTGTCAGTGTGATTATGCCGTATATTTACAGTTACAGAAGTAAATACAATGTAGAGTTACTATTTACTGGCCTCCTCACGAAGACAGAAGTAGACACAGGTCGGTTTTTAACGTGAGGATATTATCAGCATTTTATAACGCCGTAAAAAAGGTTTGTCATGCACGCGTGGCACAGGTGCATATAATAGCGATAAAATAAGGGCCATACAACAGATCGACATAGAGAAAGCATATAAAAATATGAAAACGAACACAGAAAATATCAAATTTCAACGTAATAACGAGAATGTGTTCTTGTTTCTATCAGAATGTATCTGATTACATGTTTACGCCACAGATTGCACCTTGTTTTAAAGGGGCTACGTATAACAGTTAAGAGATTGTTGACACGCACGAAACAACGGCATAAATAGCAGAAGGTGTAAAATAAATGGGATAAAAGCAATAAAATAAAAAAAAAACATTAGAAAACAGGAAATAAAACTCTTCTTTATTATAAGCTAGCAGGGCCACCTGGCATTGCACGGAGTCTATGAAAATAACAATAGAATAGTTAAGAAGTGCTTGTTTAACAAAAGCTTTCCCTCCTCTCTTTCGCTTCTTTTCTCGGTCATGTTACTTTTTAACACACTATTGTTGCCTTTCTCTTTAATTAATGCGCAAACTTTTGCAACAATTAAATCAAGGGAGGCACGAGAACGCTCTATCCCTTAATATACTTCACGAATGGTCTATGCTGGAAATCTCATTTCTTTTGATCAATCATAACTCCAATAAACCAAATTAGTTAAAACTGTGCACAAAATTTTTTTTTGATAGGTTCTATAAGTGTGTAGAATTTCAGCATCATTAGTCAAGGCAACCTAGAGATCCAGAAAGTTCAATCATGAAATCATGTTATCTGTGTGTACGTACGTACGTACGTACGTACGTACGTACGTATGTGCCACACTGTATCTCATCAACTATTTGATGGATTCAGCTGATGTTTGGCTGAGATAGACGTTCTAGTGTCTAGTTGATGACATTTTAATGTCAGTTTACAATATACCTTAGTTTTCCAGAAATTCCAAAAAACCCTAAAAAATGACCAGTATTCATACACTTTATTCTATATCTTATCGATCATTTGATGGATTCAGCTGATTTTTTGCAAAGATAGAGATTATAGTGTCTAGTTGATGGCATTTTAATTTCAGTTTACCATATACCTTAGTTTTCCAGAAAATTCCCAAAAAAACTAAAACATTTACTAGTCTACATACAGTTTATACTGTATCTCATCAATCTTTTGATGGGTTCAGCTGATTTTTGGCAGAGATAGAGGCTCTGGGCTCTAGTTGATGGATTTCTAATTTCAGTTTATCAATATACCGTAGTTTCTCAGAAATTTTCAACAAACTTTAAAAAATGACTAGTCCACATACACTTTCTTCTATATCTCATCAGCTATTTGATTAATTCAGCTGTGTTATGGCACGGATAGAGGTTGTATTTTGTTTTCCTTTGTACACTGAATATTTCGTTGTTTACTATTGTGAATAACTTTATTATATTTCTCCCTGCTCCAAAATGTTTGATTGATTTATTTATTTCATTCAAATTAAATATTTTTGCATTGTGTCCTTGTCAATTTTCAAACACACTGACTGTAAAATGATTGAATCACCATTTATTGTTTGCAAAAAATACATGGTAAAGTTTGCAAACAATTGTTCTAGTTGTAATTGTATCATGAGTAAATATACACTCATCATAATTTAAAAAATATATATTTACCTGTGAATATTCGAAGAAACCTTGATTAGTCAAACTACCAACTATATCAGTTATGAGAAGGCATTGTATGAGGCATAGCCTTTACAAAAGTAGTGACATTCCATGATAAATGCCAGAATACTGAAATCATATGCCCTTAATAGGGTTAAGATGAAAATTCATATTCAGTAAATGTACAAAAGCAAGGAAATTCCCAAATGTTTACACTTTTATTGTCATTAAGGGTATGCGAGCACGACAGGGCTATGTATTTTACTGGTAGGAATTTTTCTTCAGCGCACCTCACACACTTCATCCACTCATGCATAGAGATTTATACTGTAGTGATGTGATAATGAAATGGTTTGGTTGATATGTAGTCATACCCTTAATTAATGACAATAAAAGTGTAAAAATTTGAGAATTTCCTGCTTTTGTACATTTAGTGTATATGAATGTTCATCTTAACCCTATTAAGGGCATATGATTTCAGTATATTGGCATTTTTCATGGAATATAATAGAAAGACAGAAAGAAAGAAAAATAAATAGTATCAGAAGCCTACTGTTAACCAAGTTTCAGTGTAGTTTTTCAAACATTTACCAATAAGAATGAAAAAAACATAATTTTTCTAACCTCTACCCACTAAGTTGGTCTCTGGCGACTTCAAGCAGATGGATATTAGAATATTTTATTTCACCAAACCTAGCTTGAGGATTGAATGAGGAACTCCATGCACTCCTATCTCTATCTCATGATACAAAGGTGGTAGGAGTAGAACGGAAGTCGGAAGTGACGTCATGTCTGTGGGAGGCTTTTTCGATTTCTTTTGTTCCTGAGTCACGAACAGAGCAGAGGTAAGAAAGCGCCGGTCCGCTCACTGCCAGTAGACGGGGGAGGCCGGTGCGGTGGGCGCAAAATGGCCTGACGATAACTTTCTCGAGTTTTTTCTCTCTCAACCGTGCAAAACAACCACACGATCTGTGTCGTCTGTTTATGTCGATTAAACTTCTAAAACTAGACCAGCGTCCAGTGTTATGCTTCAGAGCCCAAGACACACAGAAATCTAAAGAAGTAACCTGGGTACCCACCAGAAGGTAAGCAAGAATATCACAATTGGATGAGATGGAGTATTGAAATATAAAGTATAAAATTATACTCTTTAACGTACCCAGCATTTGCCGGAAACAAATGAGGACATATGTGTAATCCTACCACCATATGTGTAATCCTGCCCAAGACATGAACCCCATATTAATATTACAGTGCTTATTTTTTCATGTCTATAACTTTAAATTTATCAGTAAAATCACATAAAGTAAAAAGTCGCCTTTTCTTTTTTATGAATGACAGTCGCGTACGCTGACCTCATGATATTGTTGTATTGTTGGATAAAACTTGAATATATTTTTCCGGTACCCCATGTAATTTAGTTTCAGAACATATACGATTATGTGGATATATCTCAAAAACCTAAGAGGAGTTTGTGTATATTTCCTTTTTAGAGACGTCCGGCTCAAACGCGATGTTATTGCGCTCCCCTTGATTAAAATATAACATACTTAGAAAAGGTACTCTGGGTCATGTAGTTGTAACATATATATGATTATGCGGATCTATCCCTTTAATCCCATGAGGACTTCATGAATATTTACTTTTTATGAATGATCAGTGCGAACATAGACCCCACCATATTATTGTACTCACTTTGTTCAAAATGAAACATACTTATCCAAATACTCTAGTTAATGCTGTTTCAAAATAGATATTGTAATATGGATCTACCTCCAAAAGTCTAGCCAGAGTGTGTGCTATATTTACTTTTTTATAGAGGCTCGACCCAAATAGGAACCCCACAATATTATTTTAAACCGTTTGGTTAAAATAGTATCCTACCTATTGCCGGAAATGAATAACAACCCATGTGTAATCCTGCTCCAAACTATGAACTACATTACTTTGGGAATATATATGGTTATGATTGTCGATTTCAGAAACCGTAAGAGTTTATAACATATATACTTTCTATAGACGCTCGGCGCGAATAAATACCCAATAATATTATTTCCCTCCCGTAGGCTAAATCAAATATAGTTAACCAAGTACCCCAGGTAATATAATTTCAGAATGTATATGTTTATAAGAGTATATTTCCAGAATCGTAGTAGGAATTTGTGGTGTATTTCTATTTTATAGACGCCGGCACGAAAGGATACATGGTCGTCCGTCGCGAACAAAGATCCGTCAATATTATTGTACCTTCTTTGATCCAATTGCTCTTGTTAAGGCTATTTACTTATCTATATTTATACATTATAGTAATTAAATATTATTTATTTATCTATGAACAAGCTTGTATCGTCTATTGAAAACTCATCAGTATAGATTCAAACAATTGGCCTACCTTCTGCCTAGTTTGAACTTACAACCCTGGGTCTTGTAAGTCAACGTTGTTGGGCCCTCGGCTAACAGGCCAGCTGCGCAATTAAGACATATAAATATGGTTTTAATATAAACTTGTAACGGTAGTTAGATCGAAAGTGTTCAACTAGGAGGAGGGAACTATCTTTATGCATGTGTATACACATATATTCTTGTGTATGTACCTATATATGTATATTTCATTTTACTTCAGTTAGAGTTCTCAGAAATCAGGGGGTCTCAGATTGGGGCTTTATCTTTATATGATATACACATATATTCAGATATTCAATTAAAGTTCCCTTTTATCGCTTAAACGTTGAGTTAGTAAAAAAGCTAAGAACATAAATGTTCCTCTCCCCAATTGACCAGTTATCTACATTATAGTATATCTTTCTTGTAGTCTCTTGGTCTTACCGGATTCCAGGACAAGAATTAAATTAGTCTGGTGGAGTATCCAGCTAAGTGATTTTACTTAAGGCAACATCATATGGAGAACGTGCGCCATTTCTTGTATAAGCCAGTTTGTAGTCATGTCGAGGTGATCTTATTTGGACTTCGAATACTATTTTATTTTGAATAGTTGGTCAGGGTTTACTTGTAGGGGAAAGTATCCTCACGTCTGGTTGTCCTGACAAACGGTTGTACATGAGATCAAGGACACTCGCTGATAATGCGTAGTAGGTAATTCAAACTTTACCGTCTTTATATACATATGTATATGCATGCAAATGTATACATTTGTATGTGCATTGTATATGTACGCGTCTGCATATCTTAAATGAAGAATGTACCCCAAGTTTTAAACGATAATATATATGCACATTTTAAAAGACCAGGGGAGTGAAAATAAAAAGTTAGTGAGAGGGGAGGTGTAGTCAACGAAAGATCGGGGAGGGAAAGGGAGAAAAGGGAGGATATGAATGAAATTTGCATTATAATTATAGTGTGTCGAGTAATATAGCCAGAGGAAAAGTGAATCAGTGACAAAAGTTCCTATTTACTTGCTTCCCCACGACAGCAGTGTTAGACACAAGTTCGCTTTTTAAACTGGAGAAAATCCAGCTCCACCAAAAGAGCGGCTCTGGATTGGAACGAAAATGAAAATTCCCTCAGTCTAGAATAAGCCAATCTTTAAAAGTCTTTACTAAGGAAAATAGTGTTTTTTTTCCTAATTTTTTATCGTTAAAGTGAAGCAGTTAATATATATATATATATATATATATATATATATATATATATATATATATATATATATATATATATATATGGGAAGAGAAGGATGAAGGTAATCCGACGTGATGGGAAAAGGAAAAAGGAAAACAAAAAAAAAATGGATGTTTTTTATGTGTACATCAACGTTTCGTCTTTATTTATAAGACTTCATCAGGATGATAAAATAGAGAAAAAATGTCATGCAAGTACAGATACATGTAGGGTAGACATATTGGGAGGAAAAATAAAATGAAATAATAATTTTTTCTCTATTTTATCATCCTGATGAAGTCTTATAAATAAAGACGAAACGTTGATGTACACATAAAAAACATCCATTTTTTTAGGTTTTCCTTTTTCATTTTCCCATATATATATATATATATATATATATATATGTATATAGTCTAAAGAAGCATTGAGTCATTTTAAACAAAAAAAAGGTAAAATGCAGTTTAAATTCCCAGAGAAACTAACTAAATCCAAAATATTGCAGACTTAACATTCGTTGGAAAAGTAATAAAAAAATAAGTAAATAGAAAAAATAAAAAGGGGTGTAAGTATCTAAGAGTGAAACAAAAACAGGAGACCTTAAGCGTCTAATATATAGTTCAACATTATTGATACTAGTTTATTTATAATTAAATGTATCTACTAATATAACAATCACCCTTTGATTGTTTAAGAAAATATGTTTTGGTCCGTTAAAGTAAAATATTCCATTATCATGTATGATTATTGGTGTATGCTGCATTATATTTTTCATGTGTGAAATAGAGAAAAAGAACATTTTTTCTTTTTTTCTTCTTTTTAATTCATTTATTTATTTGTTGTTTTCTACTTGCATTAAAAGAGGGTAACATCAAACATGTGTTGATTTAAACCAATGAAACTTACTGATTAAATTAAACTTAAGTCATTGGGTTTTGATTCGGTGGGGTTTTAACGAAAAATAATTGTACGGTCTAATAAGATTGTCCACGAAATATAATATATAATAATAA
This sequence comes from Sepiola atlantica, assembly GCA_963556195.1. Taxonomy (NCBI): domain Eukaryota; kingdom Metazoa; phylum Mollusca; class Cephalopoda; order Sepiida; family Sepiolidae; genus Sepiola; species Sepiola atlantica. Next base: position 196,710,606 of record OY744521.1, on the reverse strand, counting down.
TGTCTTTATCGCCATATACATAAGTAAATGTGTGTATGTTTTTAATATTGACAATTTATTTCCGACCGTATACAGTATGTAATGTATTAAGCCGTTTTATTCTTGCTTCTATCTTTTTCGCGGGTAATATGACTATACAAACGGTTTATTTAGTCCGCGGGGCTTGATATAAAGAAAGAATACCACAAAGTGAAAAATCTATGAGAATCTCATTTTTCATTTTGTTATATTCTTTCTTTCTATCCAGTCCCGCGGACTAAATAAATCGCTTGTTTTGTAACAATAGCATCAACAAACAGCAGCTTAATACATAACATACTGTATAAGGAATGTTAGATTTGTCTTTATTCCAACCTTCGTTAATTCTAATATTCTCAACATTCAAGTGGTTACGGCGACGCTGATTATAAATGGGACCTATACTGATTATAAATGGGACCTATACTGATTATAAATGGGATCTATACTGATTATAAATGGGACCTATACTGATTATAAATGGGATCTATACTGATTATAAATGGGACCTATACTGATTATAAATGGGATCTATACTGATTATAAATGGGACCTATACTGATTATAAATGGGATCTATACTGATTATAAATGGGACCTATACTGATTATAAATGGGATCTATACTGATTATAAATGGGACCTATACTGATTATAAATGGGATCTATACTGATTATAAATGGGACCTATACTGATTATAAATGGGATCTATACTGATTATAAATGGGACCTATACTGATTATAAATGGGATCTATACTGATTATAAATGGGACCTATACTGATTATAAATGGGACCTATACTGATTATAAATGGGACCTATACTGATTATAAATGGGATCTATACTGATTATAAATGGGACCTATACTTGGACGCAGCTTTTAATCTTGTCTGAGTTTGATTTTTCTCTTCGTGGACGTTTCTATTTTCCAGCGCCGTAGATAACGAGTGTCAGTTTATATAAAACTAAATCGGTCAACGCAATCTTTGGGAAACCAACGTTTACTCTAAAAATATATTGTTAAATATTAGCCTATACCGGGGCATGTTTGAATTGTATCCGTTCTCTATTATAAGTAACGTTGGCTGTGATAGAAAGTTCATCTGACACCATAGACGTGTAAAATAGATAACAGACGACATTGAAGGTTAGTAAAAAAACAGTTTTATTTTGGGCTGTGTTGAAAAGGAATTAAAAACAGCTGAGATTTAATTTTTACAAAAGGTTCGACGCGGCTGGGTAAATTCATCATGTTGCTGACAAGTTGGGAAAACTAACGATATATGTCTTGCTCGTATGATCTGCAACTGATTAGGCGGGATAAATCAGATTGTGTGGCCACTGCACGTAGAAAGATTCCTGTATTCCTGCAAGACATCTCCGTGAATTTGTCTATTTACAGCAAAGGAAAAAGTATACATAAAAATATGACGCTGCTACAAACTTGATTATTTACTTAATGCGTAATGTGTCGTTTTCTTAGTAGTAAAAATACACGGCAACTGAATCGGGTATTTAGATTTTTTAATTATTAAGATTTTAATTGAATGTTGTTAAATGGTAAATGTATATATAAAAAAAAAGAAAACAGTGTTACGAAAGTGATATTTAAATAATGACCCTGTAACAATTTAATTAAAGAATAATATTAACGAGGACACACGGTTTGGCACGAATGAACAATATATATAATACATTTGTATCTAGATATAAAGCAAAGTTGTCCGTGTGCGTGTTGCAGCATCACAGGTAAACGGTTGATTAAAGAGCAAAGTTAACCGCAGATTTGGTATCAGCACATTTGATCCGACGTCATTATCGATGTCAGAAGTTCTTGAGCCTTTTTTTTTTTTTTAACTCACTATGCAAAACTAAAAGTATGTAAAAATCACATTTGGAACAAATGTTCTGGCATTTTTAGCCGTCCCTTTTAGCCGATAGAACAACATACTTTTAATAATCGTTTATACTTTTCACATCAAATCACTGTACGTATTTGATGTAGTGTTTATTTTGAAGAAAAACATTTATCCTTTTTTTTTTAAAAATGGTTAAAAATTATTTTACAAATGTTCACTAATATAGTTTTACTTTAATACAAACATATATTTAACTTTTTTATGTTTGTTTATTTATTTTAGACAATCGGACTATTTTAGATTTATGCGGATATGTAAAAAAAAAACGAATTAAAATAGGTTAAAACGACTAGATATTTTCATTAGATCGGTGACCTTGTGGATAGAGCGTTCGCCTTCAGATCTAATATTTTATGCCATCGTAGGTTCGAATCTCACCCTAGACCTTTTTTATATAGCGTTCCAGTTATATTCTATCCGATATCGATCATCATCATCATAAACATAAATATTGATTTTTTTAAATAAAGAAATGGATGAAAAATATTTAATAGATATTCTTAACTACTAATCTAAAGTTGAGAAACCCGGCCAAGGTGTGCACTTCAGCTAGTTTTACTATCGGTTTAATATATTTGTTTTGTTGACCGCTGTATTATGTTCAACGATGTGATAGACGTTGTAAGCAATGGTGAGACTTTATATATCGACGAGAGAAAAAGATCCGAGAGGCACGTGACAATTAATGGTCTATAAATATATCAGACTGCGTACTATACGGAATGCAGGTTCCCGCGCAATCATATGTTCTGCTTCTCTCTGTCTTTCATTAGAGCTTTTCACCAAGCAATGATTGCGTCGTAATCACGTGCGACCCGACTTTGCGTCCGCTTTTTCTGCATTCTGAGTGCGCCCTGCTGACGTATTTCGTCAGCGCCGATTTCACCAAGCAACCTACGCCACTTGAAGTGTCTCACCTTTGCCAACATCAAGCGAAGCACGTCTTTCAATAGAACATCTCCCTCCTCCTCTCTTGTTCCTCCTCCTCCTCCTCCTTCTTCTTCTTCTTCTTCTTCTTCTTTTCCTTCTTCTGCTTTTTCTTTATTCTCTTCTGCTATCTGTCTCCGAGTTCAAATCCTATAAGATATATTATTCTGTGGTGCGTGAAAACTTATAAAACCACATTTCATCGCCTCTCGATAAAATCGTACCGTGTATTAAACTAATCGCATACAATCAATTGCTGTCAATAGGTATTTAGATTCAACAGTAATGGCACAAAAGATCGATATGCCATAAAACAGACAAAAGAATCCACACACACACACACACACACACACACACACACACACACATACATATATATATATATATATATAAATATATCCATGGACGGCGGCACCGGGGGGCAGGGGTGGCTCACCCCCCCCCCCACTTTTTGACTTGCTCCCCCCACTTTACGGTCATCAATAATGAAGTTATATATGCATGTGTTAAACCGCCCCCCCCCTCACACTTTTTAGGAGAGCCCCCACTTTTATAACTGTCCCGCCGGTCCCGAGTAACATTTAAAGTGCTTTACATAAATCAATCTATGTTTCGGTGCTAACATGCGCATTTGTCGGTATTACACACACAAGTATGCACGTTAGCACTGAAAACTAGATTGATTAATGCTTTAAATGTTTATATAAAATATATCTATAAAGCTCTACCCTATATTGAGCACTTTAAAAATATTGGTTTTAAGTCAATTTCTTCAACATTTTCAACTTATTCAATTTATATATAATATATATATATATATTTATATATATATATATATATATGTGTGTGTGTGTGTGTGTGTGTGTGTGTGTGTAAATTTTATTTATTCAAAGAAACAAAAGGAAAAAACAAATGTATATAATACACAGTGAATTTTTATATACAAAATAAAAGAGAGTTAAGAAATTTTTTTTGAATTTGAGTGAAAAAGAAATATGTATAAATGAAATGAATGTCAGATGCATTTTAATTTTTCAGCCTGACTGTGGGGAAGTATACACTGATGAAGCTTCTTCATAAATATGTGTGATATTTTGTATAATAAAAAATTGTTTTGGCAATGGACAGAAACAATTGTGTGTAAATGAAGGAAATATTGAATGTTTCTTTGGATAACTAAGGTTTATATGATGCTTAATTAAGAGCTCTAGTCGTACACCATTGAGCTAACAAATGAACATTTGTGTTGATTTAAAGAAATGTATATGATATGTATATATAAATTATATCTAAACATTCATTATAGAAACCTTTAGATAAAAATGATATCAAAAACTCTTTTATTTTAAGAAACATTAGGTTCAGATCTGCAAGTTAAAGATTAGTTCATCCTTAGAATATAATATATATATATATATATATATATATATATATATATATATGTATATGATTATTTTTATTTACACAGACATGTATAAAATCTGCGACACTAGCATGCCGATGTTATCGATCAACAGCTATTATAAACTGAGATCTCATCAGACAGAGTTAGAATCCGATCTTAACCTTATATCATATATATATATATATATATATATATATATATATATATATATATATATATATATATATATATATATATATGTGTGTGTGTGTGTGTGTGTGTGTGTGTATTTGTGTGTGTATGTGTGTGTGAAAAAGGCAAAGCAAATTAAATACATAAATAAATCATAAAAAACGACAGATTTTACCGGTTGATCAACGAACTTCTTCAGAAATAGTGAAGATTTTAGAATTTAATGAAGACCGGTAAAACATAGGAAAAAAGAATAACGCACAACGGGATGTTTTTGGCACGTGTTTAACTATTTGAAAAAAAAAAGAAATTATGCAACGCGTGCGGCAAAAAAGTAAAAATGTCGAAGGGGGGGGGGGAGAAGACAAGAAAAAGAAGAAAAGAAAAAGAAATGGAAACATGGATAAAATGCAGTAAGAATGAGTAATACTTTAACTTGGATCGGAGTTTCTTATGCAATGGCGAGATATATTGCATTGTTTCAGTGCGGTTTTTGACAGGTGTTATCTTAAGAAATAAGCTCCGAGTCTAAGGTATACATTAGAGTGTGAATCTTTGTTGATAGTGAGGGAACTATTAGTTTAGCGACTCTGTTTGGGACCCTATCTAAGAGGGAGAGGCTAGTGAATGGTGCACCAGCTCAGATGTAACAACAATACTCAATGCATAGACGGATGGTGACTTTATTGAGATATAGAATACTGGCAGGTGTGAGAAGTTTTCTAGCACGGCAGCACATTTCACAATGCCTTTTATGTATTTGTTCCAATTCATGTTACCTGTGAATGTTAGGTCGATGAGTTTGAACGTCTGACTCTCATGTACAGTGTTACAAGTCATGGTAATCGATGGATAAAAGGGGCTTTTGTAGTTGTTAAAGGAAATAGGTTTTGTTTTATGGCATTAAATGTTACCGTTCATTTATATCCTCATTTAACTCTGTACTTAAATGAGGATATAAATGGACGCTAACATTTAATGCCATAAAACAAAACCCATTTCCTTTAACAACTACAAAAGCTAGAGGCTATTTTTAAGGATTCAGCCATTGCCTTGGATGATATATTGTTATACGATAATATTGTTTTGTCATCATTGAAATTAAATGAAATTGAAAAGTTTTCTTAAATCAGTACATGAGTAATTTCATAAGTTCTTAAGTTTTGTAAAGAATAGAAAAATTTTTTTAATTCAAATATCTTTCATGTACTCCTCATTAAAGTTTCTTAGATTTCATTCCTTTTTTGGTTCTTCTAAACTTTTTTTTGGCAAGACAAAATAAAATAAAATATGTGACCGTGCACTCCGTAGCGTTAAACACTTTTTGACGTTCCATAAATTGAACCACTTCTGCGATTGCGTTTTCAACACTGGCCTAGGAATTGACACCGCTTTGCACTCGTTCGATACTCAAATTTTCCAAATTGCCTTTGTACACTTCTTGTAAAACACCCTCGCGCTGAATACATCCTTCTCCTATAGTCGATTGCAACACCTCTTCATTTTCCGCTTAATCCATCGTCCTAAATGATTAGAATTCATCATCGAATCAACTTTCCATCCATTCTTAAATCTCTCGATTATCTTCAATTCCAGAGGTAATGCTAATTCTTTTTTTCTCTTCCTCAAAGAAAACATATGTTTAGCACGTCATCACAAACTAGCAGAACGCTACCACTGTCGACCAAAGGAAGAGTCTATCAGGCATGTGCACGCAGTATGATGATGTATGGAAATGAAACCGGGCCAGTTATGGTTGATGACATGCGTTGCATGGAGAGAAATGATATGAGAATGATACGATGGATGTGTAATGTGAGTCTTACAGGCTTCGTCCTAATGACCTCAGAAGAAGAGTAAGTCTACACAGCATAAAGTGACGTGTGCAGACCATGGCACTTCAATAATATGGTCATGTTGAAAGAAGGGGTGAGAATGCCTGGGTTAGTAGATGTAAGACAATTGAGCTATCAGGTTTACTTCGTAAAGGAAGGCCAGTTGGAACATGGAAGGAAGTGATAAAATGGACATGAGTGAAAGAAGTGATAAATAAAGAGCTGAACAGAGATAGATTACTTAGGAAATCAATTTCTTAAATTCGTCCAACGCATGCCGGGATGTAAAACGGACGTTAAAGCGAACATGATGTAACATCCGTAGTGCACAATGTAATGCTTTCGTGGACCAGAGAGAAACGAATGGTGTTTCTCACGATCCTAGTCCTATCAAAACTAGTAGTGTGGACCTCACGCTTAGACAAGATGTAGTGTGTGTGTCTGAATGGGGTTCGCCTTCTGATTACGATCTGATTTCGCACTTTAAGCTCAGTCTTACAGTCAAAATCAGATGTGATATGAGGAGGTTGCACTATTTAAATGGAGGTAGATGCACACCGCTAGTTTGTGTGTTTAGACGGAACAAGTTTGAGTACGTTCCCTGCTTAGGCACTTTGCACGCCGAGCTGAGGTCTTATCAGACCCCATTCCAATTAGCAACGCCTCTTAGATAGTGGTACAAATTAGTCCTGGCTCACTTCTTTTCCCCCCAACTGAGAAACTGTCTTGCTTGTTTTTGGCTCTTGAAACAATTAAGAAAACAGTGAGCAGATCATACCTAGATCAATTTGGAAGAGTCGTATTAACCACCACACTTCGCATTTTATTTTTCAACAATTTCTGTTGTTTTTAGCACCCACCCCCAATCGATGAATTTGTATGCATATTTTTTGTTAATGATACAACGTCAAACCATTGGGGATAATGTTAAGTAGGTTTTACTCATAGAATGAATATGGTATTTTGGTGACTGAAACAAGTTTAGAGAATAGACCAATAGGACGACAGCAGACCCTCAACTCACCTCACCCAATTTCTGCCTTGTGCCACATTTTATTTAAAAGATAAAAACAACTACACTGTGAACTTTTTGTAAAATTTTAAAGATGAATCGAAAAAAATGATGATGATCAGGAGAGAAATATATTATAAGAATATGATCTAAAAACGGAAAATTAAAATTATTATAAACACAATTTCACGCAATACTTTAAGAATTTAAGAATTTAAACAAATATGAAAATTTCCGGATATTTTCTAATCGATTTATTTTATTTTTCGATATATATTGTAATTTGTAAATGTTGTCGTACGTAATTCATGATTTTCACTATATGTTATATCGGTCGAAGAGTTCTGTGCGCATTCGACACGTGTATATTGAAATGCTTATTATAACCACTGCACTGTTCACATTAATATATCGTCATCAGTTGTAAAGAGATAAACTATCGGTTACACCATTTTTAGGGAAATCGCGCCAGACAAGGCATGAAGCCACTTGATATAAGGAGCTAAATAATACTACTTCAAGGTAAAAAAACTAGATAACGATAGGCGTTATATGGATAGATTCCGACCACAAAAACAGCAATTCTTCCCACTTTGTCAGAAACATAGGTCATGCAATGTGAGGACTAAAGGATAACATATGGGAAAGGAGAGTTACTAGGCTTCCGAAAGTAAACTTAAAATGAACTTTTTACTCTCTCAAAATAACAAACATTAATATATCTCTTATTCTGTCAGGTATTATCTAGGTTGAACAAAAAAGAGAATTTTCGACGGTCTTCAAATATGGAAATCTTATAATGTGCAAGTCGTTCTGAAAGAACTTCAAACGTAGACGAAGATCTTCTGAAGTCAAATGTGGGAAAGATACGCAGAAAACAAAACGAAAAATTCCAGACAATCGTCTAACAATCAACCGTCGTTCCTGCCGCCTTGCTGTTCCTGCTCACATCTTTTCATTTTATAAATTCATCTGGACGCTATGCAAATTTCGTGCGCGGCACAAGCTATTTTATCGTCGTTTATGTTAGGGGAATTGGCTCAGTCCATTAGACCAAATGCAACATCACAATTAGAAAGCTTCAAACGATATAAGAATTTCCTAAAAGTGTTGTTCATAAACGGGCATTGATAATTATTGCAATGTGAAAAAATCTGTTTCATTTCATACTTAGAAAAAGTTCAAACCTCTCAGAAAATATATTTATTTAAATATTACATATGATTTGTGTTATGTACTAATTGAAGTTGACGTGATAGCCTTTATCGAGGTTTCACTGGTGATTAAACAACTACTGTTGCAGTTAAAACGAAACTCCACTCTCATCCCTTGCAGAAACGTTCAAAAGAAATCAACTCGTTTTAGTTTATATTCCCCTTCCTGTATGCCACCCTCATCACCTTAGATGTTAAATATGAGTTGCATCGTTTACTTAAGACGCAATTTTCTTTTAAATTTAAGTAAGCATTTTTTGCAAAAATATCATTGGTTGGTTTTTAAATATAAATCTGACAGTCAGAATAGCAGAATAAATACGTTGACGTTCGTTATGTCATTTCAAATAATAATATGCTTTATAAGATTATAGATACGCATGTTTGATAATTAAAACCTTCCATGCTTCATTTATTTACACTAAGCATTTTTCCTAAATAAATATTTGTTTATTTTATTTTCATATAACGGACTGTTATCAAAGTGTAGTATCTGACCTATCCTCAGTCAAAATAGAAGTAATTTGTGACTGGGACATTTTTCATATATAATATCAGAGACATCGTAATATTATTTAAAATAATATATTTTGTAATATTGTATATCGATAGTTTTGATAATTTAAATTATTTGATAATTTAAACTAAGCTCCTCTTTTGTAAACTAACCCTATTTTTTTTCTAAAATAGTATATCTTAATTTTTATTTATAAATATGGAAGTCTGAGTAGGAAAAGTCATTTGCTAGTAAATCAATATTTTTGTCCAAATCAAAAAGTCTACTGTTAGAAAAGCTTTATGTTCCCCGCATTAAATGTACTAATCTTGTATCTAAGTTTGCCCTTCTGAAAATCCTAGTAAATTCCAAGAAACACTTTATTTTATTGAAAACTTATTATATTTTGGTTATTATTTAAAATGAGTAATTTTATTCCAAATCTTATTTGTTGGTTTTGAAGTATACGATTCTTGCCTTAGTGTGGTTTTATGTTATAAATTTAAGCTTTTGTTTTCAATTTTTTTTATTGCAAATGGATTTGACTAATCTATCTGTTTTTATGTGTTTTAAAAGAAAGAAACATTACACTTTTTTGGAATCAGTGCGGTAAATAGATACAATAAGCTTACTATAAAGGATAGAGGAATAATGTCCATGTTGTCAATTACAGTAGTTTACGACTGTCGCTTATATCATGTCATTAAAAGAACAACGTATTTAGTTGTCTTAAAGAAAAATATTCTCTACTATTATAACTACTACTAATTTTAATACGTGTTTCATAAATTTAAAGAGATCAACATAACATACACAAAAATACATTACATGAATAGTTTTCGACTAAGTGATCGTTCTTTTGATTATCGGCAAAATTTAAACATAAAAGATATTCGGCATTAGTTCAGAGCCAATTAGTTTTGCTGAAAATCATAATTTCTAATGGTTTATGTCAATAAAAACAATGCACAAATACATTCATCGTAGTTACCTAAACTTTTCATGCAAATACCAAGTAGCGTATTTATTTCTAAGAAATTTTACAAATATTTATATACGTGCTAGATATAAAACAGTAGAATCTAAGTAAAAATGGAAATTGACATAATCAGGTACTGTACCAAGACCACCACTCAAGGAGCGGGTATAAACTGGTATGAATTATTTAAATTATGTATTTACATTTTTTTTCGAATAACGACTTAAGGTTTCGCATCTATCAAGTAGCATTACATGCTATTCATATATTAACTAAGGTCCTTTCCGGAACCTGGTGATACCAGATCAGGCTGTCCGAAGATACTGGCTTCCTGACCAAAAATGCACCAAACATTGATGTTATTGTTTTTTCCTCTCCCTTGACAAAACTCAATCATGTTCTGCAAAGCTAAAAAACAAAAATAACATTCCCCTTCTAACAAATAAACAAACCAAACGCCATGAACAAATATTTGAAGATATAAAGAACTTGGAGTATTTATACTTTTACTAAAATGACTGGATTCGGCATTAAATAACCTGAAAAGGATTGAATTGCCGTAAAACAAAACAACCACACAAACCTTTGCAGAAATTACCTTCTAATATAGTCGTTATCCTTATGAGCAGTAGCAGTCGATGATAAACACATGTTAACGTCTTAAGGATCGACTCTTCTTACACAGTCATAAATGCTATAAAAATCGTCTACTGCCTTTAAAAGAATACATTAAACTAATTTACGAACGCCTGTGCAGATAGCGTTGAAATGACTATTATTTGGTGTGTCCTATTAAGATGATCAATTCATAAATATCTGAATAATCGTTCTTTAACAAGCTTATCTAAGGGTGACATAAAAGTAATAAATCACTACGATATGCATAAATCACGTCTCTAATTATCGACAAGACTTAATAACGAGTCAGTTTTCATAAGAGCTTCCGTTATACGAGATTTCAATGGCACCATTATGACGTCACCAATTCGGAGTTATATATTATCCACCCACGAAGACAAGTTCAACCACACGTGGGTTAACAGAGAGTTGCCCAACAGTGTGACACACTTTGAACACATTCAGAAAGTGACGACTTACTTCGGCGTTTTTTTTTAACTCGTTGGACAACTCCAAACATCCAATATTGATTCGGAGATCTTTCTTCTTCGTAGTAATGGATTATGTTCAGCCTGGCAAAGTCCGATATTGTTGTTTGTTCTTTAACTTTTGTACAGGCTTTAGCTATCAGCAATTTTACATCCGTTAATATAATCAATACCGTTTAAGCTGTTCTTCTATCAGATTTGTAATCGTAAAACGGTAAACGAATGTTAAATAAGATATGAAAAATAAAAAGGCCACATGAAATTAAACTTATTCCTATTTATTAAATTGTTAGAACAGTACCGTAATAATGTATGCTAAGGGTAGCGTTGGAAGCATTTTCTGTATACAAACGTGCCTGAGTCAGAATAAGCATTAATCTGGACATATAACATTAGATCTCATAGAAAGCAAATATAAACACACATACACACGCATATATATATATATATATATATATATATATATATATATATATATATATATATATATATATATATCAGTATTTACTTCCACAGTGCTCGATACGTTAGTAGAGCAAGGTAGTAAGCTATGAAAATATATTTATGGCAATTATAGAACAGGATATAGGAAGCCCAACGATTGGTTGAGAAGACAACAAAGAATCTGATTGGTTAACTAGCTAGCCGTGTATATAAAAAAAACCCGGCAAAAAAACTCCATGCATTTTATCCTGAAGATTTCCCCGGGAATGAAACGCGGGAGCCTCGGCGTAGCTTAATTGCGATAAATATATTTTCATAGCTTACTATATATATATATATATATATATATATATGTGTGTGTGTGTGTATGTATATATATATATTCCAGCTAATTTATATGCTATATATATATATATATATATATATATATATATGCATATATATGTATATATATGCATATATATATATGTATATATATGCATATATATGCATATATATATGTATATATATGCATATATATGTATATATATGCATATATATATGTGTATATATATGCATATATATATATATATGCATATATATATGTGTATATATATATATATATATATATATATATGCATATATATATATGCATATATATATATGCATATATATATAATTATTTATTTTGGTACAGAAAAATTAGTACAACATTCGTACCGTCGGTTTCAAGCACAGAAGGACTTAGCCATCCGGCTCTCTTCAGCTTCTGTTGTCATTTGTTTCGGAAATGTGAAGTCACGTGTAACTCTCGTTTGGACGCGTTATTTGCTTAGAGTGTTATGTATGTTTGTTTAAATTTAGTGTAAGGAAGGTTTAGCAAGGTTTGAAAAAAAGGGGGAGGGTGAAAAGTAACAGTTGAGATTTAAACCGGAGAAAATTTAAAGAGATATAAAAAAAATAAAAAAATATTTCTATATCAATCTATTGAGCCAATATTATGAGTATCGTATATTTGGCCGTTACTGTTTTGGGGTTTAATGATGTGTCTTCTAAAGGAATTAGGGAGAGGAAATTGGTTTAAAGATTAAAGAGGTTAAAAGGAACAAAACTAATTAAATTTGTGTTTAAATCCTGGATTAAAGGACTTTAAATCAATCCCAAAGGAATTTAAATAAATATATGATCCGGGCGGTCTAACGGCATTAACTCTGCAGGGTTTTGAATGGTTTGTATTCGGGATTTAACATTATTAACTAAGGTATACTGAATACTTATGGAGGTGATATCATGGGTATGCTGATTAAAATCGTGTTTAGAGAAAATATTAAGGATTGTGTCGGCAAGATTAAATCTGTTTGGGAGATATGGAAGATTAGCATTATAACCGGGGAATAGTGGGGACTTAATAATAATGTTATGAAATGGGGGTGTTACCCTCTTAATGACTGGAGAAATCTTTTTGGGAAAGTTATAATATTGCTCTTGAAAAGTAGTGTGGATATGGGTTGATTAATTTATTAAGTACTATATTTCAATTTTATTTATATTTATGAGGGGTGATAGTTAGGAAAACTTCTGGAGTGGAAGTCGGTATTTAATGAGGCAATTATGGGGTTATGTATTTAGCAGAGGGGGTGTAGCTAGGCTTTTATGTGTATCGGTAAGTCCGGTTTATGAGTAGTGCTTGTCTCCTGTTGATTCATCGCTTAAAGTATAATATTTATATATAATTATGCTAGACACTTTAAAATGTTGCGACTAGTTTCATAATTGACATTATTAATTGTGGGATGTTTAGTTTTTATGTAGAGGGCTTCGAGTATTTTTAATTTTTTGATATTGGTATCATGGTGTATTATTTTGGTATTATTAACAAGGATGTTTCTATATTAGGAGGGGGTTCAATTATGTTTTTTTAGGTGTTGGCATATAGAGCTAGTGTCGGAGAGATGTAGGGTGAGTCTTCGGGATAGTGTTGTGGAAGTGAAACCTATGTAAGAATTAGTTTTTTTTGTTATTGTTGTCGGAGATACATTCTCCCATAGGGCATTGGAACTGGTATATTACATTGCTTCTTCCTAATGTATTTTGGGTTTGGGAAGTGTTATTTTTAACAACATAGTTTGATGTTTTCATTTTTTTATAATAAATGCTAAATCGTATTTTATCATCAGAATTGGTGGGGGATATATAGCGATGTATTATATTTTTAAGAGCTTTTTCATCCAATTTAAAGTTTGGATGCATTTGGTTACAATAGAATAGATTTATGTAGTGGGAATTATTTAGCTTATTAGTAGGATTATCTAAATTTCTAATCATTAATTTTATTTGTTCATCAACCATATAATTGGGAAAATGATTATTAATTAGGACTTGCTTTATGTTTTTTAATTCATTAAAAAATATTATTTTGGATGAGGAGATTAATTTTGCACGGTTTAATAGATTTTTGACCATAGCTATTTTATATCTATATGGGCATTCACTTTTATGTAGGTTTTTTTATAGGGAGAGGAGAGAGCACAACAGAAAAGACACTAAAACTAATACCGCCTGAAGATGATTTGACGATTCAAATCGAAAGTACTTGCAAAAAAGAAAGAAGAATGGAACAAGAAAGCCATGGATCATATTTATATCAATTTGACCGATACATTAGATGGACAATTCGGAAAATTGAAACAATAAAAAAAGTCGCATCAAACAAAACCACTCCGTGTTATTTCATAATGTTTGCCTAAATAAAGTAAGTTGTAGATAAATAAAATTAGCACATTATTTATATCAGTTCCAATGGTTCAGACACAACAAATAATTGGCGTACGATCATTTCTAAAACGATTTGGAAAACGTTATACTTTAGATGATTCTTCTTCGGCACCCATCATAACAAATCGAACTCAAGCAAGAAAAACATAAAATTCTAGTATGATTTTTAATATATATATATATATATATATATATATATATCCACTTATTACAGGAAACAGAACATCTTACTATATAACTATATATCACTATTTTTATAATAATAATAATAATAATAATAATAATAATAATAATAATAATATATAGTACTAGCAGGACCCGTGTCCCGGCGATGCACAGGAGAGATATATAAGTATTTGAGTATTAATTCTTTAAAAAGAAATTCAAAAGGACCCTAAAAGAACTGTAGGTTAGTAAAATCGGATATATCCATGTTTTGTATAAAAAAAATATGTTTCGTGTGAGTGAACCCTCCTCTGCAATTGTAAAAAAAGTAAAACCACTTCTTCCCTCCTAGAAAAAGTAAATGTGCTCCAAAAATACGCGTGAAGCTTAACAAAGTTAGTTAAAGGAAAATCCTTCCAGATTGAGGCAATTTTCATCCCAATTTTGACTGCCCATTTTGTTTGGAAATTTAATAAACCGAAATTAAAAAACAATGGTGGTTTTTAATATGTTGAAAATCCATCTACTGTGCTGGAAAAATAAAACTTTTCGCACTCTTGATAGATTTCTTGTTCACTGACAGAGGAAAGAAAAGAATAATATAGTATCATAGCACTTAGTAAAAAAGAAAGAAAAAGAATTGCAAAATCGACAAATAGTTGAATAGACGAAAAGTTATAAAAAATAAAAATTGCCACAGTCTACAAAGATTTATCCTTCACTGACCGACAAGAGAAGACATTAAGTAAATTAACCTTTATGTGCATTGTACTAAGTAAATAAAGAAGTTGGAGGGGGTACCAAACTCATATCCCGTGAATAAAATGCCGTAGTCTAAAAGGATTTCTTCTTCACTGTCAGAGGAGAGAAAAGAGTAAGTATAGTATCATAACACTTAGTAAAAAATAAAAATAAATCAAAAAGAAATTTATTGTAAAATCGACAAATAGTTGAATAAAAGAAAAAGTAATTAAAAAAATAAAAACTGTCGCAGTCTAGACCTAAAAGAAAAGAGATTAAGTAACAGATACTACACTGTAATGTTAAGTATACTTTGAAAATTAAAAATGAATAAATAAAAATAAAATGAATTAAACCGTTTTTTATTGTAATAAGTATATGAAGAAATAAAGAGAGAGAGATAGAAAAGGAGAGAGATAGAAAAGGAGCGCGAGACAGAGAGTAGAGGTCCAGGACGTAGTGATCGAATGTTTATGAATGCTAAAAGTTTAAATAAAAAGAAAGGAAAAGAGAAGGAAATACATTATATGCTCAGTGGAAGACGTATCAAGAAGAATTAAAATTCTGCAAAATAGCGTTGTTTTCGATAATTGTAAAGAAAAAAAAGCATAGAAAGGAAATAAATCTGAGGTTGTGCGATTGTTTGAGTAATGTTCGATAAGTATGGATGGTCAAAATCAGAAAAAAAGGTTACCTATGTTGCGTGTGAATTATTACTGGCAGCGTCGTGTATAAAAAGATAGTATGGCCCCCAGAAGATATGTATGAGCAATTGGATGTTTTTAACCGAAGACCTCTGTTTGTTTTGCGCTGTGTTTTGTTTTAAATTGAGTTTGAAGCCTTAAAGGTGTTATACATCTAAATGCCAAAGTGATTACAATAAAGTCTAAAATATTATACGTGTAACAATGGAAGATTCGTAACTGAAATGGATTTACTCGATGAGATTGATGGGTACGTGATGCCATTTTGAATCAATGTACAGTAGAAGTGAATCCGTTAGTTTATTTAATTCTTAAATTACTGGATGAGATGAAGTGTATTGTTAATAGTTGTAAGTAGCGAAAGACAGTAAATAATTTTATGTAATTCGATATTCTGGAACTAGCAAGGAATATGAGGGGGGTTATTATTTGATTTATGAATCCAGTATATTATGTATGAAATTGTTACAATAAAATTAAACATTTACGGTGATCATAGTATAAATTATTTGATGTAATTTATTTACCAGAACTAAATGGGATTGTGGGATTAGAAAAATGTTTGAGATAAAACAGTTTGCGACCATCAGTATGGAGTATGTTTTTGTGAGAGTCTGTGATCGCGGTCTAAAAGTAATATTTATTGTTAAATGGTGAAAAAACTCATAAATGTCTTATAACACGCTCGAGTGAATAAGCTGAATGAGTGGTGGGTTTAGTAGTTTATGATGCATGTGGTTATATTCTTACTCTCGTCAAAGGTACAGGAGAAAAAGGCCTTCATTTTATTTATAAGATATAGTAATTTAAATACATAATCAATAAAGTAGAATAAAAAATAATAGAAAGATAATTAAAAAGTAAATAATAAAAATAATAATTATAAAAGCAAATTAAATGAAGTATATATATATATATATATATATATATATATATATATATATATATATATATATATATATTAGATTTCTTGAATGTGAGATGATATATATAATTATTTCCACAATCAGACAACGCCGCAGCCCACAACCTATGAAAAGAAACAAACCGGAAGTCCTAGACTCGAGTTTCGCCCTCCTTTGGCATTCTTGTATGTGGCGAGGTAGCTCAGTGGCAGAGTACTCGCTTACCATGCAAGTGACTCGGGTTTCGAATCCTGAGTTCGGATGTGTTCTACTGATGAGCCCAAAGGAGGGCGAAACTCGAGTCTAGGACTTCCGGTTTGTTTCTTTTCATAGGTTGTGGGCTGCGGCGTTGTCTGATTGTGGAAATAATTATATATATATATATATATATATATCAACAATAAGATAGGTGTATATGTTTATATATTTAAGATTGACTCCTAAACATGTTAACTGATCATTATTAATTTAAGAACACAGCTGTTATGCGTAAGGAGCAATAATATAAACTGTATTTATTTAATTTAGTTTTATGCAAAAGAGGTAAAAGGGAGGTTGAGGCCTTTCGTAAAAGTTTATATAACTCAAATGTTTGGGAAATTTTAACATCAATTAATAAACTTTCCCCAAATTTCCGTTTCGTCTGAGTATTTGGAAGTGTATTTTGGGGGCATAAACTACAATTTAAAAAGTCAAACATTTAAGATTGTATTAAATTTGATCAATAGTCATTAGACATTAATTAAGCAAAATTATCTCAATTTCTATTTCTTTTTAAGACCATTTTAAGCTTTCAATTTTAGACATTTTACAAATCAAAATCATGTCATGGATTTTGATCAGAATTAGATTAATTATTCCAGCCATAAGGTTTAGTATCATTATATATTGATTTTAATCTTCGTAAGGGGATAAAATATTATGCAAACTGTTCAGTTCGGGAAATTAATTTTCCCGTATTGAGACCGAAATTCTTCTTATATATATATATATATATATATATATATATATATATATATATATATATGTGTGTGTGTGTGTGTGTGTGTATTTTATATTATATACTTAATCGACGAAGTATATGTCGATGCCGGTGTTGCATATTGCATATTGCCTATACCTCCCCTCCAAGTAGAGGCCTAATGTCTCGTAAATCAGAAGAAAACAAAATACGTGTTCGTCATCGAATGCAAATAACATTCTCGAATTTCAAGAAGGATCATTTATTAAATAATTGAGTCGTCTTCTCTTCTCCCGGTGGTGTCGTGGGGGACATTCCGGGCTACGTAATTTATCATCGATTCTTAAGTCATATATTTATACGTGCTGTCTGCTCAACGCTTCCCAACAAACTCTGCACTTTTCTCACCCCATCTCTTTTTGAGCCATGTGACTTCACGTATATTTCTACTCAAATGCCCCGATGACGATTCCCTAAACAATGATTTTGCAAATGGCAATTCTCATTCCTTTTACAATAGTTAATAATAATTGACATCGTTTCTACTATTATTATTTTTCTTCGCTGTTTTCATTTAGTATTAAATAATTATATGTTTTGATACTCATTTTTAAGTTTTCAGTACAGCTATGTTTGAATTTATTTTATGTAGGACCTAATTGCAGGAAAATGTGTATTGATGAGATTTAGAAATGTTTACCTTGATTATAATATCGGGTTAGCACAATAATATTTATATTCCTTCAATTCTTGTTGCTATTCTGACATTTAATTTTTACTGCTAACATACCCAGTGTTTTAGTGTTTTATGTCAGTTACTGACTTTATAAAATGCGTTTTTGCATTATTTCTGCTTTTTCGAAATCTACAGTAAATAGAACCAGGCATATGTTTGATAATTGATGGAGAATGATTGGATTTGAGCTGCATCATTGAATTGCCGTTTTCTTTATTTAAGAGCATATATATTCTTATATAAATTGGTCGAAATATATATGGATTTTGTTGAGTATATGTTATGGTGTGATGTTAATTTACTCTATTTCGGGTGTAGATCGACTCTTCGAGACACTATGAATAGAGTTACGACTAAGTCTTGTGGCAGTCATAGCACAGTCATTGGCGACAGTCATAGCCAAGTATCGAACGCAGACTTTCTGCAACATACTATTTCTGTACTTCTATAAATACACTCTTGTAAATATATCACCGTGTTGTTTTAATTATTATCGGCCCTTCAATGTGACAACAGTATATATTTACCATTTTCTCAAAGTCTACATGAAATTCTTTCATTTCCTTATACATCTCTATATAAACCAATATCATTATTTTTTTAATATACAATCGGAAATAATATATAAAGATGATACTAGATGTAAATAACGTGCAAAAAATTAACCTGATTCTGTCATCTGGGACAACTATAACTGAAACAACTATTACAGATTGCGCAGGTCGATACGCGGATGAAAGTCTCTACTATAACTATTACAGATGAAGCAAGAGGCCTGGTACACAAGGACATTTGTAGGGTTAGTCGTCTCTCGCTACGATTTAACAACATCTGTATAATAGATCTGGGGGATCTGTAACATCTTGAACAATTGGAAGACTCAAATCGGCGATCGCACTCCCTCTGGGCATACTAATCGCCAGGGGCACCGCAGAGGCTTGCATAATGAGTCTATCGACTCGCGGCGGAGACGAGAGAATGCATGCTACCTGTTTTTCTAGTTACAAATTAACTTCGTTTTGGTAAAATCCTCATTAGATTGTGTAGTTGAAATATTTTTAGATTAGGTGAAAGATTTAATGATGTCGGATCGTAAAAGAACATCATGTTTGTTTTTTTTGTTTCTGTTTTTTTTTTTCATGCAGAAGTGGACATTTCTGCGCTTCGTTTAATTATTGGAAGCCAATTTTAAATCCAAATGGAATAGATTGAAACCAAAATTTACAAACAAGTCACGTTTCGTCGAGAAATTGACAATTGTTATTATTCTCTGCACATGTGCAAAGGGGTGGAAAGAATCGAATTTAATTTTCAAGAGATTAATGACTTTTAAAATTGTTATATTTTGAAGGTATAATTAAAGAAGTAAGCGAAATAAATATAAACAGATTTGGTGTTTGTCTGAAACCGAAACTATACAAATAATTCTATATTTGAAACCGATATTGTACCATCGTTCAATGCTCTATTTAGGGAGTTCTATTGAATCTGTTCTGATATCATGAGACCATCTTACAAGACATTATCTTCTCCTGTATTTTGGTGGGGAGGGGTGTGTTTAGTATCTGTTCTGTTCACATGAAACCATCCTGCCGGGTATTAGCCCCTCCTTTGGAGAATAGTGTAGGTCTGTTTAGTTCTAATGAGTAAATCTTCCCAAGTACCACCTCCTCCGTTTTGCGGGGGTGGGGTAACGTACGTCAACAAGAAATTGTCGTAATCAGCTGTTCATTAACAAACTACACACCTACATTATATATACTAATACACATATACGATCGGGGGGGGCATATTATTGCTGGTATATTTACTAACTTTCGTAATATGCATCGACTAGTAATTATGAAGATTAATGGCGCTTTTCATTTGATATTTTAAAATATAAATATTTTTTTAAAAACTTGTCTTGATTTGAGTCATCTATTAATTGACGGCGAAACATCCAAGAAGTTTGTACTGTTATTGAAATTCATTATGTTTTATATAATGGCTGTAACTTCGGTACGTACCAAATACAAATTATGAACACCAATGTAAACGACCTTTTAAATAAATTAATAAAATACTTTTAAAAAATTTAAAATAAACCACAGAGACATCTACACGAACACGGAATACCCGAAATCGTAAGAAATAAAACTATATCTTATAAAAACACTGTAAACACCTACACAAATCATAGAAAATAAAAATGCCCTTTAAATAAAATTAAATAAATCAGAATCAGTAAAACATATTAAACAAACGATAACAGTTCCTTGTGAACATTGATTATCTATTATAGAGGGACACACAGTCAGACAAAGTTTTTTTCTGGTTCGATAAATTGTTTTCCTGTTTGTTTACAGTTTTCTCCAATTTTGGACCGCTAAAATGTGCCGAAGATTCGTTCTGATAATAATAAAAAAGTTTATACTCAACAGACTTTATGTTCAGAGCGTTAAAACCTCTGTATGTACACACACACACACACACACACACACACACACACACACACATATATATATATATATATATATATATAATATTTTTAAAGAACAATAACACTTTGTATTGTTAAAATATATAAAATGTATTTTAATCTAAGCTTTTGAAAACTAACATTTTCTTGTCAAAGCAGAATATTTTTTTCTTTTTCCTTTTCATCGTCAGATGACAATCGACTTTTGGGGTCAGAAAATCACGTGATGTCTTTATTAGCGCGGATACGCTAGTTTGAATCACAAGATTGTGTAAATATTTTTTTCAGACCATAGTGGTTTATGCGTGGCCGCGTTTATTCAGAAACAACGTGATTTTCGGACACCAAAAGTCCATTGCTATCGGACGATAAAAAGGAAAAAGAAAAAAACAATAGGCTGCTTTGACAAGAAAAATGTTAGTTTTCGAAAGTTCATATTAAAATAAATTCTATCTATTTTAACAATACACATTGTTGTGTTTTTTATTTCGAAAAAATATAACACTATTACGAAACAATGGTATGTATGTATGTATACACAGTATACATATATGTATACACACCCCTGCTTATGTATATATATATATATATATATATATATATATATATATATATATATATATATAAATCTTTTTTTTTAGTTTTGCAGTATATAATTCATTTGAAGAATTTACTTTGATCATTCAGCCATTTTTCTTATCTATGGATATCTTTCATCAACTATTGTTACATACGACGATGAACACTTATCTACCTTATTGTTTCTCTATTGATACACACTTTGAAAACCTCTCTTTTATACTTCTATTACATACGCGGATAAACACTCATCTACTGGTGTCTTTATTAATATGCGAATTGATGCTCTGCCAAATGCTAAAGAAAAATGTTATCCATTTTCTATTGATTCTTTTCACTTATTGTCTGGAATGTTGTAAATTATTTATCAATATTTCAGATGGTTTATACTCTTCTTTCAAAAATTAAATTATCCATTGATTTTACCATTTTAATATTATTTAAAAAGAAATATTTGAAGCTGACTATTTCCCAAATCATCTTATTACCTTCTGCAGATAAGAATACTTTCTAAGAAATTCTGTGATTTAAAGAACATACTTGGACTAACTTCTGATGATTTTTGTTGAATGTTAGGAATATAAATATCAAACTATATATGTTTTTTGTTGGTGATTTTATTATTCCATTAATTGCGACAAAATATATGCTGTTTCATTAGCGTCCATAATGAACGCCAACTTTTCAAGCGTCAATGGAATCCAAATGCCTAAGATTTTAAATTCAACCCCAACCGGAAATTGAAGATGCATAAGAGGGAGGGGGACGAAGATGGGGCTCAGCCTATAGCGAGGACAGGAAAGGGAAGGGAAGGGGGGAGACCCCAACAAGTGATATTTCAGAAAGTTGAGTGGGGTGATCTCTAGTGTCTGGGCCATCGTGACCTCAATTCCAACCAGGGTGGAGGGCAGGGTGGGTTTAATTTAATAATGAGAATAAAATTATAATTATAAAGTTATAACTGTCATTTCTGTTGTAATAGATGAGTATCGTGTAGATAAAAATGTTTGATAATTTTAATTTAGGATATTAATTGCTACTTTTGCATTCTATTTTAATATAATTGTTTATGGCTTGTATAATGAGCTCCGTAACGGTAGTGATTTTTTTTGTGATAATATTTTTTTTTAATTGTGATCATATTATACTAAAATTAATACTAGTGAAATTATTATATAAAAGAAGTTTAATGGTGTTACTACATTTAGTATTAATAAAAACAATTATAATAACAATAATAATAATAATGCCAATCATACCTACGATAGTCGCAGTGACAATAATAATAATAATAATAATAATAATAATAATAATAATAATAATAATAATAATAATTATTATTATTATTATTATTATTATTATTATTATTATTATTATTATTATTATTATTATTATTATTATTATTATTATCATGATCCTGTTACTTGTGACGTCATTGGGCGAAATAAGTCTACAAGTGATGGTAGGCTTTTATAGTTCTACTACCAATAATAAGGACTAAGCACCAGTTAATAATTAAGTGTTCAAGATAGTAATCGAAGGATTAAGTAATTGAGATTAGATTAATTTAAGTGATATCAGAGTTAATAGCTATCACAGTTATGGGTTTAGGTGGGAGATGATTTTGGTAGAATTGATAGTATGACTGAGATGCTATTGAGGCTGAGAATTATAGGTAATACTGAGAGATTTGATGTTATTGATGGTTTAGTGGGCTGGTTATATATCTATAGATTCATCGGGACTTGTTGGAGGTGGGGTTGGGTGGTAAATTTGGGTGGGTAGGTAGGGGGTTGTAATGTGTTTTGAAGTAGTGTATAATGGGGGAGGGTTAATGTAATCATTCATTTTTAAATTGTGTTCATTTTTAAATATGTGGGGGGTTGGTGTGGGGTTAAAGTGGGGTATGTGGGTTGCTAAGGAGGTAGAGTCTACTATGTTTACAGTTAATAGACGTCTCTTGTTTTCTATTTAGGAGTTTATTTCTGTCTTTAAAACGGATAATTTCCAGTTTTTCATTTAAACATAATCTACATGGTGAGTTCATTGATTTGCAGGTGCTAGATTTTTTAAAGATTTTCCACTTTATTATGGGAGTTTCTTTTTTTGTTTTTATTTTGTGGTAGTGTAGTGAAAGTCCAGTTCGGCCAGGATGGTCAGGGTTGTTGAAGGAGAGTTTATGGTTGTGGAATATTTCCTTGAAGTTATTACCTGCCATACCAATTTAATAGTTAGTCTGGGATGGGGTTTCGGTTGAGGAGATAGATGCCTCATAGACCACTTGGGTTGATAGGCACTTTTGGTTTAGGGGGCAGTTTGATTTGTTAGTACAGTTACATGTTCTTCTAGGATTTGAGGTTACTGAGGTGTTTAGTATTTTCATGTTGTGCTTTTTTATGATCTTTTCCAGGTTGTCACCACAACAATAACTGAGTTTCAGTGTGTTCTTATTAAACATTTTATTGAGTATGTTGTTATTGGGGAAATGAGTGTTTATTAAGTTCAGGAATTTATTCCCTAATTTGGTTTTAGTTGAATTGTTAAATGGAGGTGTATACCAGATAATTTTCCTATTCCTATTTTTGTTCCCACTAGGGTTATTTTGTGTAGTTGGAATATACTCTATTTTGGTATTTTTATATCCACTCTCCTTTAGTGCTTTATCATAAAAGTTCTTATGTTTATTGAATATATCTATATTGGAGGAGTTGTTGCTAATCCCTTGACTAATTGATTCAGGGATGTGTTTACTTACAGATCTAGGGTGGTTAGATAGTGGGTTGACATATCTTTAGCATAGGGCTCATAAGTATCCCTAGTGAGGTTGAAGGTAATATCGAGGAAGTTTACCTGTTTAACATTTGATGTTATTTCAGCCTTTAGGCCTATTCGTTTCATTTCTTTGAGTATTATATATATTTTGCTTTGAATTTTCATTGAGCACTCTCATAAACCCGGTTTCAACTTCCCTCGGATTTATACCCCCTGGATATTTGTAACAAGTTAATTGTATATATATGTATATATATATATATATATATATATATATATATATATATGATCATTTTCACTCCCTTTTCAACTATATATATATATAATATATTATATCAAACTATTTATATACATATGTAATCATTTTCACTCCTTTTTAAACTAATATATATATATATATATATATATACATATATATATATATATAGAGAGAGAGAGAGAGAGAGAAAATTGAAATATAAGCCATATTAGCAATACAAGATTAATTTTTTTATTTTTTATTTTTTTACATTAATACTATTGATTTCGGAATAAAATTCCTTCTTCAGGGGTGACCAGTATTGAGTCATTTTTTTTTCTTTTCATCAAAAAACAAGAATAAACAGACTTATTTCTTAGTTACTTGATAAACAAACGTAAAAAATAAATAAATAAATAAATAAATTAATCTTGTATTGCTAATATGGCTTATATTTCAATTTTATTAACTAACCCTGCAATACTTTGAAATTTGAACGAGCAACCCACACTTTTTATGACAGCGTGCCAACGCTTCTTTCGTTCGACACCGGATTTGAATCATAACCGCCGATACTACACTGCGTCGTACCAAAGACGTTTGTTTATCAAGTAACAAAGAAATAAGTCTGTTTATTCTTGTTTTTTGATGAAAAGAAAAAAAAAAAAAGAAGATTAATCTTGTATTGCTAATATGGCTTATATTTCAATTTAATTAACTAACCCTGCAATATTTTGAAATTTGAACGAGCAACCCACACTTATATATATATATATATATATATATATATATATATATATATATATATATAAAGAATATGTAGTGGTCTCCTACTAGTAAGCATTGAATATTTGAATTAAAAAGGTAGTTTGAAGCAAAAAATGAATTTATCATGTTTTTAATTAACGAATATCGTCCTCACTAACGGTGCAATAATTTTTTTCTTGTTTAGCGAAATGTTTATCGCTAGTGAAAAGTATATATTTGTAAGTTTTTTAATCGATGGTAACTCAAATGTCGAAGTATGTAAGGAAAAGCACGCGGACGCGCGTTTTGAGATAATAATATGTAGTTGTCCTAAATTTTTGTCGCAATATCGTTCTGATCAGGGATACAAGACATTTTTTTCTTTCTTCTTCTTGAAAAAAAGCGGAAGTATTCTGTTATTTTTAACAATGTTTGGTTAAATGAAAGAATGCTGCCTAAATACACACACACAATATATATATATATATATATATAATGTTTTTTATCATAAATTAGTATCTATGGAAGCCTTAGCACTCTCGTCTAAAAAGTTGTTTACTCTAATGAAATATAAACTGCATAGTATATAAAATTATATTCCTCAAATTTGAGCAAATCTACTATTCTGTTTTGGAACGGAGTAACCATTCCTGTAAGCTTTATTGTACACAGTTTCCACTCTAGCTTAATGTCTTTGATCGCTTTGAAATATTTCGTGGTCTAGCCCCTGGCACCTATGAAACGATCCAAATAAGCATTTGTTTTAATAAATAATTGCTGCACACACCTCATGCCAAGTAGATATACACGGGATGTTCATGTTCTATTGTGGTTATATAAAATCTCTTTCAACAAAGATTAGAATTGTATGGTACATGGAACACTTGAAACTTAGAATGGCAAGAAGAAAAATAATTTAAAAAATGACGCCTATGACGAGGTAATCAATAGTGATTGGCCTTTTGGATAAGATCAAAGTGTAGTATATTTTCTGATACTATACTTCATATATTCTGTCTAGGTCCGTGAAGAAGGACATTATGTTTTTGTCCCAATCTAGAGTTCTCTTTTGGGGGAGATGAATGTTCCTTCATGCTAAAAACAAACCCTGTGTTTAACTCTGTCCTCATTGAGTGACCATGTAATAGGGATTTCTTCTTGACCTTCAGGCTGGGATCAAAGTGTAGTATCTGTTCTGTCCTCGGTCGCTGAGTAAGAGCTACTTCTAGACTAAGACAGTTATTTATTTGTGCCCCAACCCTGAGTGGCCATTTTTGAGGTGTTGGATTTTCTCAACAGTAACAAGCGACCTAATGTCTAACTCTGCCCTCGTGAGGAGAAAAGTAAATAGGAATTGTTAATGGTGTGGAGTTAGACATAAAATAATCAGAATGTTCTCAAATCTAGAGAATTTACTTAATTATTGCTTAAATTCTATTAAAATGGTAGGTAAAAAGAATAGTATCCGTTCTGATACTATACTTTATATGTTCTGTACTAGGGCAGTGAAGTAGAAAATTATTACTTTTGTCCCAATCCACAATGCTCCTTTTTGGGGTGATAGATTTTTCCATACGATAGAAAACGACCTTGTGTCGAAGTCTACCCTTGTGGGGAGTAAATAGGAACTAGGTAGTCATTTAAGATATTACAAATCATGCACATGTACAGACATTAATCGCCTAGTCAAGAGAATTGGTTATTTTTCTATACGACGCATAAGCCACTATATTTAATTACATCTGAGGGGAACGTCTGATACTTAAAAACATATGATTTTAAATATAATGGTCACACATAAACCATGACATGTTTTATAATGAATACATTTATTTTGAACATGAAAATCAACGGATGAATAGACACAAAAATAGTGCTATCAATTCGTAAAAAGTCTAACCATTACTGGCAAGTCCAATCCATAGTTCCAGTCATTATAAAAACGACAGAATTTCATTTTAAATCTAGCCAGTGATTCACAATGAGTGTTTTAGATACTGCATAAAAATTGTTTTGCACATGATTTTGTTTGATTTGCGTTATATTTTCAGATTACTCAGGTGTTTTCTTGTGATAAGTAAGGTCAGAAAGGTTCCTGCAAGCCTTCTGTATTTCATCGCTATATAATATAGATTATACCGGAAACCGGCGGGAAGAACAGGCCGGCGGATTTTTGTCTGTCGCTGAACATCAGAAAGACGTAATATTTAAACCCTATAAAAACGAATATGGCACCATCCCAGCTGACGGAGAGAATCTTTCACGAACGCACGCCTTCAAATATCTCGGTTTGACACAGCGATGACGGCAACATCCTTAACAAAGTTGTTGCGCGCATCCGTGCGATGTGAATCAAGTAGCGCACCGCCACCGGCATCCCTTGTGACCGCTATATCAGCGAGTGTCTGTTGTGAAAGCCGTCGCTTTGTATAGCCTCGAGTACTTGCCGACAACGAGGAAGGCAGAGCGAAGAATCACTGTTATTGAAACCAAAATGCTCCGCTGGATGTCTGAAATTACACAGAAATGAGGACCCCCGAAAGCGGTTCGACATTACGCCGATTGAAGGCAAGATGAGGGAATGACGGCTCAGATAGTTTGAACATGTGCTGACGGCCAACAACGACACCGTCGCGAAACTTGTCTTTGTATTAGATGTCGGCAAAAAGCGAGCGAGAGAAAGACGGATGAGGAGATTGGCAGATACCCTGCACAAAAATCTCTGTAAAACCGGCCTTCACCCGGACAAAGCCTGAAGAAGAAGAAGAAGGAGAAGAAGATACCGGAAACCCACAATTACCAGAATTCTCTCTTAAGTAAACGAAGTCTATGGATGAACAAAATATGGGAACCAATAACTAAGAAAGAAAGAAAAGATCCTCACAGAATTTGAAATAATCATGCTAATACTCAAAATAACGTATTAATTTATTATTATACTAAATGTGAGCTAATCAACGTTAGTTTTTCTAAGCCTCTTTTTCTATATACTTTAATAAGAAAAAAGGCATGCTAAAATATATATAATTTAGTGCTGAGATTGAGTTATGTTTGAAAGAAATCATTTTTAAAGTGTTTATTTTGCTGTAATTTATAATTAAATAAACAAATAACCCATCTCTCTTAGATATCTATGTATTTCCATCGCCAACTATAACTCTATGTTGATTAAACCACTCTCTAATATTTCTTAATGTCTCTGTAAGCATTTGAAAAAAGGTTGAGTGTATTTTCTTATCGACGTGGCCATCTTACTTACACACGTAATTGTACATACCACAAAAACGTATGTAAATTAGATGAAAAAATAATTAGTCTCCAGTTCTATGTTATCCATAACGATAATATTGAAGTAAAGAGACTGATTTCTTTTTATTATTACAGAAGAATATCTTAATAGATATGTCGCAGTTTATGAATGTTCGCATGAAATCCAAGTTGAATAAATAGTGGTAATGAGTGTGACCTAACGGGTCACAAGTACGTCTGGTTAGAATAGATAAGCATAACATAGATATGAGGAATACGGTTAAATAATCATAGAAGACATTAGATTGATACATCCTCTGAAAATATTGTCCTACCACGACACAAAGTCCAGTAGATGAACTATTCTAGAGCGATACTTTTATTATAAACCTAATGTCTTAGATGATAATTTACCTATCCTCATATGATATATTTTTGTTGTGGACGTGATGACTCAGAACCTGAATCGAATGATCGAAATATTCTAGACTTACCTTATAGCCCCATGAAAGGGGTCATCTCTGTCTGGCATGCAGAACCTGGATATGAGAAAGAACAAGTGCACGCCAGAACGAGAGAGTTTATACTTATCAACCACATGTTATCGGCATGCTTTGCCATCCGTAGAAGACAAGGATAATAGAAGATTGTTAGTTGCGTTTTAGTACTCGAAGGGTTGAGATCATTCAGCGATAGCGATCGGCATTGAAAACGGTGTTGTTGGGGAAAAGTATTGCACGTTAAAACGTTCCGGTAGCGAGTACATTGTTCTCGTATTCAATTTAATTCAATAAATTTGACAAAAAATAAAACAAGCATGCTTTAGTTGCTATATGGAGAAAGGGTGGTAGAAATTTACACATAAAAGGACACAGTAGCCCAGCACCTGTCCAAATTCACTTTGAATTGCTGCGTTGTTGGCGCATTTATTACCTCTCTTGGAAGTGATTGAGAACGCGACCCAATCCGGTTCAATCGAAATCGGCGGTGAAATAGTAAATCCTGGAGTATATCGTAATAACCGTTGAGGAGATAGTAGGCCACAATGAAATTACCGCGTAATCGTCGGTGCTCAAGGGAGAAAAAATGGAGTTTCTTGAGTCGGCTTTCATGTTGTTGTAGGAGAAAAGTCTACTACGTGATGAAGATATAGTGGAAACACGTTCTGCAATGAATACGGTGTCACCTGACACAAGTATACCCCGTAACAAAGTTCCTGTGTCGAGCACGTTGTGTCCATCAATAGAGACCACTTTCTCCTTCATTTTTTACTTTTCTTTTATTCCTCAAGTATTGTAATTAATCATTTCTTGTTATTATTATTATTGGTTAAGAGATATTCCACAGTAAATTCTAGCTATCAGAATACGTGTCACTTAACTGTGTAGACCATATTTAGAAATCAATGCATTATGTTAATTGGTTTGCCGGATCAAACATGGTCTTAGGAGGAGGTCTACACTCTCTTGGCGCTCTTGTTCTGATTAAGTCTTAATAATTTCCGTAATAGCTTTAATACTGCGATACAATTATATTGAATTTTAGCTGTAATTCAATCAATAAAGTAGGTTATCTCTCTATCTTCTCTATTTCTCCCCCACTCTCTCCCTCTCTCTCTCTCTCGCTATCTCTTTCTATCTCTTTCTATCTCTCTCTATCTATCTCGCCTGCCTGTCTGTCTAAACCTACACTATTTTACTGACTCAATCGGTAACACTCATTAATCGAAAAAAGGTGTAGATTGGTATATAGATTCAGTGAGCGAGAAAGTGAATACGGAAATACAAATGGTGGATTTTTCTATATGTCTGGCCGTTCGCATCATCTCTTTTATAAATAGGAAAAGCAATAAACTGTCCACGCGATAAACGTAAACATTAAGCAAATATAGAATAAAACAAATAATTGTTCGCACAAATTTGTTTTTATTTAAAACATTTTTTTTAGCTTTCGAAACTGTAATTGAAAACGCGCTTCTTCCTTTTAATATGTGCGATTTTAATTGCAACAATTCGAATCAGAAGAGGATTGCTTCGATGTAAATTGCTTCGTTTTCCTGTTATTTGCGATAACTTACTCACGTATGGTCTATAGACGCACACTCGTATATATATATATATATATATATATATATATATATGTATATATATATATATATATATATATGTATATATGTATATATATATATATATGTATATATGTATATATATATATAATATATATATATATATATGTATATATGTATATATATATATATATATATATATATATGTGTGTGGGGGGGGGGGTGCAAGAGAGCCAGCGATAAAAAGAAATAGAAAAAGAGAATGAAAGGAAGATAACGATAGAGAAAGATGGAAAGAGAGATGAGATGGGAAGATCAATCAGTAAACAAATGACGAAAAGTGTTTTTTGACTCAACAAATAATTATTACAGCTCACTTACTTCATTGGCAATTGATAATCACACAGATACTGCATACACTCATACACACACACACACACACACATATATATATATATATACATACATATATATGGGTATAGAGAGGGTATAAGTATATATATATATATATATACATATATATATACATATATATATGCGTGTATATATATGTAACTACTTACATATCTATATATATATATTTATATACATGTATGCATATATATACACATGTATATATGTATATATATGAAATATATCTATGCAAATTTCTATGTTTTATATATACATATATATATATATGTTAAATTATAACTATTTATATACATATATGCAGACATGAATATATGTTAATATATATGTATATATACGTATATGTATATTTATTCATTTATTTATTTAAATAATGGCAGCAAAAAAATCGGTATTTGCTAAAGTAAAATGTCCATGAACATATATGTGTAAGATATGTATGGATTCAACATGCGAGAAAGTTTACATAAAAGTGACCAGTGTGTAATATGCGTAAGCAGTCTGTCCTCAGAAATTAATTTGTTTTTTCCGGTCATTAATTCAACTCCCACATACCTCAAGTGTACTATGCACTCAGATGATCTCTTCCGGCCACCACTTCAATACACATAAGGCAATTTCTATCAAACATATTCATGATACTAAACTTTGACGTCTCACAGAATCCTGTCTGATCCTATGTCATAAGAACACCATTGCCCAAAGACAAGGTTTCTATAACATTTCCATTCCTTCTGCTAGATCGATTCTATATGAGATGAATTCAAATGAATATGACGCTGGTTAACTTTTAACCCTTGTTTCTCTTCTTCTTCCTCCTCCTCCTCCTCCTCCTCCTCCTCCTCCCCTGCTTCCTCCTCCTCCCTTGTTTCGAATCCCGACGTCAACAGCTTCAAATTACTACTAACCCTATTAGACTTTTGACGTTTTCAATCCGACTTTGGATTTCAATCAGCAGGCGATATCCAAGCACTGATTTTTTATCTCTCTCTTTTTCTTCTTTAGTAGCTTTCGACAGTCAAATGTCGATTTTACTCTTTCTTACTTTTGCTCTCGCTTCTTCTTCTTCTTCTTCTTCTTCTTCTTCTTCTTCTTCTTCTTTTTCTTCTTCTTCAACTGACGTTCTAAAGACACTGGTTGATTGGTCTCTCTTTCCTCTTCTTCCTCGTCTTCATCTTCTTTTTCTTTCTCTTTTCATAACATTCCTCGCGTCCCTACTCCCCCTTTTTGTTGTTCTCTGCACGTGATATTTTCTTCCAATCGCATTCTTTGTATAAATTTGAAAACTTTTCTATTTTGAAATAAAGTTTACCAACCGAACGAAAATGGTCGTATCTTAACGACCGAGATATTTCGGTAGACCTTTACAACATGAGATTTTGAGTTTATTATTGTTAGTTGTTGAATTGCTTATTATTTATTCCATTTTATTTTTACATATATATATGTATATATATATATATATATATATATATATATATATATATATATATATATATATAAAGAGATAAATGAATCAAAATAATATATATATTTATGTATATATATATATGCATATGTATATATACATGTATGTGTATATATATATATGTATATTGTGTGTATTTAGGCAGCATATTTTCATTTAAGCAAACTTTATTAAATAACACGGAGTGGTTTTGTTTGATGCGACTTTTTTTATTTTTTCAATTTTCCGAATTGTCCATCTAATGTGTCGGTCAAATTGATGTAAATATGATCCATGGGGTTCTTGCTCCATTCATTTTTCTTTTTTGCAAGTACTTTCGATTTGAATCGTCAAATCATCTTCAGGCGGTATTAGTTTTAGTGTCTTTACAAATTATGACTTTACTGTTGTGCTCATTTTTTAATTATAACGGCAAGTAGTTTATAACTTGAAAAGGCGTCTGTAAAGTTGAAATGTACTTGAGAGCGTGATGACGTTCTACACATATGAGAGATTTAAAAGTTTGACTGTTTACACCGTTAAGAAATTGATGACGTTAAAGAAAGTGCATATAATTCAAACGCATAACTACCTAATGGCTAAGAATTTGGTAATGTTAATTATTATGCTAGACACTTTAAAATGTGACAACTAGTTTCATAATTGACATTATTAATTGTGGGATGTTTAGTTTTTATGTAGAGGGCTTGGAGTATTTTTAATTTTTTGATATTGGTATATATATTTATATATGTATATATATGTATATATATGTATATGTATATATATATATATGTATATATATGTATGTATATATATATGTATATGTATATATATGTATATATATGTATATATACATGTATATATGTATATATATGTATATATACATGTATATATGTATATATATGTATATATATGTATATGTATATATATGTATATATATGTATATAGATGTATATATATATGTATATACACATATCTACATATATTTATATGTATATATATATATGTATATATATATCTATATATATGTATATGCATATATATATATGCATATATATATATATGTATATATATGTACATATGTATATACACACACATATACATATATATATATATTTATCAACATATATATCTATATATATGTATATATGTATGTATATATATGTATATATCTATGTATATATATATGTATATGTATATATATGTATATATGTATATATATATAGGTATACATATATAGGTATCCATATATATAGGTATATATATATCTATATATGTATATATAGGTATATATATATCTATATATATGTATATATATGTATATATATAGGTATATATATATGTATATATATATATTTATATATATATGTGTATATATATGTATATATATATTTATATATATATATATGTGTGTACATATATATATATATATATATGTATATATATGTATATATATAAATGTGTGTGTCTGTGTGTGCGTGTGTATATATGAGAGATAGAGAGTGTATGTGTGTATATAGTAATTACAGAGGAAAGCCTACAGGTTGAACAAATATTTTATTCGTCTAATTTTTTTCTTTCAAATTAACTCAGATAATTCGTGTGATAATTCTATTGAAATAGTTGTTTTCTTCTAAGAATTCTATCACCGCCAAAAGCTTTTGTTAGTCCATATGATGAGACATCTGATACCAGTGTGCATAGTTGGTAGTGGTCTGCCATCCAGTTTCGATGTTTTTGCTATGTTTAGCCATACTGATATGTTGTGATACGACACATATATCTACATATATTTATATGTATATATATATATATACGAGTAGTAGGAGTAGTAGTAGTAGTAGTATCAGTAGTATCTGTAGTAGTAGTAATAGTAGTAGTAGTAGATCTATAACAAATAAGTACTTCACCTGATGATTTCCTGTGGGGATGAAACATTAACGCCTCTGTGTAGCTTAATTGTTATATATATTTTTTCATACTATGTATAAATATGTATAATTTTAGAAAAGTCTAAGATATTGAACTAAAATAATTCAAAAGTTATCCTTACTGAATTCCTATGCGTTTTTTTAAGACAAAAATATATTATATCAAGTCTCAAGGATATAGTTCAAACTGCAGTTAAAGTTAAGCTCAATGATCAATAGTTTGTATCAATCAGAGCTAAAGAAATAAACAAGAATAGAAACTTTCAAACTACATGCATAGAAAAGGGTTCACATATGACCAGCAGCCACCCTCCGGGGTGGCTATTTCATACCAAAATCAGACTGAGAGAATTTTGAGCACGCTGCGGCTGGCGTGGCCTTATTTGCCGGTCTAAGGTATGGTCCTGTGCAACACTAGAAAGTCCACCTTCTTAGGCTGTACGTTCTCGCTCTATTATAATGAATTAGTTTATTACTAATCGCTCGAGGCTCCGCTACATTGGAATGCTGACGAGGCTCTTTTTGTTCGGACAGAGTGCTCTTCCTCTAAAGAGCTGGCTTTTCAAATCCCTATTTTCCTGACCTTGTGTCTAATGTTCCCGCCGTGGGAGGGAGATAAATAAAATGGCCACACAATGCACTCAGTCGGAAATATTCTTCAAAAAAAAAAAAACTATCGTAGAAATATTAATAATTTATAGTTTATAAATTAAAATTTAATGCTATTGGATACCTATTGAAAGTGGATATAATTTATAAAATTTATAAGTAAAATACAAATTTAAAGATAAATTTAAGTTTAAGTTAATTAAACAATGGTAGACTTTTCATTAAAATATGTGTCCCCATTTACTTTTCTCCTCATATCGTCAAAGTCAGACACAAGGTCAGCTTCTTACAAATATTGACACTGGACTGGGACGAGAATAAAAAAATGAAATATAAAATATAAATAAAGCTAGAATAAAATTTAAGATTAAAATCACAAGTTAAAATTAAAATCAAAATTAAAAATTGCCTTAAGTAGGAAGCATTTTTCATTTTTCAACTAGAACCAAACACTTGAAACATAGTATAAGAACATATACTCTACTTTCAGTTTAGTCAACGTTATATAATCTTTAAACACATTAGGGATATTAATTTTATAATAGGTTTCTATTATTCAATTATTTATTGTTTTATTCTTAATAAAAATAAAACAATTAATAATTGAATTTGGTAACGCTTATATTATTACTATGCTAGACACTTTAAAATATTATGACTAGTTTCGTAATTCACATTATTGATTGTGGGATGTTTAGTTTTTATGTAGAG
Source organism: Sepiola atlantica (assembly GCA_963556195.1). Classification (NCBI taxonomy): domain Eukaryota; kingdom Metazoa; phylum Mollusca; class Cephalopoda; order Sepiida; family Sepiolidae; genus Sepiola; species Sepiola atlantica. The sequence continues at coordinate 196,674,891 of OY744521.1, read as the reverse complement.
GGCTTCAAGAAGTTTTTATCTTTTCGTGGTAGTATCGTGGTGTATTATTTTAGTATTGTTAACTAGTAGGTGTCTATATTGTGAAGGGGGCAGTCATGTTTTTTTAGGTGTTGCCCAATTCTTAGCCATTAAGCAATTATACGTTTGAATCTTGAACGCGCTCAGAACGTAATCACGCTCTCATGTAACATCTCAATATTATAGACGCTCATTTTAAGTTGTAAATTACTGCCGGTCATAATAATAAAAAAACTCAACAGTAAATACTTATTTTTTAAGAAACCAAAATTAACACGGCCTGAAGATGATTTGACGAATTAATTCGAAGTACTCGCAGAAAAAGAAAGAAAATGGAACAAGAAACACATGGAACTTACACACAGCAATTTGACCGAAACACTAAAGGGACCATTCGGAAAATTGATAAATAAGTCTCATCAAGCAAAAACACTCCGTGTTATTTAATAATGTTTGCCTATATATATATATATATATATATATATATATATATATATATATATATATATATATATAATGGAGTTGATTTTCCGCTCCTAACCCAGTTAGACTAGACTATAAAGCTAATGTATCAAACGCATCGAAACACATCGCTTCAGTCGCCTAATATCTTCGACTGTGTTTCCCGAAAATATGAATTATTTTTATAAGCTAAACCAAAACATTATTTTTATTCCGCACTGTAAGCCTCTCTTAACTAATTGAATCAAAGAGAGGGTGGCATGCCAATTTCTCTCGCTGTATATCTTACCCTCCTCAAACACCGTTTACCAATTACTTCACAAGGAACTCTAATCAAGGTGCACCGTTTCAGAATGTTAAAACATCCAGTCACAGCAGAGTTTACATAGATATTACACATCAAATCCTTCGCCATAACACTACGTCATATTTTTAAAAAAAATCTTCGATAAGAAACTAGTTAAGTATTATTTTTATTCCCAACAAATAAACACATATAGTGTCTTGTTTTACTTCTCGCTTTCGTAATGATTACAATGTAGGTTTATTTTACGTATTAATGAATTTTAATACTATTTTTATTTTTATTTAAATAAATCGTAGAGAAATGTGTGCAGGTAAATGACACATTCGATGCGTGACATACCGTGCACATGTTCATCAGACAGTACTAGTTTTTGGCGGTGATAGAATTATTGGTAGAAAACAACTATTTCAAAGGAATTATCACATTTAAAAAAAGATAGCAATAACAATTCGCTTAAAAACTAAACAAAACCAAGACTTTGTAATAAAAAAATAAAAATAATTCCACGTTTTATTTATTTACAAAAAACATCTTGCTACTTCTACAGAATTTGAACCCAACTATTTTCTTTTTGTCTGTGTCTTGCTTTTATTTTTGGAACATTAAAATAACCCTATTCTGAGTTTGAAGTTTAGTTTGGCAAAAGTCTGTTTGGTTCGGTACAAATTGTGTAGAAAAACTTAAATGCACCAAGTTTATTATATTTTATAAAGTAACAACATGAATAAAAATTGATGCAGTTTACAACGATTTGCTTTCGATGAGCGAGGAGAGAATAGATAATAGATCGAGCAAATATCCCGACCCGACAGAAGTACACTTTTTCATAATCGCTCATTGAAGGAGATATCCTTCTACACTGTGGCAATTTCTATTTTTGTTACATTTGGAAATAATCATTTTCTTGGGTGCCTAGATTTTCCACAATTCAAAAGCGACAATTGTTTCTTTACAAAAAAACCTATCCGTTGTGACCTATTTGCGTTCGTTTGGCTGTTTACACATTTTATTTCATTCTTTTACATTTCTCCCGGGCAACGCCGGGCGACGGGTACCCGCTAGTATATATAAAAGTCTTGGAAACGATCGTACGCCGAATTACTATTCGGCGTACAATCGTTTCCATGACGTTTTGAAAATATTTTATTGTTCGTTATTTTTGTTGATTCCAAAACATCTTCTCCAGCCCCTTTTATAATATTACATACAGAAGTCTCTTGAGAAAAAACATCAGATTTCAGTACTAAAAGTAAACATTTGTGAAACAGTAAATGGCAACAAATTTAATAACAAATCAAACATTTAAATCATTCAGAGCATTCACCATACAGGTTAGATCGAGAAAGGTAAATTACATTGGAGAAAAAATACATAAATGAAAAGAAAATACATCAATAAATAAATAAAATAAAAAATAGAAATATTAACAATCGTTATATTAAACAATATTAAGAACAATAAGAAATTACTGATGATAACTATAGTTAGAATGAAATAAAATAAAATAACGGGAATCAATTTCCAAAAACAAAATGAAGCTCAATAATCAAACTTTTAAATAGTTATTTCAAAATTTGTAATAGATTAATGAATAAATATAATGGCAGATTAGAGTTCTATCATACTCTGATCTGTATCTAATATAAGTTTCGAAGCAATGAAAAGCTAACACGTTGAGAATTCGAAACACACTTTAGGAGAATGTAAAAGATACTTGAACAAATTTAGATAATGACACAAAAATCCCGTTATCCGCGTTTGTTGGTAAATTAAAACCGTAGACCATCAAAGCGGGACTTCATGCAAAACGTCTTGAAATGTCAAGATAACAACACTAAACGGTAATGGGGAAATGGGGAAATGGATTTTTAATCTCAGAAAACTTAAATTCGAATGTTCAGAAAACCCCAGCGAAATATACGTACGGCGGCCCATTACGTAAACAACTTGAGTGTTGTTGTGTATATGACACGTAGTAGTAGTAGTAATAGTAGTAAGCGGAGGAGGTGGAGGAGGAGGAGAATGAGGTGGAGGAAGAGGCGTCGTAGTAATCTTGTCCTCTTTATTTTCCTCTTTCTATTTTATTCTTTTTCTCTTTCTATTGATTTTTTAATAACAACGGTCGTAAATGACAGCTCAAACTCAGCTTCTGTGTAACAATTCTTTTAGTTATTTCTTATGCGTATGTAGTATATGGTATACATACATTATATTCAATACTTATTAATTAATTATTTAATTAATAACATCTATACTAACCAACAGTATTCATTTGACGTCTATTTGAAAATATTATAAAACAATGAGACACAGCAAATAAATATTCATATCGACATAGCATCAGGAAAATGTCTCTTTATTATAATACATCACATTATCTGTTTGTATGTATACGTCACTTTTTACACCCATTTTGAAAAAAAAAAATGAGATCGTCCGATTGCCAAAGATGAAATTTCAAAACAGTAATTGATGATGATCTTGGTTGATATCTTATACTAATTAGAGCTCGTTCGGACACCTATACCGAGAGAGAGAGAGAGAGAGAGAGGGGGAGAGAGAGGGGAGAGGGGAGAGGGGGGGGCTAGCAACTGTGCGAAAGGGGTTGTAGGGAAAAGAAGAGATTACGCCATACACTAAATTTAAAAGTCGATTGTCATATGTTGGCAAGCTTGTTCCAGTTATCGGCCGATAAGATATATTCAACCCGAAGAAGAACGAAAACGACAACCTGTGTCGTCACCATCGAGGGTCTAAGCTACACACGTGTGTCTGACTCTAAATCATCTCTATGCTCACGTATCCACCTCTGCCTCTATGAGATCAGATATTGGCTTGGACTAAACAGCCACATAAGGACCCATTGACTACAGAGTTTGAATGCCTATTAGACAGCATCCTCGAATGTCTTCGGTCTCTCTGTACAGGAGTTTGTTAGGACACCCTTACATTAGGATACTTGTTACAGTGGTGTTTAAATTGTTGTGAATAACATATCCTTGTTTGTTTAATTCATACATTTATATAATTCAAAGTTGATTTTAAACTCTCTTTCTCTAGGGAACGAAGAGTGAGCGCGAATCAAAAAGCAACAAGAACATAAGTTAGTCATAGTACTGCATAGATGCGTTTGACAATGTAAGGATTTGTGTCCCGATTCTCTATATTGTATGAAATATTCCCGAAGTTATACTATGGAAACGTTGATAACTCAAAAACTATTTATCTGATCGGACTGGAATTTTGCCTGGTGGTTAATGTTATCAAATAGCACAATATGCATACATCAAATTTGTAAGGACCGGAAATTGAAATGTGGTCTGAATATAAGATGCGAGACTTCATTGACTACAATATGGTCCAAGTAGTGAGTCTCTACGATGAACAGACCCGTAGTTATCGCCAAAAGAATCACAGTCACTTTTTTCGTGACATTCCGAAATTAAATATCAGTTCTTAGTAAGATTATTCTTAGTAAGATTATTAGTAAGATTATTCTTAGTAAGATTATTCTTAGTAAGATTATTAGTAAGATTATTCTTAGTAAGATTATTCTTAGTAAGATTATTAGTAAGATTATTCTTAGTAAGATTATTCTTAGTAAGATTATTCTTAGTAAGATTATGACCGATATCTTTGATGACGTTTGCTGGTGCTTGGTAACATGATGTGGACATAGACTGTAAACAAGTATATTGACAATCAAAATTCACTGAAAATATTACCTCAGTCTTTGTGGAGGTAAAAATGTGCGTAACAAACTCTATATATCTATCGATTTTTACATGAATATTCAACATTATTCAGCCGACAAAGGGGATGTTGATTTCCAAGAGTAACGCCACTGCGGCTTTTATAAGCAGCGAAGAGTCAGCGGCTTTGTAACATTCTCCTCCCGTCATTCCGATTTGGTAAATAAATGGGCAATATTAGATGTCTTGGCGGAAACGTCGTCTGCCATGAGACGAATAAAATGCTTAATACAAAACGAAACAAAGATGGCGTCCCCATAAAATTAGTTTCTGTTTTTACATCTGGCACATAAAACAAATGTGTCAAATCTCCGGTTTTTAAGTGGCGAATAAAAGGATAATCTCTGAAGGCGCCGCTTTCATATCAAACATTTGAAACATGAAATATGAACGCATAATGTGCTTCAGTGGGAGAGAATGAGTAAATAAAAATAGAGAGAAGTGTAGCCAATTATTTGTATGTGTTTACTAAAGTGGGATGTTTCAAACATAAACGTGAAATATCAACAGAAAATTCTATTTTGAATTTAAATGTGACGGAGCCAACGAACGAGAGAGCCAGCGATCGAAGGATAACGTTTCTTAGGTGCATTTGAAAATTGTAATTATATATATATATATATATATATATATATATATACTAGAAGTATCCCCACCCCAAGACAGGTAAAAGAGGAAAAGAACCGTTTTGCACTATTTTATACTAAACCTTATGGCTAGAATCATTATTCTAATGTTTATCATAATCCATAACTTGCTTTTGATTTTAGTAAAATGTCTAAAATTTAAGGCTTACGCTTAAGAAGTCTTAAGAAGAAATTGACATTCAGAATATCTTGCTTACTTGATGTCTAATGACTATAAATAAAAAGTAATTCAAATCTGAAATATTTGAATATTTAAATGGATAGTTGTACTTATATTATACCCCAACAATACTCAACAGAACCCTATGTTTGAGGGATATTTATTAACTGTTTTTTATACTTATTTTCAGAAAAATCGGAGATATCTAAATTTTTACGAAGAGCTTCCGCCTGATTTTTACCCCTTTGTGTAAAACTAAATTTAACTAATTATAATCCACATTAACACTCCTTACACCTAACAGCTCTGTTCAAAAATTCATTATGATCCGTTAAGTAGTTAGGGAGTAAATCCTGTACATATACATATTTACACATTTACAAATAACAAACTTCATAATTAAGGGATAGTATGTCTTTAATCTCAATATATTAGTCACCGTATTCACCCTGTAAGTAATGTTTTTTTGTATATCCGAGTTTAATCTGATATTAAACTAATAGAGATTATTTCAACAGTGTAAATAGCATAAGGATTTATATAATGACAATTATTGTTTTAATAACATTATTTTAAATAAGAGGTAAAAACAGAAAAGAAATTAAGTAAGTAGTGACGTAGTTTCTGTTACAGACACATGATCTCCATTATAACAAGATATGATATAAAAGAATGGTATGTACCTTACGTATGCATTTAAAAGCTGTCTTCTCATGGCTGTTTGGCTTTTGACAAGCCGTTAAGAAACTTCATTTACGATCATGTAACTATCTTTCGGTTCTTGTTAAATGAACGGATATCATCATTGAAGCATTTTATTCTCTGAGATTTTGACTGTGCAGGCAGCAATCGGTAACGGTTTATGCTTAAACAATGGCTAAGTATCTGCAATTTCCACCGCTGAAGGGTGAGCAAATCCCAATAATCAGACTATCGCGTGAAGCGTTTAACAAACTGAACGTCAACGATGCGGGAGATTCGCCGATTAAATATTTCAAGTCAATAATTGCGATTTCATTATCTACCGCCATTTTAATTCAAGAGATATAGCTAAACTAAACTACGTATCAAAGTTGTATTCATGTGATAAACTTCTTTCAAACGTGTTTCGTGATGTTGGAGATGAGGATTGATGATGTGTATTAGTTGGATTATACGGACTATTGCTCTGATTGAAAAGTCGGGTATGTATGAGCATATATAGAGAGTAAGGGAAACCATCTGCCCTAATGGGACGAAGTACAAATTATAGATAGAGAAGAAAGACGTCCCAAAGAAGCACCGCATATGTTCGGCGATACAGACCTTCTAAGTAAACCCCGTATAGAATTTAATACAATATATGCACCATTATTTATAAATGATAGACGTTTATTGACTGACATAAATAAGTTTATTTCACATGACTTTCGTATGACTGTTTATGTCGACTTCATCGGTTATTGCGTCGGATTTGGAATTTATAAAAAACAACTCTCGTTCCGGAGTTCGAATCGTGCGACCGGCTTGAATAGTTATCTCTACACTGATGATTCCACAAGGATGCAAAGTATACGTATGCAGATAATAATTAAATATTTATTATTAAATAATTATATATATATATAGTCTTATTACTATATATATATATATATATATATATATATATATATATATATATATATATATATATACAATTGCGAATTAATTAAGACTTCTAAACGGCCATGGCAAATGACACGAAAGCAAGCAACCCCTGTGTACTATTAAATGATAGATTCCGTCTGAAATTCCGTACAGATTCCCAAGTTCGAACAGACGCAGCCGGAGAAGGTTGGAGGTTACATCAGCGAAAAATTGTGAAAAAGCTGTCTAAATAATTCAAATTCTTTCAAACATAATAGTTCGTTTTTTTCAAAAGAGGTTATACCCTCCACCCTTGAGTTTAATACCAGCAAAATGAAGAAGAACAACAGGAAAAAAGTCCTGCTTTGGAAAATAAATTATTTCATCGAAAGTCTTACCTTAAAAAAATAAATAAATGATTTTATTCATTTTAAATTTGCATCATTGTTTAGGTTTTCAATTTCTGATATACAAAATATTCGTACACATGGATGAATTTTCATAAGATGTGACCAATTTCTCTATTCAAATACGCGTAACCAACACAGCCGATCGCCCGGATTTTACTTTAGATTGAAACTGGTTAATACCAGCAAAGCGGAGGGGAAAAAAGAGATAAAAATCTTGCTTTGAAAATGGTTATATTTCTCGAAAGTCTTTATTCATTTTAAAATTGCATCATTATCTTGGTTTTCAATTCCTGATATAAATCGTTTTATTGATTAATTCAATTCGCTATCCTCCTTCTGCTCTTTCTGCTCCGAATGGTCCCATCAGTCGGAATGAATCTCTTGTACTGAAATCTGATGATTCTTTTCATTACACTTCTGTACGCGATGTTATAAATGGCTCAGACGAGGTAACGTTTTCGTATTGTAAAAGAATAACAACAAATTATGAACAATAAAATATTTCCAAAAAGTCTTGGAAACGATCGTACGTCGAATGTTCGTTGGGTTTGAATTTCTGGAAAAATGCTAAAATTATTTTGATTTCAACTAACATTATATATATATATATATATATATATATATATATATATATATATATATATATTAACCTTATTTAAGGTTTGACTTTCTTTTAATGCAAATATGTTACTTTTAACTATCACTAAAACCCCACAACGTTGCTTACCTCGTGAGATCAACTTTATACATATTTTTTTTCTTTTTCCGCATCTATTGACTAAAACGATTTTAATCTAATAAGTTAGTTTATCTCTCCTATTTGCTTTTATTGTTGTTGGCTTATATCTTCTGTGTCGTAAAATATTTTTAATGGTTTTTAAAATGTTTGTTTTGATATGAAAGCGATTTAATTTGTTTCTTTATTTCATTTCATTTAATGATCGAAAAAGGACGAAACGTATACGTACATAGATAATAAACAATAACAAATATTTTATATTTATCGCTCCTCGTAAAATAAGTAGAGCACTCTAATGGTAGTACAAACACAGCATGACGTCACTAGCTTTATAATGCATCATTCCTTCTTTAATAGATGTAGAATGCCTGGACATCAAGCCGCTTTTAAATGTGTTAAATTATCATTGTTTTATCGGCTATTCAAATATTGGCTGCACGGTTAACGACGTTGGATTTAAGTTGAAAAATACTTGTAATCCAGGGTTTCGAATCGTACGGCCGGTAGTGAATAGTCATATCTCTGTGCTGATGAGACTCGATTGAAAAGGGACGAAACGTATACGTACATAGATAATAAACAATAACAAATATTTTATATATGTACATATATATATAAACATATATATATACATACATATACATATATATTCATACATATATATATATATATATATATATATTATAGTTTTAATGTTATTGTTTTACTTAAGCAAATGAAAGCTGATTCAATTACCTTAGCTAGGAATATTTTTTGCCTATTTAAATGCATTTTACTGCATTCTGTCGCCCTCACGTATATTATTATTATTTTTTTTTTAATTTTTATTATATTATCTTTTATTTTTACAAACATAAAAGTAATCCGTGTACGCGTTTCATAGTTTTAAAAATCGTCAGTTCGAAACAACGACCACGATACCCGTGGCCAAGTAATTTACCTCTGGTGCAGAGTCCCTGTCAAAGTAAAATTATGAAACGCGTACACGGATGTGTACATTTATGTGTGTAAAATAATAATAATAAATAAATAATAAAAAAAACAATAACGATTATGTACGTCCCAGAATGCAGTAACATGCATTTCAATAATGAAATATCCCTATAACCGCTAAGGTAGCGATATGTAATTAAATATATATATATATATATATATATATATATATATATATATACATATATGAAGCAATCCAACAAAAGATATAAGCGTCAACTAATATCTTATAATTAGTGAAACATCCGGATAAAAAACTGAGACTCAATATACTGGATAGAGCATTAATATTATAATATAAAATGAAGTAATAAAATAAGGTGTCAATCAAATTTTATTAGAATTCAAAGTTCATGCAAAGCATCCTTAAGTCCTTAGCTCATGAGTTTTCAAAGATAATTCTTCTCTTCAGAGGACCATTACCGCAGTTATACTACTACAGGCAATAAAATTAAGCTTTGAAAATATATAAAATTATATACACAAATATATAAAAATACATAACATCAAACATATCAATCCAAAAACATACTTTTGTGTATATAATTTTATATATTTTCAAAGCGTAATTTTATTGCCTGTAGTAGTATAACTGCGGTAATGGTCCTCTGAAGAGAAGAATTATCTTTGAAAACTCATGAGCTAAGGACTTAAGGATGCTTTGCATGAACTTTGAATTCTAATAAAATTTGATTGACACCTTATTTTATTACTTCATTTTATATTATAATATATATATATACATATATATATATACCTATATATATATATACATATATATATATACATACATACATATATATATATATATATATATATATATATATATATATATATATATATATATATATATACAGGGTGGGCAAAAATTTTTTTTTTTTTTTTTTTTTTTTGTCTGGTGCTTCGAACAGGCGTGTTCAGGCTTGCTGGTTGTTCAACTCGCCCTGGCTGATGTGAGGATCCTGTGAGACAAAGGAACCGCACCAGCATGTGCTTGCATGTGCACGATAGAATTGGTGTCGGCTTGCCTGCACGCCGTGTATCCGACAATTTGGGGTTGGTCCGGGATATTAGCGAGGTAGGCATCAAGAGAGCGCTTAAATTGTTCCACAGCAGCATTTTTTATATCCCGAATACACCTAGGCATGGCATTGAAGAGTTGTGACCCCTGTACAGGTAAGCTCGTTTCAAAAATGGTTCGTATTTTCCCACCAGTTTTTAGCGAGGGAACAATACAGTGCCTCCCGCGGCGTTCATTGTCTCGGGCTTGAATGTGGCCATTAATGTTCGGTACCTTTCCTTCCAATATCTTCCAGATGTAAATTGTCCGGTACCTTTCACGTCGTCTTTGCAGCGAGAACATTTTTGTCTTCTTCAGACATGACCAGTAGTTCCGATCAGCTTGAATTTTCCGTAGAAAGGACCACTGAATGGCTTCAAGCTTTTGGATGAGCCTAGGGCTACTTGGGTTCCACAAGACAGAACAGTATTCCAAAACTGGAATGACCAAGGATTTATACAGCGTGACCATTGCACGATATTCTCTGGTTTTAAATGTCCTCAGGATCCAGGCAATGAGGTTCTTGGCTTTTTCCACAACTTTGTTTATTTGATTGCTAAAAAGACAATCACTAGACATAGATACACCGAGGTCCTTTACTTCTTGCTTTATGTTTATCATTTTTCCTGACGGAGTGTGGTATGATATCTCGCTTTTTAGCTGATCGTTATTACCATAGCGGAGAAGCTCAAATTTCACGTCATTTAGCTCCATGTTATTGTCCTCCGTCCATTTGTAGATCTGATCGAGATCCTTTTGAAACAACACAGCATCCTCGGGAGACCGAACGGATTTTGTGGCCCTTGTATCATCGGCGAATGACCTGACTATTGACATGGCGATATCTTCATCAATGTCCCCAATAAGGATTAGGAAGATTATGGGTCCCAATACACTTCCCTGGGGAACTCCAGAAATGACAGGTTGTGGCTTCGAGGTTGCACCATCAACCATAACTGTTTGGAGGCGATTACTCAGGAAGGATTCGATCCATTTGAAGATGCTTCCACGAATGCCAAGATCAAATATTTTCTGCAGAACTATTTTGTGGTCAACTTTGTCAAAAGCTTTGGCAAAATCTAAGTAGACAACATCTGCATTAGCGCCATCATCAAGAATTGATAGAATGGTGTCAAACTGCTCAAGGAGTTGACTTAAACAAGATCTTCCAGATCTCATCCCATGCTGACTGTCATTGAACAGGTTATTTTCATTCATGTGTCTAACTATGTGTTTCCGTATGACTTTCTCAAAAAGTTTAATGAGGTGGGAGGTCAAAGCTATTGGTCTATAATTGGCAGCCACCGACTTGCTTCCACCTTTGTGAATGGGTGTAATAAGAGAATTCTTTAGTTTGCTTGGAACGACCTCTTCTTCAAGACTTTTCGTCCATAGAAATACGAGAGCATGGACCAAATGGGCCCTGCAGTTTTTCAGTAGTAATGCAGGAAAGCCGTCAGGACCCGCAGCAGCTGACGGAGAGAGTTCATCAATTGCAAGCTCAAAATCGGCTGCAGTTAGAGTAACAGTTGACAGTATAGAACTTATATCAAAAGTGCGATTATGTGAAGCTTGACTGCTTTGCATTGGTTTGCTAAAAACGTCTGTGTATTGTTTTGACAAAATTTCTGCCATCTCAGTACTGTTACCAGTAAGAACACCATTCTGGTCCACCAATGGACCAACTTTTGTCTTGACTTTGGACTTTTTCTTGACATATGAAAAGAAATATTTTGAATTACTTTTAATGGAGTTGACAGCCTTTCCCTCCATAAAAGCGTTAGAGTCAGCAATGAGTCTTCCCAATCAGCATGGCTTAGTTCCTCTGAAAGAGCAGTCCAATCGACTTCCTCGCTGAAAAAGTTTAGTGCATTGAACATTGTTCTTGGTGCACGATTATTCAATACCTCACTTTTATATTTAACTTTATATGTTGTTTGAAGCTGGATGAGACTGTGGTGAGATGTGCTTTGCAGTAAGGGTACATTGATGCTCTCATGAATCAAATCAGAATTATTGGTGAAAACAAGATCAAGGATATTCCCATCTTTGTGCGTGGGAGACAGCACATGCTGTGACAAAAAAAGCTCATTGCAGAATTCGTTCAGTGAATTTATCATCAATCGCTCAGCATTTGATGCTCCTGGAATAGCCTGTCCATCAGGCCAAGATACGTGAGGGAGATTAAAATCTCCACCGACAATGATATCTGGAGCAGGGTTTATTGTTGATAATATATGTTTGACTTTATTAAGAGGAGAACTAAAATCATTTGGTGTGGATGGATGTCCATGGTAGCTGTCATCAGGTTGTCTATAAGTAACAAGAATGGCTAAATCTTCATAGGAGGAGTAAAGGCATAACATCTGCACACATTCAGACGCATGAGAAAAAATTACATTACAGGAACATCCAATATCATCACGGACATAAAGAGCAACACCGCCGGTGTACCTTCCACGTGTTTTGGCTTTTCTTGATGTGTCGCATCGGAAGAGTGTAAAACCTTCTATTTCAAGTTCAGCATCTCTGTGCGAATTTAACCAAGTTTCCGATAAGCCAATAAAAAGAGAATTGTCACTGTTAAGTTCATTTTTGATAAACGGTACTTTGCTTGGAACGGTCTGAGGACAAAGACCTTGAATATTTACAAAAGCAAAGTTATTTAAGAGTGGTGAACTGGATTCACCAAATTCATTCTGGGTCGAGGGAATTCTTGATAGTCCACCAGATTTATTCTGGGCCGAGTGAGTTGTTGGTTCGGTCCTATTTTAAAAAATTCATAACTTTTTTATTTATTGATTTTTTTTAATTTTTTTTTTTAGAATAAGTAAAGGACCCCTTCCGAAGCAAGCATGAGCCGTATTAGCCCTAAGGAACGTACCCTCATTTAGAAAACATTATTTTTGCTTAAAAAACTCAAAACAGTGTAAAAAACAATACTTTAGTTTTTGTAAGTTTTAAGAAGTGTTTTTCGGCTAAAATTTGTTTTGTTTATTTCAAAAAATCTCGGAAGGGTCAGTCTACACACACATAAAGTTTGGTGAGTTTAACTTTTATTTTGTGGAAGTTATTCAAATTCAAGTTATTCAAATTTAAAGATAGGACCCTTATTTTGGCCCACCCTGTATATATACCTTCTTATGTAACATAGTGGGAAAAATCCCAGCAGAGTGCTCGATTAATACAGAATGAAAATCAAGTGCGTAATATGTATTTATTTTCTAGTACAACATTAGTACCGTCGGTTTAAGAGAGCCAGAGGGTTATGTCTTTCTGAGCTTGAAACCGACGGTACTAATGTTGCACTAATTTTTCTGTAACAAAAAATAAATAAATATATATATATATATAAATATATATATATATATATATATATATATATATATATATATATAGAGAGAGAGAGAGAGAGAGAGAGAGAGAGAGAGTTTTATTAGCATAGATATATAAAACATCGATTATTCATTTTAATAACTTTTCTATTGTTCTAACTTTTTCTATTTCTTTTTATTTCTAAACTAATTATCTCTTCCTTATTTTTCTATTTTTTACTAATTATCAATATTCTTTTTATTATTTTAATTATTAATATATTTTTCTAGTTTTTATATTTTTTATATTTTTAATTAATTTATATATATTGTTATTGTGTATTATTTTAATTAAAACTTTCCTTTTTTTCGTATTATTTCGCTAATTTTTTATGATTATTGTATTTTTCTTATGATATACTATCACTTTTTCGTATTATTATAATTTTAAAATTATATTCGTTGTGTGTTTATATGTTCACTATTATAGATTTTTTAATCTTCAAATTAAGTTAATTTTTCCTAGTTTCAACCTCTAATTTATTTCTTTTATGATTTATTATATCTAATTTTTTATTATTATCTTATATTATCTTTCACCTGTTTTTTTCTAATAGTAATCTTTTTTAAATTACTGGTTTTAATGTTTAATTTTTAATTTTACAATTTTAATTTTATCTATATTTTGTTCTTTCTAGATTGAAATATTTTCAATTTGCTGTATCCTATATATTCGAAATACTATTATTGGTATAATTGTTGATTTTACATTTTGATTACTGTTAAAGTGCATAATAATAACTTCTGGTTTTCCCACATCAACGAGATATGTGTATTTTTCAAGTAAGGCTAAAAGATGATGTTGTTCTCTCTTAACTTCTGTATGTGATGATATTATAAAGGGGCGTTGATGAAAATACTTTTTGGAATCATCTAAAATATTATACAAAATAAAATTCCTCAAATTGTTTTAGAAACTGTCGTACGCCAAATATTCGTTGTGTTTGAACTGATATAAATAATGATCTTATTTTATTTATCTCAACTTACATTATATATATATATATATATATATATATATATATATATATATATATATAAGTAAATTATAACTAAAAGGTAAACTTTTAGAGAGTTGGACCTATTGTGAAATAAGGAAAGCTCAATATACTGGATAGAGCAAAAATATAGTACGTCAATGAAAATTAATAAGACCTGCAAATGGAAGCAAATCGATATCTTCAGTTGTTCAAAACAAGGAGCAGTTTGGTTAATAAAAACATTTATTTTTCATCTCTTTCTTTCCTTAAACCAGGCTTTTCAAAGATTAAAATCTGATTGATTGATTGATAAGTTGACAGGATAGGACTGTCAAAGTTCCAAATTTGAAAAAGTTTTCTTTTAAAATTAAAAAAATTTAAAAAGTTAAAAAAAAGTTTTTTAAACGTTCAAACGGGCAGGGGAACCACCAATAACGAAATCCAAAAAACGTGGGGCTCAGAAATATTGGTAACTCCAGAGGAATCTGTATAAAAATCCAACGACGGCGATTCCATTCAGGTCTGTTGTCCACAGATTTTAATCTTTGAAAAGCCTGGTTTAAGGAAAGAAAGTGATGAAAAATAAATGTTTTTATTAACCAAACTGCTCCTTGTTTTGAACAACTGAAAATACCGATTTGCTTCCATTTGCAGGTCTTATTAATTTTCATTGACGTACTATATATATATATATATATATATATATATAAGTATAAATTTTTATTTATACAAACATTATTGGTTACATATGTGCGTACATGTTTCGGTTGCACTTTCCCCAGAAAGTCAACCTCATCAGACCAAGAATTTTCGAGAAATGGATGGATTTGAAGAAATTTCTCTCCTAAATAAATCTTTTGGGGGTTTAGTCATTTTCTATTTCTTATGAATTAGTATCGGATTACGTATTCCACTTGCTGACCTTTTTTGTTAGTGGTTGTCCTTTTTATTACTTTTTATGGCGTCTTCTTTTCCCATCCTTATTTTATTGCCCCCTACTTTCTGGGTTTCTTTGAACTCTTTAATCTACCAAGTTTTACAAACTCACTTCAGTATAAATATCTTATCTATATATCAAGAATCACACATATATAAACAAACTCTAATAGATACGCAGATACAAATAAATAAACAGGCATTGATATACATACACATCTAAACATGGACACACACAGATCCACTATCAATCAAGTATATATTCAAACTACATACGTGCTTATAAATATATTCTAGATGTATATTCAATACAAAAATAAATATATTCTAGATGTATATTCGATACAACAATCCATACTTCTACACAAACACATATATGTACAGCTATATGCACCTACACACGCATATCTATACATACACACACACATACATATATATACACATATATACATATACACATATATACACACGCACACACAGATATACATGCACATATATACATACATACACATGCATACATATATATATACACATACACATACATACATAAATCATACCTGAGCATATTCGTAACATAGATATACATGCATACACACATACACTTTTAGTATAAATAGTTGCTAAATATACGTACACATATGCACATATATATACATACACAAACACTGACATATACATATATATACGCATACGCATATACATATATATACATACATATACATATATACACATACATACATACCCACGCATTCACACACATATATCCACAGGCGCCGACAGTTCACACCTATACATATATACGAATACAAATACATACATACACACCTATACTTATACAAAGTGCACCCAAATTAATATATACAAGCACATACCCAGAATATATATAAAAACTAGACTATGCAAATATAAAAACTACCGACAAATGTTACGTGTATACTCATAGTCGGATATACACACTACACACACACAACGTACACATACACAAACATACACACGCACAAGTCCGCATACATGCATATATATATACACATATAAACATACACACACATATATATATACATATATATATATATATATATATATATATATATATATATATATATATATAGCTACACACACAAATACGTACACATATATAAAGTACACACCTAGGCATATAAATATGTGCATTCATCAACGTATACGTACACAAGAAATGAATATCAAAATCGAAATAAAAATAAAATGACATGAAACACCTTTTTTGCAATATAAAATATCAGTCGAAGTACCTATACCCATACATACATATATATTTCAGTCCAATTATACACATCCACGTATACACACATACATACACACTTATGCTCACCAATATATATACATACATACCTAAACTATCCGATTTCAAATGTATATACCTTTACAGATACAAGTATACTGTCATACCCGTATAACATAAATATATAATGTCATTATATATACGTACACAGACCACGTACACACATATGTGTATGTGCATACAAATACCCACATGCATGCAATCAAAATAGATTAAAATGTATACAAACATCCATATCTTAGCAATCAAAACCATACATTATTGCTTCAGTCTATCTCAGTTCAAATTACTTGCATTTATACCTGCTATTGTTTTAATATAAAGATACAGCGTATGCAATTACAGTTAATTCTACACGTGCCTACGCACATACATACATACAGACATATACACATGTACATATACACACATGCATGCATACACACACATACATACACACACACGCGATTACAATGTGTGTGCGCTGAGAACATTATTATAGGTTGATGTGTAACATTTGTTGGGTATTCCAGATTGTATAAGTTCAAAATTATAAAGACATCATCAGAATTATAAAATACAAATGAAAACAGAATAAGAAATAAACAAAACAAAATTAATAAAAAAACAGAATAAGAAAAAATAAAAAATAAAAAAAAAAATAAATAAAATAAAAATAAAAATAAAAATAAAATAAAAATAAAAATAAAAATAAAAAATAAAAATAAAAATAAAAATAAAAATAAAAATAAATAAATAAATAAATAGATAAAAATGCAAATAAAAATAAAAATAAAAATAAAAATTGAATATGTGTTCCGCTAACAACGAAGTAACAGTCAGTAGAGTTTTT
Organism: Sepiola atlantica; assembly: GCA_963556195.1. Lineage (NCBI taxonomy): Eukaryota > Metazoa > Mollusca > Cephalopoda > Sepiida > Sepiolidae > Sepiola > Sepiola atlantica. Next base: position 196,657,295 of record OY744521.1, on the reverse strand, counting down.
TATGATCTAAAATCTGCTTAGTGTATGCTCTTTTAAATGTTTGCTGTTTAAATTCGTTTCGGTTCTAACATTGAGTAATTTTTCCCTATCTTTAAATTTAACAATTTCAATTTTCTCACTCAGGCATAAGAAACAGGGTGAGGTGAGTGATCTACATGTTTTGCTTTCCTTATTATACTCCATCTAATTTTTGGGTTCTTTTTCTCATCTATCAATTTTCAGAAGTATCGGGACAGTGAAGTGTTACTGTATTTTTTATTTCTAAAGGATAATTTATGCGTGTAATACCTATCCTTAAAACTTCTTGACGTGCTTCCTATATAGAACTTACTGTCGCCCGGATTTTCAGTAGTGTAGATTTCCGCACGGTATATTACTGATGCGGTGACGCAATTTCTTTGCAAGGGGCATTCATTCTGTCTCTGACAGTTACAATTGTTAGTGGTAGGATTCCCTTCAATATCGCTATTCGTATTCGTATCATTCCTTTTAAGTATTTTATTGTTATGTTTTTTTAATTATTCTTTCCATGTTATCTGTACAACTATAGCTTAGTTTTAATGTATTCTTATTAAATAGCTTATGGAGTGCATTACCAGGTGGGAAGTGTTTGTCTATAAGTTGTAGAAATTTGTTACCAATTTTTGTTTTTAACATCATATTGAATGGGGGTGTAAACCAGATTATTTTCCTACCTCTGTTTTTAGATTTGCTAGCACTTGTAGTTGTATTCTCATATTTAATATCAGCATTTACGTACCCGCTATTCTTTAAGGCAGAATTGTAAATATTTTTATAGTTGTTAAACGTTGTCTCGTCTGATGAGTTATTGCTAATCCTACTTTCTATTGATATGGGTATGTGTTTAATTATTGAAGGAGGGTGGTTTGATTTTGGAGGTATGTATATTGGGTTTGAGTTTTCTTTCATAAAGGGTTTATATTTGTTTTCAGTTAAGTTAAACGTAACATCGAGGAAGTTAACTTGTTTGACATTTCCGGTAATTTCAACCTTAAGTCCTAGTTTATTCATTTCTTTATGTATTATCTTTCTTATCTTGTCGCATTTTGCGCTAGTGGATTCCTTTACTAGATAAGATACAATACTTTTTTTCCTTTATAGTCCTGTTCTTTTTTATATCTTTTCAAAATATATACTGTATAGCCCATCCTTTATGATCATTTATTTCTAAGTGTTTGTGTTTTTTATACCCATTCAAAACATGGGAGGGAGATACCATTGTATAAAGTTTTCTTTCTTTTCTTTCTTTTGTCTAGAGCATAAGGGGCAAGTGGCGCTGCGCGCAGTGCCAACTCAGACAGGAGTTGATGTGCAAGACAGGCACGTGGTACCATGGCGACGAAACAGCTGATTTCCTCTACAGCAGCGAAGCGACGGCCATACAAAAGCTTGATAGTGATGAAACGATTGTACCAGCAGTTGATGTAAGTGATGGCGACAATATTAGTTGATGTGAAAAATGAAATCATCGACTGCAGTTCAGCTGATGTTTTTGCCTTTAACATTAGTAGATAGAGAGACAGAATGACGGACACACAGATAAATATGAAATCTGACAATATATATAGTCACTCATATACATTGAAAGAATAATATATATATATAATATATATATATATATATATATATTATAATTAATATATATGTATATATATTAGTCATATATATATATATTAATTATATATATATATATTAATATATATGTATATATATATATATATTAGTTATATATATATATATATATATATATATATATATATATATATTAATATATATGTATATATATATATTAGTGTCGTGGGGTACACATCACCCCTATTGAAGAACTAATGGAAGCAACCATCTATAATAAATAGCATGGTTGCAAAGACTCAAACAGAGGACATAAATAAACAGAGGACATTCCTATCATGTGAGAGTCCTCGTACCACGTGTGGTATCTGTTCCGATGGATACTACACCCTATAGACCGGTGTTGTCTTGGCCTTCGGGGCATGATTCCGCCGGTCTATGGGTCTGTCCTGTGCAGTTCTAGGAGGTCCACCCTCCCAGGCTTTGCCTCTCCTCTTTGGGGAGGAGTAAGTTGATAGCTTACTGCCTGAGGCGCCCCTACCGGGGAATGCCGACGGGGCTGTCCAGGCAATTTTTAATGGCTAAAGCGCTCACGTTCTCGGGCGCTGGCTTTTCAAATCCCACTTTCCGACCTTGTGTCACATACTCCTAACGTGGGTAGGTGTTAAATATCGAGGACATAAATAAACAGAGGACATTCCTATCATGTGAGAGTCCTCGTACCACGTGTGGTATCTGTTCCGATGGATACTACACCCTATAGACCGGTGTTGTCTTGGCCTTCGGGGCATGATTCCGCCGGTCTATGGGTCTGTCCTGTGCAGTTCTAGGAGGTCCACCCTCCCAGGATTTGCCTCTCCTCTTTGGGGAGGAGTAAGTTTATGGCTTACTGCCTGAGGCGCCCCTATCGGGGAATGCCGACGGGGCTGCCCAGGCAATTTTTAATGGCTAAAGCGCTCACCTTCTCGGGCGCTGGCTTTTCAAATCCCACTTTCCGACCTTGTGTCACATACTCCTATAGTGGGTAGGTGTTAAATAAAGGACATTCCTATTCATGTTTTACCGCATGGTAGGAATCCGGTCATCTCCTACCACATTTAGTGGCGTTACTGTATTGCTATGAATACATATTATTTAACCTGTCACAATTTGTGGTTGTTATCTTTGTGAACCCTAGCACGGGTCTACAACACTGGCGACGAGAAATTTAGTAAAGAACAAACGTGTGGATTTTGATTTTATACCAGTCACGACAAACTGGCTACCAGAATTACTCAAGAAAGTTACGGGATCATTCGACAAAAAACTAAATAATGAAGATTCGGGCAAGGATTTACTTGAAAAAAAACGTCAAACAACAAAAGACGTCGTCAAAAAAAAAAAGTTTTATCTTGCTGTTGAAAAAAAAAGCCACAAGAAGCCTAAACTACGAGTTAAAACGGAACTCATAAATGGCGTGGATTTACAACAACTGAAAAAAAAACGACTCAAAGTTTCAGTAAGTACAAAAAAAAAGAAGAATTTGTTCGTTCTAAAAAGATTGTCTTAAAAAGGCATTAGCATTGAAAAAAAAATTACGAAAATACAGCAAGTAAATAATAGTATATTTTATTTTGGCTAAAGCGAGTATTCGCAAAATTAAAAAGTTACGTCGGATTTTTCCGATTAAAATAAATTTTTCTCTGACTGACTGGCACGTTGAAAAAAAAACACTTTCGACAAGCAGGTACGACATAACACTTGGTGTTAATGAGAAAATATGATATTCTGTTACGCACTTAAAGCGGAAATTATGGCCAATATTTAAATAAATGCTATGAACTCGTTTTTTTTCACAAACAAAAAAAAACTAATTCTTTGTAAAAGAAAAAAAGTGTACGTTCAACAAGGATTTGAATTAAATACTTACACGTTACGAAAAGAAAATTGAAGGAAAAAAAATGGTCAAACTTTTTTCTATATAAACACAAACGCTGAATTATTTTCTAGTGGAAAATTGCCACACAAGGAAAAAATAAATTATGGAAATACTCGTCAATATAACCAGATACAAAAATTGTAAAAGTTTTTTTTGTAGAGTTGGTACTATAGAAAAAGAATTGTTTTGTTTCTGAAAACGCTTTTTTGTCATAAAAAAAAATGAATTTTTCAAAACAGATTTTGGAAATGATAAAACTTCAACAAAATCAACAATTAGAACTTGAAAAAAGGTTTCGAGAAGAACAATTGATAGTACAGAAACAAAATAACGAGAAGCAGTTAAGTTTAATCAAATACTTCGAGGAAAAACAGGGAAGAGAAAAGAAAGAAATGATGAAATACGCCGCGGAAGAAAAGAAAGAAATGATGAAATACGCCGCGGAAGAAAAGAAAGAAATGATGAAATACGCCGCGGAAGAAAAGAAAGAAATGATGAAATACGCCGCGGAAGAAAAGAAAGAAATGATGAAATACGCCGCGGAAAAAAAAGAAAGAAATGAACGAACAAATATTGAAATTGAAAAAATTACATTTAGAGCATCAAAACCAATCAGATAAAAAAATGGATTTGTTAATGCAAGTTTTAATGAATAAGGACAACGGACAGGAAAACAGTACGGCTTTTTCGCAAAATGCGATCTGGTCAGCCATTGATACATTTCGCTATGCTCCTGAGGAAGACCTAACGTTTGAAGTATACTTCAGAAGATTTGAAGACTTATTCAAGATTGATTGTGGTTCATGGACGGATCAAAAGAAGGTTCGTATATTACTACGGAAGTTGGGTGCATCCGAACATAACAAATTCGTGGATTATATTTTGCCAAGAAAAACCAACGAATTGTCGTTTGACGAGGCAGTCAAACTGTTAATGGAGTTATACTGTCCAAAAACAAGCCTTTTCCATAAAAGATGGAAATGCATGAATATTACACATAAGGAAAATCAGGATTATACGACTTTTGCGTCTATAGTTAATAAAAACTGTGACGACTTCAAGTTGTCATCATTAACGGCAGATAATTTTAGATGCCTAATATTCACACAAGGTTTGATAGCCACAAAAGACGCCGATATAAGACGACGTGCTCTAAAAAAACTGGAATTAGAACCTGATTTAACGCTTCAGAAACTGGCTGAAGATTGTCAACGGTTTGTGGCAGTGAAACAAGATTCCCGAAACATAGAGGAAGCAGGTATCGCTCACATTAAAAAGATACGCTCCAAAAATAAAGGACACTCACCCGCCAGCTATTACCAACCAAGAGGCAAAAAGAACCCTTCACAAAATTATCAGGATAGACAAAAGCCTAGGACCCCTTGTAGTAAATGTGGAGGACCTCATGGGTACAATGCATGTTGGTACCATAAGAAAATAACGTGTGACCTATGCAAACGAGCAGGGCTCAAGGCCTAATATTGCAGAGCAAAAGTAGGAAAAAAGAACTACATAAAAACTGCAAAAAGGGACCCTTCACCAACAGAGAACATAAGGAAATATGTTACGGTGAGAATCGGAAATAGAGAAGTAAATCTGCAACTCGATTCAGGGTCGGATATATCGATTATAAATGTTCACACGTGGAAGAAATTAGGTAAGCCCACGATGATGAAGACGAATGAAATCGCAAGATCGGTAACTGGTGAAAAGATACATTTTGAGGGTGAATTAATTATTAATGTTTCACTAAAAAGAAAGACAAAAAAGCTAAAAGTATTCGTTCTTAGGAACACATCAAATTTATTTGGATCTGACTGGATCCAAGAATTTGAATTATGGGACTCGCCAATGAGTGTTTTTTGTCAAAAAGTCGAAAATTTAACGGCCGAAGCCGACAAACTAAAAAAAGATCTAAAAAAATCTTTTCCAAGTGTTTTTTTCTGAAAAGCTTGGATGCTGCACGAAAATAAAAGCGAGATTCGAATTGCTGGATGAAGCAAAACCAATATTCAAAAAACCACGTAGCGTACCGTTCGCTTCAAGAGAAAAAATTGAAGAAGAATTGGAAAGACTAGTTAACACAGGGATTTTGACCCATATTAACTATAGTGAGTGGGCAGCCCCCACCGTATACATAAAAAAAAATCAAAAGAAATCAGAGTATGCGCAGATTTCTCTACCGGATTGAATGCATCGCTCAAGGAACACCACTATCCGTTACCAAAGCCAGAGGAAGTATTCGCTAAGTTAAATGGCGGAAATTTTTTTTCCAAAATAGACTTAAGCGAGGCGTATCTACAGATACCAGTAGAAGACGATATTCAAAACTTTTGTGTATCTCAACACACATAGGTCTTTTTAAATTCAATAGATTAGCATTTGGGATAAAAGTAGCACCTGCTATTTTCCAACAGATAATTGACACTTTGCTAAGCGGTTTGGATTTTTCAATAGGCTATCTGGACGATATTCTCATACGTAGTCAAAATGTTGAACAACATAGAGATCGTGTATTTCAAGTGTTTGACAGAATAAAAGAATACGGCTTCACTTTGAAGGAGGCAAAATGTTAAATTTTTTTGAACAAATGAAATACCTGGGTCATATATTAAATAAGGACGGGATAAAACCCGACCCGGATATGTCCACAGCAATAAAAGACATGCCAGAGCTTCAAAATGTAACTACATTGCAAAGTTTTTTAGGGCTCGTTAACTATTATCAAACTTTTATTAAGAATATGCATAAATTGCGCGCGCCTTTGAATGAACTATTAAAAAAGGACAACAAATGGAACTGGACGCCGGAGTGCCAGTCGACATTTAAGCAGTTAAAAGATGTACTAACATCAGATTTATTTCTGATTCATTTCAATCCAGAACAAGAGATTATTGTCGCAACCGACGCCAGTGCTTATCGAATAGGGGCATGCATTCTACATAAAATGCCAGATGGGTCCACTAAACCGATCGCCCATGCGTCGAGAACCTTACTGCCAGCCGAGAAGAATTATTCCCAAATTGAGAAGGAAGCACTGGGGATCATATTTGGGGTTACAAAATTCCACCGTTTTTTACATGGTCGAAAATTCAAATTACAAACTGATCACAAGCCGCTTATAATCATTTTCGGTTCAAAAAAAGGGATACCAACTTACTCAGCCAACAGACTGCAAAGATGGGCGACCATCCTGCTAAATTACGATTTCAGTATGGAATTTCTTGCATCTGCGAAGTTAGGTCACGCTGACGGATTGTCGCGATTAATCCCGAAATCAAGGGAACCGCTGGAGGACACAGTAATAGCGTCACTACAAAATGAAAAGGACTATACACAAATACTGTGCAATACGATCAGGGAATTACCAGTGACTTTGAAAGATATAATAAGGGAAGCTGAAGAAGATAGTTTCATCAAAGAAACGAAACAAAAAATGCAATCAGATGAATCGGCGGCGGAAGTTTATTCTATGTGCAATGAGGTACTGTTGTACCGAGTAAGGGTGATAATCCCAGCCACGCTGAAGAAAATTTTTTTAAAAGATTTTCATACGGGGCACCCTGGGGCTACTAGAATGAAGAGCCTCATGAGGTCCTACGTTTACTGGGAGAGCATGGACACTGATATTGAAGACATGGTAAAGTCGTGTAAGGGATGCGCATTGGCTGCAAAAGCGCCCCCAATACAATTTAGCCCGTGGCCTAAAGCTGACCATCCATGGTCAAGTATACACGTGGACTTTGCAGGTCCATTGGAGGGAAACTGTTACTTAATAGTTGTTGATAGCTTTTCAAAATGGCCTGAGGTATTTAGATGCAAGAGTCCAACGACGGATTTTACAATCAGTGCTCTTCACGAATTGTATGCTAGGTTTGGTGTGGTCGATTGTTTGGTGTCGGACAATGGCACGCAATTCACGTCAGCAGATTTTTAAAGTTTCTGCGAGGATTTCCAGGTCAACCACATAACAACGCCAACCTATCATCCTCGATCGAACGGTCAGGCAGAGAGGTTCGTGGACACGCTAAAAAGAGCCCTGAAAAAAGCTAAAGGAACGCCCTCAGGAAAGGCGTTACAACAGTTTTTACAGGTGTACCGAATTACACCAAATGAAAGCACTCCATCAAAGATGTCGCCGGCAGAGTTAATGTTTGCGAGGAAAATTAGGCCGGTTTTCGAGAAACTTTTGCCTAAACAGGTAAAACCGCCGAATACTACAGTTCTTAAAAAAATGTATTTACCTGGGGAAAAGGTATTTTTCCAGGTACATGAAAATAATAGTATGATGTGGGAACTAGGAAAGGTCAAGCAGAGGATCGGGCGGATGGTTTACATAATCGAAGGTCCAAAATTCACTCACAAGAAGCATTTGAACCAAATTCGGAAACGTGTCACTGATGACGACAGACGACCTCCTGTTGAACAAGAAGTAATGGACCATATATATGACACGTTCGACCTGGTAACACCACAAGCAGCCGAACAACGCCGGTCTTCCAGAAAAAGAAAAAGGATCGATCCCATAGAGATCAATCCCAGGAAAAAGAGCTATACGATCATTCCAGGGGAATGAAAAGCTCGGGAGGGGGGTGTTGTGGGGTACAAATCACCCCTATTGAAGAACTAATGGAAGCAACCATCTACATTAAATACCATGGTTGCAAAGACTCAAACAGAGGACATTCCTATTCATGTTTTACCGCATGGTAGGAATCCGGTCATCTCCTACCACATTTAGTGGCGTTACTGTATTGCTATGAATAAATACATTGTATATTTTAACCTGTCACAATTTGTGGTTGTTATCTTTGTGACCCCTAGCACAGGTCTACAACAATTAGTTATATATATATATATATATATATATATATATATATATATATATATATATATATATATATATATATATATAATATTATAATTTCTTTAATATTTCAATTTAAGAATGACTGCATTCCACATTGACTGCTTGTTTACATTACCTAATAATCACTACCATTACGGAAGAACTGCATCAAAATAAGCCCAACACTCAACCAACTCACTATTATTTATCAGACATCATTTCATCAAAATAAAAATCAAAAATTATAATGAATAATAATGACAGAATCCCCCCTTGTTCTTTTTCCTTTCCTTTCCCCCAAAAAGAAACATTTGGCCGCCAATTTTCTAGCACACCCATGATCCTATTTCCGAGTTCTTTTCTCCTTCTCTTTTTCTTTTTCTTCCTTTTTTTTAACTACCTATTCCCGATAAAGTCAATGAAGAAGACGGGTGCATTCGAAATATTGAATAAGGGATAAAAATAATAAATTACAAAAACAATGACATCTTTTTTTAT
>OY744521.1:196603437-196643437 GCA_963556195.1 Sepiola atlantica | reverse complement strand
CTTTTATTTTCTTTGTTTTAAGACTTTAACCCTATTAACGCTGTTTTTTTTTTGTAAAAATGATTTTTTATACCTATTTTTAAAATGACTCTGTAAGCTTAACCTTTCATTGTATGCTCAAACAATGTATATGACATTTGTAGGACGAATTTGCATTTTGTCATGGCGGCCATCTTGAATTTATAATGAGGTTTACCATACGCTAATGAAAAATTGTCATTTTCTCATGCACATATTAGTCAATTGCTGAATTTATTGTGTAATTTGTGCTTTAGTGCCCTGCATTGCAAATAAAACCAGTTTTGCATGTAGTATCGTCTGCTATTTGAGGTTGTAGACTTGTTGCAATTTGTGACAACCGCGCTAAGAGGGTTAAGTCTCAGTACAAGACGGTTTACTATTTGGGAATTCCAGGTGCTGTTTGTGGAAGGATGGCGACATCTCTCTTCAAAAACTAACGTCGTCATCTCCCTTGGATTAAAGAGCGCTTATGAATTTAATATTCTATAGAAATATTGGAGGAAGCCGGCTCAACCCGCCTAGAGTGAGTATCGCACCAGGTACCAGGTTCCCGTAAGATCACCGAAGTTAAGCGACGTTCAGGCTGGCGAGTACTAAATCGGTGACCATTCTTGAAGATCAGATGCTTTATGTAATAAAAAAAATAATCTACATAAACAACTCTATAAAAACATATACGATGTCAGCATAAAATGACCCAACGATTATTAACACGTTGTAAAACCCAGAAACAACGCAACAACAAAACAACAACGCAACAACAAAACAACAACGCAACAACAACACAACAAAACAACAACAAAACAACAACACAACAACTTTTGGCTTAATCTCTATTTATATAAAGTTTGGTATGTTTATATATTTGTATGTACAGGTTAACTATTAAACTAATTAACCGATAATTATTAATTTTAGAACACAGCTGTCAGGCGTAAGAGTTGTCCATTTTTTAAGTTGATTTAGTTTCATATAACGGTAGCAGAAAAGGGAGTGGAAGCCCTTTGTGAAAATACATATATCTTCGATTTTTGTGGGATATTAACAATAGGTATTAATGATCTATTAATAAATATACTCTAAATTTCAGATTCGTTGGAGTATTTCAAAGAGTTTTTAGTGTAGATAATATGGGTATTATCTCTTATTTGAAAATTCAAATATTTCAAATGTGCATTAAATTCAACCCATATTCATTAGACACCAATTAAGCAAGATTTCCTGAATTTCAATTTCTCTATAAACCCTCTTAAGCTTGGCTTAAGGGTCTTTAAAATGTAGACATGTTCTAGAATAAAAATCATGTAATACATTTTGATCAGAATAGAAGTAATTATTCTAGACATAAGGTTAGTAAAATTACATCTTGATTATCGTAAGTGGGAATAACATTGGAGATAAACTATTCTATTTGAGGAATTCATTTTACTAGTCCGTAGTTAATTATAAAGGAACATTATTTATTTAACATATGCAATTATTCTTGTGTTTGTCATTCTCTCATAATTGTTTGCGGTCTCTATTCCAGGATACATTGACTGAGATTTCATCTGACGTTTTCCGCTCCGGAGCGGAAGGCGAATGCAATGCCGCTCCACCGTCGCTGAATTCCGTCAGTCGAAGATCGTATCGGACTCGGAGTCTTCCAGTAAGTTATGCCGACGGACGTCGGGACGAAGAGGAAGTCTCCGGTGACACCGAACACTTTGAGACGGAAAGGAAATTACTTCGAAAGAAACGACTCGATCGGAAGTGCCGTCGGCGCTCAATTCTACGAAATCGTACATCGACAGATATGCCTGAGATCGTTGTCAACCCGCCGGACGAAACGAATAGTCGTAAGTCGTCCAAAAGCCGTACTCTGTCAGGCAGTTCACTCCCGCATGAGTGTCGGAGAAGAGACCACGTCGAAAGGAGACGTAAAGACGCCGTTGCCGGCTTGGATGTCGAGAAGAAGAAATCTTCCGAGGAACAAGAAACAGATAACCAGATTAGAATCCAACGCCAGAATGCTGTTTGCTACAGTAGCTCTTCAAATAGTCTGACATCAGAAAGCAAGGTTGAACAAGCTCCCAATGCTGAAAAAGGCAATGCTCTTGAACCAGAATCTCTTCCTGTTAGTAAAACACAAGAATTAAAGTATAATTACCGATCTGTCAGCTTGACACAGACACGTGTCCGAACTCTTGACATTACACCAGTATTTCGCTCAAGCACGTACGATGTTCCAATGGTACAAGGTGATAGTCTACTGGCACCTGACACCAGTCCAAATAAATGTCGTCGTATAACTCTACCTCTGTGTCAAGATTTAGGACTCGTTGCACAGAAGGCGAAAGGAGAACAGGGTAAGTAATATCTTTGTTTGTTTCAAGATTTTCGTCTAAACTTTTTCACCTTAAAATTAAAATAGCCCAACATCTAATTAAAAAAGGACTATCTATTTCAAATGAATAAAGTTTAACTTCTTTTTTTTTAAATTGAACTTCAATTTAAAAAAGTACCCACCTCAAACTAGAAAGAAAAATTAAAAGAAAAATTAAAATCTCCACTACAAATGAAAAAGTACAATATCAAATTAAGAAAGCTAAAGTTCAATTTAAAAAAGTTAAACTTTAAAATAATAAAAGATAAGCTTCACATTATAATAAACTTAACTACATATTAAAAGGTTAAACTTTAAATTAATTAAAAAAATGCTACTTCTAATTAAAAAATATAAATTTAAATTTTTTTTAAAGTATCTACATGTAGATATAATCCAACAGATGTCAGAATTACATTTCTCTATATAAATTACTCGTTTAGAGTAATCCTACACGGTGACCGGGGGATCTTGCAGGTCAACCACAAATAGTATCAAATTGAACAATTCCATTCGCTTCCTCTTGTCGTTATTGGTAATTCTTGAACAAGGCGTAGTTTATAAGGTTTGAAAAATGGACGTCGTCTTAGCACACGACAGATTGTCGCTTGAGGGGTAGTCAACTCACGATTATCTACATTTGTGGACTTCTGTGCACTCACCTGTCTGGCTTAAGTTTGAAATAGTATATAAAGTTTATGTTTTCAGTAGTATCTTCATCGATGAACGCACTGATTGAATGGACGTATGTTAATAATACCAATTCTTGTTTTTGTTAATCTGTTCTCCTTTATTTTTCACACACGTACAAAATTACGTGGTTACAAAAGAACGTATCATCCTACTTTTCCGAACACTAAGCTTTTCTGCAATTTTTCTCGTTAAAGATGTTAATTCCAAGGTATTGAAGCAATACGTGCTAATTCATATTCTCAGTGAGATATACATATATAGTACTGTCGTGTAAAAGAGATATACGCTTGGTCACAAGTGAATTGCAAAATCTAAATCCATACATTATTTATAATAATTTAATTGTGTCGTCTTCGTTAAACAAGTAAATGATATGGGTTAGTAACAGAGAGGTTACTATAAGTATAGTAGTCCTAATGAGGAAATGGTATTCAAAGTCCATAAGAGCAAAATGTTATTCAAAAGTCCATACGTACGTCGATATGAATAAAAGTTAGTTTGTAGGACTAGTGGAGTTTATATTATTATTATTTGGAATCAAATCTATGCCTAAATGTTAGGAAAGTGTCGCCATCTTGGATAGTGAACTCTACGTACCGACGCCGATAGCCCGGGGACAAAGTCGGGTTTCGTTTGCGCGTCAAGTTTTGGTTGTTGATCTGTCCGACGTTGGTTGGTTACACAACTTGGCCCCCTCGTGGCTTACTAATTGGAAAAAGCAAACGCAATTCTTTATATAATAATTGAAAACAATTGTGCGTCTCGATGAGAGATTGTGTCTAATTGGTTAAATCCCAATTGAAATTAAGTATTTACTCCAATCAGTACCAAGATTTCAAATCAACCAAATATTTTAGACATCGGCATTCTACGGCTGCTGCTTCTGTTGTTGTTGTTGTTTTTGTTGTTGTGGGGACTATTGATACAGTACATATATAAGTACACCAATAGCTTGATCAAAGCGACCATCGATAATGAGACGTCAGAATTATTTTATTTTATGCTATCGATTAATTTCAACTCCAATTTCTTTCGCTATTTCTTTTGTAACACATTCAGACATATTTCCTTTGTTTTAATTATGCTTCTTTATGCTTTGAGCATTTATTTAGATTTTATCATCAATTTAAATAGTTTTCTGCTGGAGAGCATATATCTAAGCAGGAGCGACGAACATGCACACATACACATAATCATCCTTATCTATATAATAATACGTTAAGTTGCTTCATGGTCGTACGTACATTATCACCTTTCACACATATTTTTTAAAATGTCCGATGGTGATTGGTGATTTTTTTAATGGAAATCGCTCCAGACAAGGCATAGAAGCCACCTGATGTAAGGAGCTGAACTAAATACTACTTCAATGTAAATAAAATAGCCAACAATAAGTGTTAGATGGATAGATTCCGACCCAGAAAACAGCAATTCTCCCCTCCGCCTTTGTCAGAAACATCGTTCATGGAAAGCGATAACTAAAGGACAAAATAAAGGAAGTGAGAGTTACGAGGCTGCCAAAAGTAAATTCAATGTCCACTTTCTACTCTCCTTAAATCTTTTTATGTCGCTAAGGTTAAACATTCCGACTTTACTTATTTTAAAATGTTTTCTTTTTAAATCAAATCATGTCGTCCCAGTGAGAAAAACAGTACAATTTTAAATACGTACATTTCAAAAAGTGGCATTCGTTTTATTGATTTGAAGAATATTTTGCTGGTAATTATTTTTCCGGTTAGCAGAGAAAGAATATTTAAAAAGAATTGAATGTCTACAATGTTAAATAAATCAATAAGAGACATATGCGTTTTATTTATTTAAAGAATATTTAGTTGACGATGACAACTATTTTAACCAATTAAGAAAGATATTTTTATATAAAATAAAATAGTATTATTAATAGTAAATTATACTGATTAGCGTAGAAAGCTTTGTGGGATTTCCACGGGTCGCGTTAGTATTTCATAATTAATTTTTGTTATGAAATTGTATTTAATCTTATCAACTTTAAATGTTTTTTTTTTCACTTTTTCTGTTTTGTTAGCGAATTTACCACCTTCCAACCCACACGAAGTGATTTTATATCGAAATAAAGACGACAGCAGTTACCGGAGTAAGTACGTCTTTCTCTTCCCCATCGTTGATTTAGTGAAACGTGGGTTTCTTTTATCTGGAATGTTTCTGTTATCTTTGGGCAGCAAACACGAAAAAAATGTATAAAAAAATAATAAAGACGTGAATCCAGCTTAAACATTGATGACCCGTTGGGCTGTATGAAAAGCTTTTATATTCAAAGATTCATCGACTCACTTGGATATGTCAGGTGGTTTTGATATCACATATTTGAAATCACGAATAAAAGTAAAAGAAAGATTAGGAAATCAACAAAAATCAAGCTGACGCAGAATTAAAAAGAAAAACAAGAAAAAAAGCTTTGAATAAAGAATGTAATGTCTTCATGAGTCTAAGGTATTTTTGTTGTATTCAAATGTGAACTCACGCGTTAGTGTTCATATATATGTTAAATTCTTCTGCTCTCTTCAGACAGTGATAAAAAAGTATGTGATATGTATTATGTTTATAGCATAGAAAAAAAAGTTATAGATTTTGTCGAAAAAATATTAATCTAAGAAACTATTGAAATATTTGTTTTAAAATAGTTGAAGTTTTGATGAAAATGGAAGAAAGTTAGGATGTTGATTTTTTTCAGTAAACTCTTCCACTTTATAATAAATAGCAATGTGTATATATACGACATCACTAGATGTTTCTTACTTGCAACCCAGAGTCCAAATTCCATCGGATAATACGAAAAAGAAAAAGAAAAAACATTCTGCTTTGACAGAGAAAATTTTAATTTTCGAAAGCTTAGTTTAAAATCAATTTTAGTTATTTGATAACACATTGTTGTGGTTGAAAAAGAATATATATATATATATATATATATATATATATATATATATATATATAGCTGTATATATATATATATATAGCTGTATATATATATATATATATATATATATATATATATATATATATATATATATATATATATATATATATATATATATGAATAAAAATGGGGATAAAATGATCCGACTTCATGGAAAATAAATATAAAAGCCAAAAAATATATTATTCATTTATTCATCAACGTTTCGTCTTTATTGTAGACTTCCTCAAGATGAACAAAAATGCAGAGAAAAATCATACAGTCATTAATTTTGATTTGCTTGAAATTGTCCGAGTTTCGGCATGGCTGGGGATGAAAAAGACAAAAATGAAAAACGGCGATGTAGGTTAAGCCGTTATCAGCAGCAGTTTACACAGTTCAAGGGAAAAAGAGGAAATGGTGTGGCATACCCTTATATAATCATAAATATTTTAATAATTATTGATCAATTAATAATACACACATAATTAACAAAATAAATATAAATAAACACATTCACACATCAATAAACGAGTTATCTTATTTCTAAATCTCTTTTACACATATTTTCACATATTGCAAAAAAAAATGATTGATTAATTAACGAGACACAAATAAAGTAATTAAATAAATAGGAATACATAATACATTCACACTTGAATAAATAAACTAATACGTATTATTTCCCTCCTCTCTCCTTTTGCCACAACTTTTCGCTTTTAATCAGAATTTGGGTCTCAAAATTGTAAAACTCTCCACGCTTTTACATTCATCTAAAACTATAATTGTTTTTCTTTTTTTCTTATTTCTTTCCTATTTAATTCGAAGCATGACAAAAAGTTCAGACTTCCACCCCCTCCACAGTATCCACTATCGGCCACGCTCGGCTTTTACCCATTTAACGCAGACATTTTCCCTAAGCTAAACATATAGATATACAAATTAATAACTCGAAGCTGTCACCCCATTTCCTATTTTTCCTTTGCACTGTATGAACTGCTGCTGATAACGGATTAACCTAAATCGCCGTTTCTAATTTTTTCCTTTCTCATCCAAAAACATGCCGAAACTCGGACAATTTCAGGAAATTCAAAATTAATAGCTGTATGATATTTTTCTGCATTTTTCTTTATCCTGAGGAAGTCTTCAATAAAGACGAAAAGCTGATGAATACATAAATAATATAGTTTTTGGCTTTCCCTTTTCATTATATATATATATATATATATATATATATATATATATATATATATATATATATATATATATATATAAGTTCTGCCATACACAAGTTATCTAGTAAAACTGCTGGACGAATCCATCTCAAGTATCTGAGGGAATTGAAAATGAATATAGCAAATCAGACAATCCCCGCCTCCAATCTATTTGCATAATGCGATGTGTTCTTTCTTTTTTACTTTCAGCTGTAGATTCCAATTCATATTTTTCTTCCCAATTTTTCTTTTAAACTTTCCAGTTTGAGACGTTTTTTTATTCTTTCTTATTTCTTTTTTAACTTCACCGATTCAATTATTGGTGCGAACACTGAGGAAGAGTAATTTTGCTGCCATTTTCTACGCGGTGTACACTCGCAAAACATATTACAATCAATAGTAGTTTCTTTACGAACTGGAAATCTCAAATTAGTTACAATTTTTGATGACGTTAAAAACAATGAGAAATATATCAATTTGAAAAACGTTTAGCAAGGGGAAATTTCAAATGATATTGCTGTATTACTGCTGTGCTTAAAAAGAATAACAACACATTGATATATGAAAATAAAACGATGTATCTTTATTGTAAGTGGCGGTAGGGATGGTGGATTGTTAGGAGGAAGATGCACGAACAGGAACTAGACGGTTGATTCTTCTCGGGGCGCAAATCGTCAACCAACTCTTATATAAATTTCCGGTTCTTATTATATAATAAATTATGACCATCTCAAACACCTCCATGAGACGGCATTGTCACTGTAGGTGTTTTATTCGGCGACGGTTGTTTCAATCCATTGGCAACCCAACATATTTGTTTATCTTCTCTCGGTACGAATCGATTACACCTGACATGTACTTCTTGCAAAATGACCTTTCGTACTTCCAACATTCATCTTTCTATTGAGAATCAATCTTGTTATGTTGATTTTTCATTATTCACATGCAGGTCGTCTCCTGATGTTAGGTGCCTTATTTTTATTCAGATGACCTTTTGGTACATCAAGGCCTGGATATGAAACATTTATATTTGTTTTGGTAATTTGTCTTGTTATGTTGTTTCTTGCCATGTGGGTGGTCTCCTGGTGCTAGGTACATTTTATTCAAATTACTTTTTGGTACATCACGGTCTAGATATTTAACAATATTTTGATGCCGGAATTAAGTGGAAATTAGTTGGAAAGCAATAAACAAAGTAAATCGTGCATTGATTCGTGAGCGTCTGAATAGGTTTATTAAAACAAAAGAAAGGGGATGTAGCAACGACGTCACGGGTAACTGAACAGAGGAAGATAGTGTAGAAATAAGACAAATGTTGTAACAAATTTAAGGGACAGTATTGAGATATAAAACTCGTGGGCATGCATTGTCTGCGTAATGGGTGGAGACGTAGTCAGTAATCGACTAAAGTGATTTAACAGAAGCAGCATTCACGCCATTGCTTTATTTATCCTTCACTGTGAGTGCGGTACATTTGCTGCGGTACAAACCGAGTGTGCTGCTACTGCGTATCAGGTTATACGATTTTTTCATATATCGACCCGAGCAATCTCAGTACATTTAAGGTTTTTTTTTATCTACTAACAGTTCAGCGCTTATCAAGGTGCAAATACATTCGAGGATAAGGTCAGTTTTAGTATGATTTATAATTATTTCTAATTTTGTTCACGACGTGGTATTTTATTTCAACTTATCTATCGTTTAAGCAGCGTCACTTGGCTATGCATGTTCTTTTACGCACTGGAGAATGTTTTTTTTTATATTTCGACTTTTTCATCAGTGTCGTGGGTTGTATGGTTTCAATTATTCTTTTTGATTTCAATTTCTTCGAGTCCTTTTCCAAGTTTTTTTAAAAAATGTTCTTACTGCTCCTGCAATTACACTGGTCAACAAAATTCTTGTTTTTATTGTTCTGATGTCTTCAAAATTGTACATAATTTCCAGCCGCTGAATTAAAATATGAAGTTAGTTTCGCCCAATCAGGTCAAGTTTTCTTGCTTTTTAAATTTATAATTCTCATGTATTGAATTATTTTACGATTCTCGATTCGTTTAAGGAGACCGTGTATTGTTTTGTTGAGCAGGTTTTAACTGTTTCCAATAAAATAGATAGCTTTTATATAAATCATATTAAGTTAAATTGTAAAGTTTGCATGATTCCTTTAGATATTTTCATTATAAGATTCTATTAGAATGAACAACTATTTAGCACTTGAGGTACATTTTTACATTTTATTCACCTGCTGGTATGTAAGATATCTAGTTAATAAAACGTTTTCAGCTTGAGATACATTTCCTTTGAGATCTCAATTGGTAAACTTATTTGTTGTATTAATTTCTTTTAACTCTTAAATTCGCTACTTGCAGGTCAAAAAAGTTGTACATTGAATATAAAAACATCAAACCAGAAAATCTTGTATCACCTGATGTGTTCTGTTATAGATGTGGTGAATTTACTTTGTTGGGAAACAGAATGAAAAATGGCGGTTTAGAAAAAAAATATTTTAGTTTGCATATTTAAAAGTGATGTTTTGAGAGAAGGACAAATCATGGGCAAACAGTCTTTTTGTACAAATGGCTGTTACTGAACACAAGCATGCAGAATATCGGTTCTTTTGAGGCAGCTTTAAAAAGAGTTTTAAATGCGTACTTTTACATAACGGTAACAAATGTGCGTGTATTCTTAGGCATTTTACAAGAATAAAGGAAAAATACCAAAAGTTTTGGATAAATTGCGTTACTCAGAATAGTAATGGGTAATTTGTGTAAGTTTTGAAAATGATCTACTTTCTATTGAGGCAACTATCGAGTCATACAAAGTATCCTTGCTTGTTTGTGCCTGCGAGACAGCAGGGATGAAGTGCAACATTGGGTGTAGAAAGAGATACTTTGGAGATTGGTGATCGTAACATCATTAATTAATCCGTTATTGAAAGAAATAAAATCATATTACCGGCTCTTCATATCAAATTTCAACTGATCAAACAACTCGCCAAGGCACTCGATAAAAACGAAAAATGTGTTTTCCCTATATGCAAAACCTTTCCGTGCAGTGAAAAGCTTAAAGCTGGGATATTTGATGGACCACAGATAAGGACATTGATCAAAGATACGACATTCGGGAATTCAATGACTGGTATCAAATTTTCTGCTTGGAAATCATTTGTAAATTTTCTAAATTTTCATCGAAAACCACAAAGGTGACAACTATAAAGAATTAGTGGACACGATGGTCAAGGATTTGAGAAAAATTGGAACTAATATGAGCATAAATATAGACTATAGTTATCTTGATCGTTTCCCAGAAAGCCTTGATGATATTATTGATGATCAAGGAGAAAGATTCCACCATGAAATAAAAGTGATTGAGGGGAGGTACCATGGGTGGTGAGATAGCCAGCTGATTATTGCTGGGGCCTGCAACGTGATTGTGCAGGTAACTACTTGAGAACAACCAGAAAAATCAGCTTTAAACTAAACGAATAAACTTAACCATGACTATAACTTTTCTTATGTAATTGTTTTATTTATATTTAACATTATTTATTACTAAACGTTTGATTCTTTTTGACAAAAATATTTTGTTTTCTTCTGGCTTTGACACTCACGTCTGAACACAATTGTTCTTAAAAAACATGATCTGGATGCATAATCTATGAAAAATTATGGGTAATGTTTACTGTTCGAGCTGATACCACTAGATAAAAGAAAATGGCGAGATTTTATCTTTTTAATTTGAGGAAATAGTAATTTATACAGTTCAAATTTCATGAAAAGACATTAAAAAAATAAAATAATTTCATTTCCGGTACACCGAAAATCTGACCTGATAAGAAATAATGGACAATACTTTTAGATTCAGCGTATTCAAATTATCCAAAATCACTTATTCGATCTCTGACAGCAAAATGATTGTTGACCAATGTTGTTGGTATCATATTAGTTTTCTTCATTTTCTATCTTCTCTTCAGCTCTCTTGCAATATCATGTATTTACTAGTTGTTCTGCCCCTGTGAATTGCTGAGATGACGAAATGACAGGGGTTTCCTTTATGTTCACAATTACCACGTTTGCTCTTCTTTTTTGAATCAGATTTTATATTGTGTATATTTCAAAATTATAGTCGTTTGCAAGTTAACAGTGGACTACTTTCCCAACACCTTTATGTCTATTCTATTGTCTTACTGCATTGACTTATTATGTGGTTTCGTCTCTTGCCCATACACTCTATATTTACTATTTTCCTGGGTCTTGACTATCTTGCCATGTTTTGTGCGGCTGTGAAAAAAATTCCGTTTCATTTTTTAAGTTGTCTTTTTGAATTCATGTCCATGTTTGATTGAACAGAATTTATTTGGTTCCTCTTAAAAATAGTCCCTGTAGTTGTTTTCTTTCCCATATTTGCTCTTTAATTTTTTTGTCCCCCGTTTCGCCATTATCCGTATTTATCATCTTGGCGCTTCTTTTAGCAACGATGATCGGGGTCTCTGTATTTAGTCTTATGTATTCTTTAGTCCTTTAATTGCATCATCTACGCAATCTTCAATACTTACTAATCCTGTTTCACCTACTTCCCGTCATTGTCTGCCAAGCTCCAGCCCCTGTCGCATCGCCGCAGTGTTCTATCCTTGTACTTGTTTTACAAGTACTTCGACGGAATGCGCTCCAATAAACTTTATTCAACTTTACCCCCTAAACAAAAAGACTCCCGACCCACACGACTACCAGCAAAATCCCACCTCATCATTGTAGAGGTCCCTAGATACCGGAGGATTTTCTACTCTACTAGTTTTTTTCCTCGGACCGCCTTGCAATTCCTTATCTGTACAAACCTGCAGAAATTTAAATGTAATGTGAACAAATATCTTGCTGCCCATCTCCCAACCAAGGTTGCCACCTTATAAATAAGGCTCATATCACAGTAGCTCCCTTACACTTAAGTGGTAATATGCTTTGTTTGGAGTGAAATAAAAATGAAAAATAAAATTTAAAAAGAGTTGATCATCTCTTTACCCTGACTCAATTTTCTAGGTTTGTTTTTAGCCCCTGTTTTTTTGCTGTTTTTATCAGTGCCGTGGTGTATGGTGTCACTTACCATTTTGCTTCCAAAATGTATTACATTTTAAGTCGGTCGGATTTGTCAAATACATCCTAAATAAAAATGATTCTGCCAAATCATTGTTAACTTCTGACTCGCCAGTCATTTACGTAAGTTATTAGTCTGTGTTATTTTTAAATTAAATTTGAAAATTCTATTTATTTCAGCAGTTACATTTTATATCCATATTAGGCCCGATATTTTCTTTAGTGAGGCACACTTCATGATCGACACCGGTACTTTTCATTGGCTAATGAACAGAGACGAGTAGTCAATGAAAAGGTCGTTATGTTTGTTACCAAAACGAAAATTGCTAATGGCGTCAAAATCCTGTCGTCCGTATAAGTAATCGTAAATACTACTTCGCTTTAAGGTGATTTCTTCACTTGTTCTTCTTTTACTTTTATTTATTACTAATAAAACGTATCATTCTAAACTAGCAATTATACTAAGTCAAACGTGACCATTCTTTTACATTACGTGAATTGTGTGAATATCGTTTTCAAATAACAAAATCTCTGGAAATGTTTCCATCAACTCCGTCTTGAACAACATCCAACAAACTTCACGCATCATTAACTTCGTGATATTCTTGGAAGAATCTCCTTTCTTCTCAGCAACTCTTCTAGTTGCAACGTCACAGTCAATACACACGATCAGAATGTAAGGAAAACAAATGATTGATTACACCGCCAGTGGAAATCAATACAAGGCGACATGTTCAATATCAGGTTTCCACAAATAAACATTCACAAACAGTGTTGAGATGCTGGTACATTGTAGAACAAATGGGTGCACTGTATGGGAAGAAAAAAAAACACAAAAATAATATTTTCCGACTGGCAATAAGAGGATCGAAGAAAACGGTAAAATCATCGAAGCAATTGAAGCCAGTTTTTTTTCAATGTATAATAGTATTTCTCTTAGTTATCAATAACTATTTATTTGTGGATGGAGCCACGACACTAAACAGCTCTGAAAACCCTTGAGCAAGGTGGTTCCCAAACACCATTTTCTACCATTTTCTTTTATTTTTGAAAAATTTTGTTCTGCCTACTCTACTCCCCAACCTCAGGCAGTAAGCAATAATCTTACTCCTCCCCAAAGAGGGGAGGCAAAGCCTGGGAAGGTGGACCTCCCAGAACTGCACAGGACAGACCCATTAACCGGCGTAAATCAAGACCCGAAGGTCAAGACAACACCAGTATGGGGTGCAGTATCCATCGGAACAGATACTACACTTTGATCTTAGCCAAAAGGCCAAGACGAAACCGGGGAACCCCACTTTCCCGACCCGACCTTGGGTCACATCTTACTTGTGGGAGTAAGATAAAAACTGGCCTTGTGCCTAACTCCTAGAGAGGAGTAAATTAATACACTACTCCCCAAGCTTAATCAACTACTCTACATTGTATCCCAACACAGCGCTTTAATCTACATCCGGATATGAAGCCAGACATCGGGAGATTTGAGAACGTATGTAGTCACTCGTTAGTTGGCATAAATCTCAGGTTCACTTTCTTCCAAAGTGGTTGGACCTGTCAGTATAATATCTATGAGTTAAATCGAAAATATCATTTGAAGACTTGTTTAAAAGTGGTTGACCTCCTTCCAGTCACGAAATCTGACGGAGGGGGGAGTCTATAGTGAAGCAAGAATTGCTCAACCGCAACCACATCTCTCCTGAACTAGCATTGCTTGAGTCTAGTGGCAAAGGAAAGTCCAGAACGGACGGAAACAATTCCGCGATAAGTAATGTAAGACTGGTGTCATTTCGGAGTTTTCCTTCTCCTAGACTAGTGTCACAACTAATGGTTGCGTGTTGCGTCGATGTTGCGTCGATGTGATATGCAGAAATACGGGAACAAAACAACAATTATTTCTTTTTATTTTATCGAGTTACATGGAAAACGTGTCTGACTTCTTTTGTAACTGCCGGCATACCTTGGTGAGAGAGAATGTGATGATGGCACGTAGCATCGTGAGTATCAAGGCTGATGATGATGGTAGCGGGAGGTTAATGGCATCGGCAGGTTCGAAGTCGACGTACGTTGCGCTCTCACTTTTCGTCCCTTACTGCCTTGTACCCCGCGCATTTTCTGTTTTTATAACATCTCTTTCTCCAGCGGTGTGAATTTTCGTTTGCGGTCATCACCACCCATGTCACAGGTAAATTAGTTTGTGTGTGTGATAAATGGGTTCTTTTCAAAGGTCATTTATCAATTAATACTAACGTTTCGTAACCTCTTCTCTTGCACTCGCTGGCTCTGATTGACCTGTTATCGCGTTGTTTAATCCATTACACTGTTCATGTAACCGAGACCTGAAAGTTTAGTATAAACTAATATTTGATCCATTTACTGGAGGAAGATATATGGCTTCAAAACTTTCCCCAAAACATCTAAGGGAAGGAAACTAGGATGTAAAATCTGTGACTAAAATGATTATCGGTTATCTTGCTGGATTAGCATCATGTAAACGCAGCAAGTTGTATTTTTGTTGCATAATCATATGTTTTAATTCAAAGTCTGGGAAGACCGACTAACCGATAAAGAAATAATCTAAATTAGACTAAGAGGAAATATGCATCATCTCACTATACAGACTAAGATAAATATATAAACAATAGAAGAAAAAATAAAACAAAATTAATAGGTGCTGAAAGGAAGACACTGGAGTATACACATAAATGAGAATTAAGAGAAGAACAACTTCGTACTTATGTGGCAATGGGGTTCTTTTTTTTCTTGTTTTTTTTGGGGGGGGGGAGAAGCAAATTCAGAGACACTTTTTTGGTGAAGCTTTTTAAAATTACTTACATTATTTTTTTAGATTGTTTTTCCTGAAATTGTCTTGGGAGAGGTGAACATTTGACTGAGTGAGTCTTTATGGTTTCGACCAAATTCTCCCATTGAACCTTCTTCATCATATCCTATTAACAAACGTGCTTTTTACCTTATTTTCAAATGTCTCTTCACTAGTAGAATTTATACGTAACAAAAGTGGTTCATTTTTATTTAAATCAGTTAATATATTTTATATTTTATATTTAAAATTTCTCATTATTTAAAAGTTTTTCCTTTTCTTCATTATAATATCTATTTTTGATTTTAAATTTATTATTATATGTATCATATGTAGTATTTTTATTTTTACTTGCTTTTCATGAATTAAATTTTTCATAAATTCAAATATTTTAATTTATTTTTATATTTAATTACTTTCAATTTTTTAAATAAATTTACTTTAATTAAATTTAATAACAATTTCTAAAGACTAAATTTTAAAAAAATTATTTAGTTTTAATATTTAATTACTTTTAATTTTTTAAATAAATTCACTTTAATTAAATTAAATAATAATTTCTAGGGACTAAATTTTTTAAAAATTATTTAATATAATTTATTTACTATTCTTAAAAGAATAGTAAATAAATTAAAATTCAATATTTTTATTCTTAATTCAAACCTGAGGGTTTTTTGAGTAATTGACTCCCTTTAAATATTAATCCTGTTTTAAACGAATAAATAAACCTTGTTTTGTTTTTGTTCATTATGATAAAGTAATCATTTCATAAATTATCGTGGATTTGTTGACACCGAATATTAATTAACAATTTTAATTTTTCTCGGGTATGTTTTTTTAGCTTTTTAGCCTTAATGTTTCTTTTTAATGTTTGTTTCCTGGAACTTTAAAATTTTTGGCGATTGACGTTTAGATTTTAAATTTGTAATCTCACTGACGCAGGAAAAATGAAAGGAGAGCATTCAGAGATCACAGGAAGTAAATAAAGAACGAAGGAAGGGGAGAGAAGAAAAGAGTATATAGAATTTAAGATAATTTGATGGCGGAAGAATTAACATAGCGTGTGGAACGTCATTCCTCGAAGAGACAGACTTAAATAGAGGTAGAAGAGAGTCCGGCATAAGAGGCCAACTATAAGTCCCTTTTTGTTTGGATTTGAAACTGACGGTACCGATGCTGTCTTATTCCTCTGTAATTACATATATAAATAAATATTATGCTCTTATCTTTTAGTTTTTCTTAATAATCGATCACTCTGCTGGGGTTCTCTCCCACTAATCTGGCTGCTGCCTTAATTGTACCCACTCAAAGCTTTCCATATTAATTTCATTCTTCGCCACCACTGACTTCTCACAGGACTTTTCTCCGGCGCTCACAGGAGACACGACTACCACTTTCTTTATCTCTCCATCATCTCAACTCAAAATTTCGATGTACTTGCATTACATTTTTGAACAAATTATCATCCCGAGGAAGTCTTACAATAAAGACGAAACGTTGATGAATATTTAAAAAGGATCTCTTAGGTTTTTCCTTTTTCATTTCCCATATATATATATATATATATATATATATATATATATATATATATATATATATATATATATATATATATATATACATACAAACTTAACTTTCGTATCGGGGTTCGAACTATGTGACCGGCAAGGATTGTATCATCCCATACTCACACTTGAAGGTTTGGCATGAAACATTTATTTATAAATGATTATTCAAAGCTTTAGCAAGATAGAACACTTTAAGTTAAGTTGCCAACAAGCCAACATTCTGCTTAATGCATAACTGTGGGCACCGTTTATTTAGTTCTCTCGACTGCTTGCTGGATAGCCACCGTGTATGCTATTTAGATGTGAATTTACTTCCCACGTCTAAACAATGTGTGGTGGAGCATCAGTGCGCCCCTCGGCTCGGCGTTCGAACCATATGACCAGCAGGGATTGGTTCCCTCCTTACTGACGATTGCAGATTTAGCCCGAAACACACGTGTATATGGGTTTATTTTAAAAATAATATTTGTTTATAAATAACTATATATATATGTATAATTATTCATAGTAAATAATGTTAATATTGATGTACATTTATGTTTAATCTTAACCTACACAAATAGATGTGTCTATATATAACTGTACAACCAGTCGCAGGATTTTAACACCCGACTAAATTTATATTTGCTTTGCATCTGACATCCTTACCAACATTGTCGTATAAAAGAGAAGATACATAATCCTATTATTCATTCAACGACCATGCCAAGCTTCATGAGAGTGGTCGCCCTCTCAAGGGAGTAAACTGTGCAATATTGCTTTAGTTAGAAGCTTTAAATATTTTTCTTATAGAGTGCTCTCCCTTGAAGAGAGCTTTAAATCATTATCTTCATAATAAATATGTTTATTATTACCCATACATATTATGTTTTATCATAACCAAGTATCACCAGTGTCGTTATATATAAATGTTCCATATATATGTGCGTGTGCGTGTGTGTGTGTGCGTGTGTTTTCTGGTCACACTATTCTCGTTTTATAGACTCAGACATGTGCTTTGACCAGCTTGATTTTGCCCCATGTCAAGCACGACCAGATTAATGAACTCCAGGCACACTCAACGGCAACTGTAAAGTTGTAAAGTATAGCTTTTTTAAATGCAATTATTTTCATTACTTATTGTAAAACCTACGATGAAGCACTTCATTATTTTTCAACAAACTTGTAGTACATTAGTAAATGCTATATATATATATATATATATATATATGTATATATATATATATATACTTATATATATGTATATATATATGTATACTTATATATATGTATATATATATACTTATATATATGTATATATATATACTTATATATATGTATGTATATATATATATACTTATATATATATATATACTTATATATATGTATATATATATACTTATATATACGTATATATGTATATATATACTTATATATACGTATATATATATACTTATATATATGTATATATATATACTTATATATATATATATATATACTTATATATATGTATATATATATATACTTATATATATATGTATATATATATATACTTATATATATGTATATATATATACTTTTATATATGTATATATATACTTTTATATATGTATATATATACTTTTATATATGTATATATATATATATACTTATATATATGTATATATATACTTATATATATATACTTATATATATGTATATATATATACTTATATATATGTATATATATACTTATATATATGTATATATATATACTTATATATATATGTATATATATACTTATATATATGTATATATATACTTATATATATGTATATATATATGCATATATATACTTATATATATACATATATATACATATATGTATATATATACATATATATGTACATATATATATATATATAAATATATATATACAAGTAAAAAAAACTAAACTAAACTAAAACTTAACAACTTTACAAATAAAACCTAAAATAGAAATACAAGGAATCACATGTTAAAATAAGTTCACCCATTATATTGACACAACAAAGAAACAGGATATAGGCCACTCTATAGAAACAGAACAATAGAACAAGATATAGGAAGTAAAACTAACCGCACCTTTGTTCGTAGGAAGCCAAACGATTAGCTAAGAGAACAACAAACAATCTGATTGGTTAAATAGATAGCCGTGTATATAAAAACACCCGGCAAAACTAACTCCATGCATATTAGCCTGAAGATTCCCCCGGGGATTAAACGCGGGAGCCTTTGTGTAGCTTGATTGCCATAAATATATTGTCATAGCTTACTATATATATATATATATATATATATATATATATATATATATATATATATCCGATTTTTCCGATTTTTCCGATTTCAATAACCCCAGAAGTTTCGATTTTTTGTATTCCTATTCCGATGAATCATCCCAACGCTAGTATGGATGCGTATGGTTTTGTTTGCTTGCACTTAAATATCGTGTTCTTGTGCCTTCTGGTGTGAAAGCTGGCCGCCGACCATTTTCTGAATCACTTTCACCTTCTTCTTGTTTTCACGGTGTCTCAATGGGGCAGTCGTTTGTGCTGGTGGCAGCCAACATAAACAGGTGTGAACGACTTGATAATTAGTCGACTATATTAAAACTCCGACGCCTCGAAACAAATATATTTGGCTATTCTGATTGGTTAATCTAAATAGAGTGCCTGGTAAGGTTGGAATATACCATTTCCTCAAATGATATCAACTCCAATAGTTGAACACACGTCTATCTTCATTGATCTACTCAAGGTTATTATTAAGCTGATATAATTTTATCACGCGAAGCCCATCGAAATTATCCAATTATAATCCATTTCGAAAATATCAATGTTCATTAATAAATAAATTAAAATATAACGCCAATAACAAACACTAATAGAATCAGTATTATTGGGCTTATTCATATTACTGTTCTTATCTTAGATATTATTCTCACAAAGTTTCGCCCTGCTTTACCTCCACCATTTTTTAGGTGCGTTTACCGAACTCGGGAATCTTTATGTCGAACTCGGGAATCTGTAGGGTATTTCGAACGGGCGTTTTATTTAATACACTTGAGTAGATTGTTCTCGGTCTGTCAGTCATGACTGGATAGAAGTCTTCAGTAATTATTAACGACGGAACGAGAGCAGTCTACGCCCGTGGATTAAATAAAGAGGTACCTTCAAAATTTCGTAAAGAGTACCGAGTTTGACATAAATATTCCTGAGTTCGCGAAGACATATAGAAGAAGGTCGGAGGTTACATTATGCCGAAACGTTGTAAAAATAACACCTAAGATGAGAACAGTAGTCCTAATAATCTAAATAATACAAATTATTAATCCCCATCTAAAAAATAAATCCCAAAATAGAATCTGTATTTTATACATTAGTGATGTTATTTATGTTGAAGTACATCTGAGAAAAATGTTTTAGATTTTAAGTTTTAGGAAATGTATCTGAAAATTTTAGAAATGGAATTTAATTTTTGAACAATTTAAACTTCGAACAAGCAAACTGCAAAATACTTCCAAACGAATTAAACATATTAATCCGGTTAAAAGTGTGGCAAATTAGGGATTTCACAACTGAAGTTATGGATTTAGAAAATGTTTAATTTTCTAGAGACACATCTCATGAGGGTTTCCTAGAATACGAAAATAATTCAAAGCCATCAAAAATATTTTGCAATAGTGAAAAAGTGTGTGAAAATAAAGATTACACGACTGAAGTCATGAGTTTAGAAAAGTTTTAATTCTTTGTAGTTATGGTCCCAATTAAGGATTTTTAATTAGCGAAATATGCTGACATTTTCAGAATCGATATAACTGTTTGTCTATTGTTTACATGGCATAAAAATCAGAAGCCAAAACATACAAATGATACTAATCAATGACCCTTTTAAAACGTGCACGAGGACAGGTATCTACCTCACTCCCATAGCGGGCTGATGTTGCACAAGGCCGGTAGGTGGGGATGATAGGCTAGTGCACAAGAGGTTGTGCACTCTGGCCTTCAAAAACCTGAGCAGCATCGTCGGTATTTCCGGTAGGGGCACCTCAGGCGATTGCAATAAACTAATCCCTTCACAAAGAGAGAAGGTCAAGCCTGGGAGTGTGAACCACTTAGAACAACCCGGAACAAATACCTCAGCCCGACATGAAGAGTGAGATGATTTCACAACAGCCCACCCTCTATCGGACTGATCGTCGAAGACGTAACCTCGAATCGTATTAATGTGTCTGAATAAAGATTCAATGATGACGAGGACAAATATGCAAATACTTCAATAGATTCAAAATAGTTAACGCTATGACAAACACTGTGAAAATAGAGCGTTCACTATTGAAGTTATAGCGCTGGTACTAATTTTCCAAACATAACTGGATAGTTATAGACCAATTAAAAACATACAGTGGAAAATGATAATTACAACTTATGTGTAAGAGATAAACAAAATTCTATTTCAAGCATAAGCTTCACAGACCGACAAAAATGCTATGTATGACTTAAACGTGACAGAACGACCGACATTCGTAGTCCTTTAAAATGATCTTGGAGCATCTAAATTAAATATGTACGTATAGTAAAGGAAATACTATCCGAACTACGACAACACGACTAAAGGTTTGGGAGGGTCTTCCTAACCGGTTTTCGTTTATGGTTTTTAGTTGTCCAACTCTCCACTTCTAATGAATTTGTATATATATATATATATATATATATATATATATATATATATATATATATATATATAGCCTTATGAATAAAATGAATGGAAAGATTCATCATCATCATCATCATCATCATCATCATCATCATCATCATCATCATAATGATTTTTCATCACTCCGAGAAAAGGAACCTCTTCCTGGTTCCGTCCACCTTATTGGTGATTGTCATTCAGGGTGTTTTTGCCATAGTCGCCACGCTAGACACTGCGTGTTGGCAAAACTATTTGCCCATAACAAGTTGTCCACATACAGCGCCTGTTATTCCCATATATACGGATATTAGTAATTTATACTTTTTATTTAATGGCGTTCTGATAAGCTTTTGTGACCAAAACTGTTGCTTATATGGAATAAAAAAGGAATGAAACTAAAAATCCATTTGACAGGACAATTATTTATTAAAATCTGTCTTCAATATCGTTAAGTAAATTATACATTTAATTTACTCTCGTAAGTCCATTTTTTCAACGATACCAACGTCTATTATCAGTTCTGTCCTCTTAAGTGAGGCAATTTAAATTTTTATCCCAATCTAAAGTGCCCTTTTTGGGTAGCTGAATTTCCCCCACATTAAAGACCGACCTTGTGTCTAACTCTGCCCTCATGGGGATGTAAGTAAAAAAATAAATTTAAATGACATTTTCAACACATTGGGAATATTTTAAGTAAGATGGACTCCGAGAGCAACTGTTGTATTGCTGTGTCTACAATGATTCTAGTTAAGAGTAGGTAGACAGAGGATAAATAACGATCCCAACCGACTTCACACTTTTGATGGCCTTGAGCCTAATTTGTTAAAATGTGTATTTTATATATTTCGCAAATAAATAATTCTGCGTGTAGTATCTGTTTCAATACTTCACTTCATATATTCTGTCCTCGGTCAGTGATGAATACATCTTTTTAGACTGAAGTATTTTTTTTCTTATTTTTTGTCAAAATCCAGAGTGCCCTTTTTTGGCAGCTGGACTCCCCCTTATCTATTACAAACCGATTTTGTATCTAAATAGGGAACGACGGACTACGCCAGTTAGAGAGATGCGACGATGCAACTAAAAGATGATTAATTTCCGTTCTATTCATTTCCCTTGATTATCCCCCTTTTCAACGTGATCTCTTTCTTAGCTCGTTTATTGATGAGCCTCGATTTGATCATCTTCTTTCCCATCCTTCGTCTGTATGCAAATGACATTGGCCATTTTGAATACCACCCCTTCCATCGGATGTCCGTCCCGAAGGAATTAAATTAAGATTTCTTCAGCGCGATAAAAGCTATCCGAATCTGATCTTATTTCTGATCAAATAAAAACAATCCGAGTGTCGCACGTGAGCCCCGATCGCAAAGGCATTGTGTTCTTGTCAGGTGTCAAACAATACACAGATATTTTACGGCCATTTAATTATGCGAACTGGGAAATTAGATTGCACGCTTAATCAGCCTATTACCGCCACGTTTCCCGCTGGTATTAATATATTCAGTTTCGTTGCTTGCATGAAGTTTTAAAATGTTTGTAATATGCGAATACACGATTTTTTGTTAAAGGATATATATATATATATATATATATATATATATATATATATATATATATATATATATATATATATATATATATATATATATATATATATATAGAATTCGTTTCAATAAGAATAGAATAATTGTTTCAAAAAATGTAATTGATTAAACATTTTATGTTATGTTTTATATAATAAAAATGATACAATTTGTATTTTAATGTATGAATTACATCACAGCTAAACTAACATTGACAATTGTATTTTGAACCCGGTGTAATGTTTTGATATATAAGTAAGTTGTAACTAAAAGAGTTTTATATATATATATATATATATATATATATATATATATATATATATATAAGCCCACCCCTCTTTGTAAATGGATAAATAAAGCACTGTAAAGGTGGTGGTTAATGTTTAGATAAAGACATTGTAGATATCATTTACCAACGCCTGTCCTGTGGCTCAATGATGAGAGCTGCATACTACCAACTAGGTGATTGAAGGTTCGATCCCTGGTATAGGTGCTATTCTACCTGTACTGAAGAGCTTTGATATGTTGAAACAGTTTTCTGTGGATGACTATATAGATTCAACAGAAAGCTTTTTGTCATTTATACAATAAGAAGAAACACAATATCTACCCATCTCTCTCTCTCTCTCTCTATATATATATATATATATATATATATATATATATATATATATATGTGTGTGTGTGTGTATTTTTCATTTTTGTAACACAAAATACTTATAATAGCTCAATAGTTTAAAGCTAGAGCTATGTTATATTTAGTATTTTTATGTAGTTCAATACCACATCATTATCACAGATGACAGATTCACGTCATTTTTACCAACTTTTTTTTATTTCGCAGACAATTGTTTCGGCTAACATCATGATATTTGTCAGAATGCTCCTATGGATTTATTTATTTTTTGGTGTGCTATCCTAAGTGCAAATTGTACAAAAACAAATCACAAAAAAACTTTTTATAAACTTGGCGATTATAGCCCGAATCACAGTCAATATTCATTATCAATTTTATACATGGTCCCTTTTACATCTTTTTAAATAACATGTACGCATCCTATCTTTTTATATTTCTAATCATTCCTCATCGGCTATCATTATTAATCTAACTATTCATAAAATTAAAGTATATATTTTTTACCGACCGTCTTTGTTATTTTCCTCCGGTTATTTTCTTTTGTCTCTAGTTTTGTTTTTAGTTATTTTGTTCCTTTTTTCATTTTGTTATCCTTTTTTTTAGTTTTTTCGCACGTGTTGGGTCGGTAAAATTTAGGTAACTTCTGTTTTACCCATATAACCGGAAGTATGCCGACTATTCTATTTTTTAGCAAATCAATAATTAATATTCTTAATCATTCAATATCTGCTATAATTATTATTCTAAATATTCCTAAATTAAGACATTATTTATACTTTCTCTCTTCACTGCATTCATATTTTCGCCGTTGGTAAAGAGTAACTTGGATATTCGTCGATGTTTTTGTTTTTTCTTCTAAAAGTGTTACGGGTATTATTTTTACTTTTTTATATAATTTATTAACTTATTCATTTTTCTATCGTTATATTTACTATATTTATATCTGCCTTAATGTTGGCAACAGCCAATTATCCCATTTCTCTTATTTATAATATTTCATCTATATGTCATTATTTCAACTGCTACAGTTAAACATAGATTGCATCTTTTGCGTTTGTTTGGTAAATATCTATTGGCTTTAACTAATATTGCCCATTCGATAGTGTACATATTTTTTATTATGAAGTTATTTTATATATTAAGCTTAGGAAGTGGTAAATACATCGACTCCTCTCCTACAAGCTTTTCTAATACTTGCCATATAGTTACAATACCTATCTTTAAATGGGCTAACTGTCAAACCTATGTATGCTGTGGCTTTATTACTTTCCACTATATTGCACTTATACACTATACTTTAGGTCATGCATTCCCCTCTTAATCGGCATTTATCCTTCTGCATGCAGTTACATTTTCTATGTTTATTCAAGTTTCCTACATTGTCAGGACTATCATTCGATGTTTTCATTTTGGCTTTATTCGATGAGATTATGGAATTTTTAATGTTTGTCATAGTTGAATATGATACTTTTATTGTATTCTTATGAAATAGTTTACATAAAATCTTATTCATTTTAAAGTTATTATCGATTATTTTATAGAAATCCTTAGGTATATTTGTTTTTACATGTATACTGTATCGGTTCTTAAACCATATGGTTTTTCGTTTCCTATTTCTTTTATTATTATTATCATTATCCTTATTTTTTATATCTTCATATTTAACCGTTTTAATTTCTTTATTCTTTCCTTTATCTAGATTTCTCTGTTCAATATTTTTTAGTATATCCCCTTCCTATATTAGCTCCATTTTTATTTACCATGTTTTTTCTATTGGCATTATTAGTATCAGTATATCCATAGTTAATCATCCTTACTTTTTTCCCATTTTCCCAAAGAGCCATATTATAGGATATAATGTTACACTTCTTATTATTGTGTTTGTTTTTTTATTCTGGTTTCAAACATTTTCATTAATATACTTACTATTGTCATTGTTACCTGATCTTTTTAATGCTTCATTATAATATTGTTTATTTTCATTAAATATATTTATATTCGTGGATAATTGGAATATTCTATTTGATATATTGTTAATTATAGTTTTCTTTACCGGTTTTAGGTGATTGGATAATTTATCTATATAAAATATTTTCTGATTTGGCTTGTGATATAGATTAAATGTATTGCTTTTTAAGTTAAGTGTAATATCCAACAACATTAGTTTCCTTATCATTGTTATCAATTGTTATGTTTAAGTTAAATTCCTTAAATAATCCGTGTAGAGCTGATCTTATCATCTCTCGTTGTCTAGCTGCACTTCTTGTGATAAATAATGCACCATTTCTATATAACTCCTATTGTAAGCTAGGCAGTAGTTTTTCGATTTCCATTAGAATATAAATTCCTACCAAGTCTGTAACCTAGGCTGAATCCGCTGATCCCATCGTAATATCAATATTCCAACTCATGTCTGTTCTAGTCCATATTTTATCATCATATTAAATAACATTTCTACGAACTAATTTTACTATGTCGATTTCTAAATTAGTGATATCAGTAAATATTTTAGCCATTAATATAGCCTTATTTAAAAGTTCAGGTGTAATCTCATATATATATATATAAGAAACACAATATATATATATATATATATATATATATATATATATATATATATATATATATATATATATATATATATACAAGGGCTGTCTAAAAAGTATCCGACCTTAGGCCAGAAAAAATATTTCAAATAGGTGGCGGGGTTGGAACCCTTATCCCCTTCAAAGAAGGCCCCTTGTGCTTGCACACACTTAGCCCACCGATCCATCCATTGCCGCGAACACCTCTGGAAGTCTTCTTTTTGAATGCTGTTCATCTCCGCCGTCGCGTTGGATTAAGCGAGTGTTTGGAGAAGATGCGATGGGGGTAACACACATTTTCTAGCCTAAGGTTCGATCATTTTTAGACACGCCTCGTATATATATATATATATATATATATATATATATATATATATATATATATATATATATATTTACATACCATCGAAAAATGTATAAAGGACAAAATCGCCGTCTTTAAAGGATTTTTTGGACACCCAAAATGTCTCGTTTATGTAAACAACGTCTATTTATCAACAACTGCTCTGTTAATATTTACTACTGGTTTGTTAATATTTACTACTTGTCTGCTACATAATACAAAACATTACGCACACATTTAATGTGCGCCTCTGCTAATTCCGCTGATTTTCGAGAATATCGGATTACGTTATTTCTACGTATTACGTATACATTTATACTCATTCCGGTTTTTAGAGAATGCAATTAACGATCATAGTTCCTTGCAATGATTCATTATTAAACATGACGGCTAACATTTGTTCAGCGACTCGACTTCCGTATAAAGTATATATACGCCAAGCTACCGGACAGATATGCATAAAGTTGACATTTTCGTAATCTTACATCTTTCACACGCATAATATCCAAGAATTGAACAAACATAAATTTCTTTGCATAGAAATGAGCCAAAACGTGTGCCTGGTGGACTCTACATTTGGTCGCCTTCTGGCGGATTGTAATATAAAACGCATACCAGCTACATTCTTAGTTTAACTGACCTATTTTTCAACATATTTTCTACTCGCCTTTATGGCTAAGTAGTTATCTCCGTAGATCCAATACCTGGAAGTTTAGGGTTCGATCCTAGTCGACTCACACAATTTTTTTTACATTGTTAAACTTTTGCCTCCGAGCCGGATTTTTTAAAATTCAAGGTTATTATGTAGTAATTTGAAAATCAATCAATGTGATCGGATGTACTTTAACTATTGTGAATATCATCATTTCCCTTCGAACACGGAGGATGGGTCCAGCTAGTGTTTTTTTATATAATCTTATTAGAAAAAAAAGGAAATCTATGAGAGTTGCTGATCCCATCACTTTTTGGATGTGTCCAAGCATTTCTATAAGAGGCTTTGTCGGTCGTTCGGTTTGTGAGGCTTTTGTTTAAATTGCATTTTCACTGCTTTAGATGCAGATTAAATAGACATATCTTATTTTAATTTCCGTGGAGGCTCTCCCAATATTTTCGTTTGTATGTCACTTTTATGGTCGAAATCGCATTGTTGTGCGCCAGTCACACTTGAGTCTGAAATAGCACTTTCATTGGGCTGTCACTTTTATGTTTTAAATAGCATTTCTGTGGTTCAGTCATACTTAAATTTGAAATAGCATTTCGTTGGTCTGTCAAGTTAAAGACTAAAATTGGATTTTCATTGGTCTGTCGCGCTTAAGTCTGAAATATCATTTTCATTGGTCTGTCACGCTTTAGTTTGAAATATCATTTTCATTGGTCTGTCACGCTTTAGTTTGAAATATCATTTTCATTGGTCTGTCACGCTTTAGTTTGAAATATCATTTTCATTGGTCTGTCACGCTTAAGTCTGAAATATCATTTTCATTGGTTTGTCACGCTTTAGTTTGAAATATCATTTTCATTGGTCTGTCACGTTTAAGTCTGAAATATCATTTTCATTGGTTTGTCACGTTTAAGTCTGAAATATCATTTTCATTGGTCTGTCACGCTTAAGTCTGAAATATCATTTTCATTGGTCTGTCACGCTTTAGTTTGAAATATCATTTTCATTGGTCTGTCACGCTTAAGTCTGAAATATCACTTTCATTGGTCTGTCACGCTTTAGTTTGAAATATCATTTTCATTGGTCTGTCACGTTTAAGTCTGAAATATCATTTTCATTGGTCTGTCACGTTTAAGTCTGAAATATCATTTTCATTGGTCTGTCACGCTTAAGTCTGAAATATCATTTTCATTGGTCTGTCACGCTTTAATTTGAAATATCATTTTCATTGGTCTGTCACGCTTAAGTCTGAAATATCACTTTCATTGGTCTGTCACGCTTTAGTTTGAAATATCATTTTCATTGGTCTGTCACGTTTAAGTCTGAAATATCATTTTCATTGGTCTGTCACGCTTAAGTCTGAAATTTCATTTTCATTGGTCTGTCACGCTTTAGTTTGAAATATCATATTTATTTGTCCGTCATGCTTAAGTTTTTAAGAGCATTTTTGTTAGTCTTTTCAGCTTAAAACTGAAATAACGTTTTCATTGGTCTGTTACGCTTCTGTATCAAATAACATGCTCATTAGTCTATCATACTTAAGTCTAAAATAGTATTTTATTGGTTTGTCACGCTTAAGTCTAGAATAGAATATCCATTAGTTTAAGTCTGAAACAGAATTTTAATTGAACTGTCACGTTTAAGTCTGAAACAGAATTTTAATTGAACTGTCACGTTTAAGTCTGAAACAGAATTTTAATTGAACTGTCACGTTTAAGTCTGAAACAGAATTTTAATTGAACTGTCACGTTTAAGTCTGAAACAGAATTTTAATTGAACTGTCACGTTTAAGTCTGAAACAGAATTTTAATTGAACTGTCACGTTTAAGTCTGAAACAGAATTTTAATTGAACTGTCACGTTTAAGTCTGAAACAGAATTTTAATTCAACTGTCACGTTTAAGTCTGAAACAGAATTTTAATTGGACTGTCACGTTTAGTATAAAATATAATTTTCATTGGTATGTCACGCTTCAGTCTGGGATATAATTTTCATTGGTATGTCACGCTTCAGTCTGGGATATAATTTTCATTGGTCTGTCACGTTTAAGTCTGGAAGAACATTTTCATTGGACTGTCTGAAATATAATTTCCATTGCTAATCGTGCAGATTGAATAGACGTATCTTAAGAGTCTCCGTTTTTTTTTTGTTTTCGAGCGAGGGGGGGGTCGGTCAAGGAGAGTCAGTGGCACAGCATAAACAAAGTGTATGTGTGTGTATAGGGTGGGGGCGAGAGACTAAGACAACAACATCACCAACCAAGTATCATAACATCAGCGAACACCGTTTTCTCTGCCAATTTGTTGCCGCCATTAGAACCGGTGAGACACACGAGCAAACAGTGCGCTTGGCGTTGGCATGGCAACTGCGCATAATTTATACCGTTCGTTCCGTGATCATTTCTCTTCTTTTTATATGCACGTTCATAGTTATTCTTTGATATTGTTCAGCCTCATATTGGAATCAGCAGATTTTCTTTTTTTCTATCTCTCTTTCCATATTTTTTTCTTTCTTTCCTTTTAGCTTTTTTTTTCTTTTCGTTTTCTATCTTTTTTCTTTTGCTATTATTGTTTTTGATTTCATTAATTTATTTTCCTTGCTTTTTCATGTTCATATTTTTTCCTTCGTGATTTCTGAGAGGAAGCTGTGGTAAAGTGGATACAGACGCGGTCTGACGATCTAGTCGTGCCAAGTTCGCTTCCTGGCGATAACATAGCACCATTTTCACTATAGATGTGTGTAACCTTAGTGTTGGCCTTCCTTTAAGTACCTGATTCTAGAAGAATTAAGGAAACCAATGCAAACAATAAAAGCTAGCCAATCAAAAACGTCGTACCATACGAATTTACATTCTTTTATAATTTCATGTTTCTTTTCTCGCTTTTTACTTTCTTTCTTTTTAGATATAGATCATTCGTCTTTGCTTCTTTCTTTTATTTATACAACCTCAATTTGATGTTTGCGCTTTGATTTTGTTCATCCGATTATTTCTTTGTTTATTATTTTCCCTATTTCTTTATCTTTGTATTCTTTCTTTTTTTCGTGCTTATTCTTCATTGGCCATGTTCATTTTTTTTTTACATTAGCAAATCATGTTTCTGAAATTTTTTAGATGACGATTGATAATTTGGATTATTTGGATTATTTGGACCACTCACGTTTAAAAGATAAATACATTTGTATCGAAATTACCAAAATGTCAATGCTTATCCATCTATTTGAATAAATGAGAAATATTGTGTTTCGTGTTTACAACAAAATTATGAATGAAATGTTTATTATTTTAAAATAATGTTTGAAGTAGTTTTAGTAGCAAACTTTGCGAAGCGATAGCGACCCAGCACAGCAAGCTAGTACGTTACGTTTATAATAATTGAATTATGAAGATTTAAAAAAGTCAACGTACCTACAAGTAATTATGTCCGTTTATCGGGCGATTCGTCGGTTAGTCCGTGACGCTCATGTTTTATTTAACGAAGATTGGAATGGACGCATATTATTCTGCGCCCAATCATCTCTTAGGCGGCGTATGTCGGTAACACTTAACTATGAATTAGCATTTTCGTTGGTCGGTCAGGCTTAAATTTGAAATAGCATTTTCATCACTAGAGACACACATTTAGTGGACGCATATTTCAAAGTGTGTCGAAACCTCTCAATAAGAGATGTGCGCCCGTCTGTCCGTAACCTTTAACTCACAAATAAAATTTTCGCCGGCCTGTCACACTTAAATTGGAAATGGCATTTCCATAACAAGAGACACAGCTTCAATAAACGTATATTTCAAAGCGTGTCCAAACCCTTCTATAAGAGATGTCCGTCCGTCTGTCCGTAACCCTTAACTTTGAAAAAGAATTTTCATCGGCCTGTCATACTTAAATTGGAGATAGTATTTTAATCGCTAGGGACACCGGTTGACTGAACAAATATTAAACTAAGGGTACCAAAACATCCTTATGAATTATATGCGTTCGTCGGTTCGTAACCTTTAACTATGAAATAGAATTTTCGTCGGCTTGTAACATTAAAATTGGAAATCTTATTTTCATTAGTATGGACACACATATTATTTTAGTGCGTCTAAGAATCTCCATAAGAGGCTGGCTTCCATCGCTCCATAACGCTTTTGTTAGAAATAGAATTTTCATAGGCCTGTCCGATTTAAATTAAAAAATATCATGCCAAGTGCGTCCCAAAATCTCATCGGTTCGTAACCATTTTGTTTGAAAAAGATTTTTCATCGATCTGTCATACTTAAGTTGGAAAAAGCATTTTATTTGTGACAGACACAAATTGAATAGACGTATATTATTTTCAGTGTGTCTAAGCATCTAAGTAAGAGGCGAGCATCCGCCTGTCCGTAACTCTTACGTTCAAAATGGCCTTTTCATCGCTAAAAACACGAGATTTATCGACGCATATTATTCTACGTCTATCCAAAGATGTGCGTTCGTCGGTCTGTAACTTTTAAGTTTGAAATAGAATGTTCGTCCGCCTGTCATACTTAAGTTGGAAACAGCATTTTCACCGCTAGAGAAACAGGCGGAAAAGAGGCATACTATGTTCAGTGTGTCCTATCATGTATTTAAGAAACGTAAGTTTGTCAGTCCGTAACTCTTTTAATTTGGAATATAATTTTCACCAGCCTGTCCTGGTTAAGTTAGAAATATCATGCCCATTGCTAGAGACGAAGATGTAATAAGCGCATATCATTTTAAGTATGGACAAAAATTTATATACGAAACGTACGCCAGTGGGTCCGTAACCCTTTAAGTTTTTTAAATAGAAATTTCATAAGGTAAAAATAGCATTTCTATCACTAGAGACACAGGTTGAACGGACGTGTATTATTTTAAGTGCGTCCAAACATCTCTATGAGAACCTGTGTACGTCCGCCTGTCCGTGACACTTAAGTTTGAAATAGAATTTTCGGCGCCCTGTCACACTTAGGTTCAAAATAGTATTTTTACCGCTTGAGGCATAGATTTAATGGGAGTATATTATGTTAAGCGCCCCCAAACATCTCTATAAGAGACCTACGTCCGTACGTCCGTCCGTAACTCGCTTCTTTGAAATATAATTTTTGTTTGCCAGTAACACTTAAATTGCAAGTAGCATTTACTCGCTAACGACGCTGTTTGAATAAACGCATATTGCAAAGTGCGTCAAAATATCTCTATGCGAGCCTATGTCTGTAAGTCAATCAGTCACGCTAAAATTTGAAATAGCACCTTTAGATGCGTCCACGCATCTTTATCCGCGCCATTTTTAAGTTCAAAGTAGCATTTTTATTGCAACAAACGCCAATTGAATAATAGATTCGTTCTTGTTTTAATCTTCATCTCTTTGTTTATTCTTTTTTATCTGTTATTTCTTTTTCCTTCGTATTTTCTGCTTCGTATTTTTTGTGTCCTTCCTTTTACGTTAATAAATTAAGATTTTCTTTCTGTCTTTATTGCTTTAAGAGTCCTTTCATGTTTAGCTTTGAGGGTTATTTGATTTATTTACCTGAATTATTTTCCGTTTACTGTTTTCGCCGAGTTTTTAATTTAAGTATAATTTTAATTTTCCTTCAATTCTAATTAGTTTTCCTTCTTTTTTATCTATGTAAATCATTCATTACCTAAGCACAAGGTGTTATGTTTTCTCACGAGTTTGTTTGTCAGTATGTTTGTGTACAGACTAAAGTCGGTATCATTTAACCAAACCTGATGAAAATATCGGTCATTGTCTGACTTATAACTTATTTAATTTGGAGATATCTAGGCAAAATGTTAAGATCAAGGTAACAGAAAAGATCAGTCATATTTTTAGCGTAAACTTCGGTTCAGTTTTGTCGGGTAATCTCGCAACATATATAACCTCGTTATTGATTGAAAAGTTCAGCGATGGTTGAAATTCTGACGAAATTGTAACATCCGATTCTTTCAAATTTTATTTATGGATCTGGGTCTCTTTGATAATAGTAACCACCATGCAATTTTTTTTAGCACGATCAGATAAATAGTTGTTGAGTTATCAACGTTTCCATGACATAACTTTGGGAATACTTCATACAATATGGAGACGTAAGGCCTGATAAGATATTTACTCATCGTTACATTGTCAAGTAGAAGTATACAGTTTCACGACTGACTTATGTGCTTGCCCTTGTTTTTATGTTATGATTATTTCCTCCTTTTTTACTTCTTTACTTTTATCATTCATTCTTTTATTCATTCTTTGATTCTACTTCGTCTTATTGCCAAAATGTTAAAACACTGGTTCTCCTCAAATCACTCAAGTTAAGCAAAGTTCGATCCGGTTATAACTTAGATGGGTGTCTGATTAGGATCATCAAGAGGCAACAGCACACATGTATATAAATTGATAGCAACCAAACTAAAGGGTATATATACGGCATAATCACGTTGACACACCGGTTATCGTTAGATTATCGTAGTTAAGCAACGGTTAGCTGGTCAGTACCAGATGAATAACCACTCGGGAATAACAGGTGCTGTATATAGGAGGATGTCTACACCTCCCTGCAAAAACTGAAAAAAACTAACGTCGTTCCTTCCTCTACCGGGATATATATGTGACTGTAGACCGCTTTTGAATTGGATACTCTCAGTAAACTCCATCCTATGGAGGAAGCCGGGTACACCCGACCAGGGTGAATGCCATACCAGAGTACAGGGAGTAAAAACTCGCAACAGACTAGCATCATGTCACTGGGGTA
Source organism: Sepiola atlantica (assembly GCA_963556195.1). NCBI lineage: Eukaryota > Metazoa > Mollusca > Cephalopoda > Sepiida > Sepiolidae > Sepiola > Sepiola atlantica. Next base: position 196,609,511 of record OY744521.1, on the reverse strand, counting down.
GTAGTTACCATCAGTTTCGATTAGCGCTATAAAGTACCGGAGATATCACGGGTCCTATGAGCTTCTTGGGCTTTGAAAGAACTAATTCTATCTGTATCCTTTTCTTTAGATGATTCGCTAAATTTGATTTCTTTTGAATGATATACCATTGCTTCTTTCTTTCTTTCTTTCTCTTTTTCTCTCTCTTTATTTCAGTAAAGATTTCCAATAAATTTAATTAAATTTTGTACTTTCTTTAATAAATTCAAATTTGATCTTTTTAAATATTTATTTTCATGCACTTTTTCTTTCTAAATTGTCTTCCTTTTAAATTATAAGATTTACTTCTCTTCCTAGTCACACAATGGATACCAATATAGACTATGGGATAAGGAAGCCTAGATTAAATCAGGTGGATCTATGTATTCATGCAGTAATACACTTTGGAAAATCATAAACTCCCATGCCTTACCGGCTATTTGTAAAATAGTAATTCGTCTTCAGAAAAAGGTTTACAATGAAGTGTTTACAATGGCTATCATATTTGAGCATCATATAATACAAAAGAATATGAATGTTATTTTTCTTATGTATTATTTCGATTATTCGGGTTAGGGTTCTCATCTTGGATATATTTATCAAAACGTGTCGGTCGATGTAACCTCCCATCTACTTCGAAACCGTGGCGCAACGGATATAAGTGCTAAGTATAATCAGTTCTAGTTGACTGTTTTCTGGAGTTTGAAGATATACTCCTCAGTACGGGCGATACTAAGAATGCAATTACGAATTACTTAAGACTTCTACCCGGTCATGGTTAACGAAACAGGAGCAATCTACCCCAGTGAAGTAAATAAACGGTTCCGGTCGAAAATTTTATACAGATTCCCGAGTTCGACAAGACACACCTGAAGAAGGTCAGATGTTAAATCGGCTGAAACGTTGTGAGAATAACATCCAAGATGAGAACAGTAGTTCGAATAATTCAAATAATACAAATTAATAATCCTCATCTAAAAAATTCCGAAACTTAATTTTCTTACTTCTTTTCCTTCATTATTTATTTCCTTTTTTTTCCCCATTTCTTTCTTTTTAATTATTTCTTTATCATTTTGACTCCCTTTCCCTTCTCGTTCTATTTTCTTCTATGTTTCTATTTTTCTTACTACTTTATTTTAATTCTTTCTTACCGGTTTTCCTTCTTTCCTGTCGATGTTATCTTTTTTTCTAACTTTTTTTCTTTACTTTCACCTTTCATTTTATTATGTCTTCATTGGATTTCACATTATATTCCTCTTCTTCTCCTTTGCTCTCTCTCTCTCTCTCTCTCTCTCTTTCTCTCTCTCTCTCTGTCTCTTAATGTTTTTTGCCTTTTCCCACCTTCGTCAATTATTACTTTCTCTCTTTCTGTTATTCCTTCTTTGATTATTCCTTCAATTGTTTCTATCAATCCCCCTTTCTTTATTTCCTTCATTATATTTTTGTCTTTTTCTTTTTTTTCTTTCTTGTTCAATACTTTGATGCTTCTTCATTTCGTTTTTCGTCATTTCTTTATCAATTTATTCCTTCTTTCTCTGTCTTTTTCTTCTTAGCTTCTATTTATTTTAATTCTTTCTTTCTGTTTTTCTTTCATTTCTTTTCTTATTTTTATCTTTCTTTCTTTCCTTACTTCCTTCCTTCTTTCTTTCTTTCATTATTTATTTATTTGATTCTATATAATATTCCTATCTTTTATTTCTTCTCTCTTTCTGGATCTCTTTTAATGCTTCTTCCTTTCCTTCCCTCTTCGTCCATTATTATATTCTCTCTTTCTTTTATTTCTTCTTTAATTATTCCTTCAGATGTTTTTTTATCATTAGATCCTCGTTCCTTTATATTTCTCTTTTATGGATTCTTTCTTTGGTTAAGTGTTTTCGCCCTTCTTCCCTTCTCTCTTTGACCCCCTATCTCTCTCTCTCTCTCCATCTTTCTATTTTCATCATTTCTTTATCACTTTTGTATTTTCCTCTGTTCTTCCGTTTTCTTCTTGGTTTTTATTTTGTCTTCTCTCTTCACTTCAGTTCTTTCTAAACGTGTCTCTCTTTCCTCATTTCTTTCTTTAATTCTTTCTTTATTTGATTCCACGTTATCTTCTTCGTCCTTCTTTTCTCCCTACTCTTTTTCGTTATATCTTTTTCACCCTCTCCCTTTCTACCCTTCTTGTCCAATATTATATTCTCTATTTCCTTCATTCCTTCTTCAGTTGTTTCTATCATTTCATCGTCCATTCTTCAAGTTTCTAGTTTACGGCTTCTTTCTTTGGTTAAATGTTTTCGCTCTTCTTCCATTCCGTCTTTGATCTCTACCTCATCCTCCCCCCCCTCTCTCTCTCTCTCTCTCTCTCTGTCTCTCTCTCACTCTGTCTCTCCCTCTTTCCCTTTCTCTCTCACACAAATACACGCTCTCTATTTATCTCTACTCTCTTTGTCTCTTTCCACCTTTCCATTAAACGCATTCACTCAAACAACAATCATGTCTTCAGTCCATTTATGTTTGCATACTTCGTTTGATAACGTCCTTCATATTTCTCTAGTCTTGCTTTCATCTACTTTGAAAACAAAAAACACATTACATGCACTCTCAATCTTGCCTATATTTAGAAATACACGAATAAAAACAAAATAACCGTCCATTTTGAACCATGTCTTTCATGTTACTGAATTGCATTAGTTAAATTAAGCACAAGAACAATAAAGTAAATGATCTCGCAGTTAATTTCTTCTACGTCGAGAACAATCTAGTTTCACAACAGTTGGTGGATTGCCGAGCTTTAGTTTAAAACTTGTCCGCTTAAGCACACACGTGATGGTTCTTATAGGTATCTCAGAGTACATTCTCAGCAATTTTCAGACATAGTAGAAGGACGTCAACGTTTTATTCTATAAGGTTTTACTTATTGTAGTGTCTGCGAAATGTGTGAATTTGGTACGTTGCTTGCAAAATATAGTATAAATATAAGCTAAAATGGAAAAATAATGGAAAAATATACAATGATGATATATGTATTGAACTTATAATACAAGACATGTATTGCAAACAATGTGTGTTGACGGCTTTTTAAAATATCAACTTATCTGATACTGTGCTTTTTAAGCGTCCGTTTAAGTACGATTGCATTTGCGAAATAGGGTTTATTTAACGTTACACAGACGGCTCTGTAAATTATTCAAGCAAAGATTATTCAAATAGAGGACGAGCAATCGGCTGTTTGTTAAATAGAGTTCCTAGTAATTGGCCAATATGTGAAGAGTCTGACCCAATGAAATTCGATAATCTACTTTAGGAGACAAGCGAGGTAACCTATTAATATATTCCTTTTTATAGTAGTTATTGATGTGGGTGCGGTATTGACAAGATATCGCTTGCAGTGACTGGCTAAGAATTTCTACTGAGTAAGAAATCTCTCTCTATATTAAACTCGATGAATGTGTGTATGTGCATGTATTTGTGTGATGTTTGTGTGTTGCCTATAGAAAAAAGGTTAGAAAATCTACATAAAATCTAAACATGTATTCTTATGTAAAATTTACCGGGGAAGACAATGAAAGTGTCCCCAAAGCTCTAAGTGCATCCTAAGCTATCTATGAGAGCATACACCCCTTAAGATTTAAAATATATACGTATAAAATCTTCCAGGGACGACAATGGAAGTGGTCTTGAATCTCTAAGTGTCTTCCTAGCCTAAGGGGGCTATGGGCACTAGACCTTCTTAAAAACCTCAAACATATCCTATTTTGATGAAATTTATATCATGTGTATAAAGTACCCCAGAGAAGACAAGGGATGTGTTCCTGAATCTCTACATTAAACTCAATGTGCCGAATATCTACGTGCCCTCACCTCAAAGTGACGTATTGGGACATAATTCTTTCTAAAGCTTCAAATACGTATATCTGATTTTAATTAGATTTAAACCATATGTATAAGACACTAATACAGAAAGTTTTCCAACATTTAAGCTTCATCCCACTATATTAGAGTGCGAAACGGGAGCGGAGGCGGCATAAATACAAAGAAAGCAATATGGTGTCATGAGCATAGTGGAACAATAAATAGTAGTGGTTTTCATTCAATCCCGAGCAACGTCGGGTCTTCCCGCTAGTTATGTTAATAAAAGTTATTATCCGTTTAAATAATACAACTTAAAGAAATGCAATGGATATAATATTAAAGATTATATAGTTTATTTTGTATATTAATATTTATACATGCTTTGATTATAAGCGTCTGATTTCTATTTACGTATATTTGTATGCGTATGAGTATATTTGGTTTGATTTTATATGAGCGAATCTTCGTATGAATTACAAGTTTCATTTCTTTTTAGTTGTTGCAAACCGCTACACGAAGCAAAGGACTGCCGTTTTTCTCTATCGTATTTAAGCCTAAACAGGAAATTATGTCGCAGTTATAAACGTTAATATATATATATATATATATATATATATATATATATATATATATATATATATATATATATATATATATATATATACTGGTGGTTGTTTGGTCATAAAATAGCATATTAGACTATTTTAGTATTTCATCACTAGATCTTTAGAATTCGCAGAGCTGCCAGAGACAGTAACGAAGAAAAACGTATAACTCTCTTCTGCTACTTGTCAACTAGACATTATGAGCACGGCTATCATCGCATTGAACATATACGGCTTACTATGCAATAAGGAACTGTCTACAACCAAAAATATACCCACTTGGTGTACTTACTTTAAACTAAATGACACTGGTCACATATAATCAACTTTGTATGTGATATAAAATCACTATCTTTATATAAATTGTTTGTTTATAGAAAAACATTTTCTTTCAGTTCTTTAACAATAATCTTCTTACAAACCATTAGAAGAAAGAGTCTTGTAATTCACATTACGTGTCCCTCTTATAATTAGGCCATTAAAGAAAGTGTGTTTGTCTGCGGTATTACCTTTTTTAACGGGGATGGGGCATCCTACTGGAGGCCAGCCATTCATTCCGCTATTTAAGAGACTCCAAAGCGCAATTGTTTGGATCTCTTTTGCAATTGCTTCACCGGGTATATTCGCCAGGTATTTAAAAAAATCTTTTTCATTAGCCTGGTAGTTTCTACGATTACTGGAATAATATAGATCTTCCTAAGATTCCAGTTTCTTTTCATATCTTACATAAGATCTTGGTATATCTGTTATCTTTTCTCTCCCAACTCTATTTAAGCGAACATCATTAGGTACACTGACTTACACTAGGGTTGCTTCTCTCTCTCTCTCTCTCTCTCTCTCTCTCTCTCTCTCTCTCTCTCTCTCTCTCTCTCTCTCTCTCCTGTCCCATATCACCATGTCAGGTTTAGAAGCTCTATTTTCTAGTATGTAGCTGTAGGAATTGCATAGTCATAGTAGATGCTGTATGACTTATTTCAAACAATTGTGTCTGACATATGATTGCATGTGTGTGTTTAAGTGTATGTAAATTTACACACTTTCTCGTGAAGATGTGATATGAAACAGTCGTTTTTGGCACGTGTGTGTGCGTCCCATCACCTTCTGTTCGATACACGCATATACACGCGATGCGTAGGCGTTTGTAAAAGCATGACGATATATATTGACATTGATGTGTCAAAAACAATTTGTAGTATTTATAAGTTTTTCACGTTTGATTTGCGAACAATTTTTAGGATTTTCATTTTTTTCATCTAAATATAATTTCGCATTTCCCTTTATTTAATAATGTTTAGCTTCCATTGCTTCCTCGACTTATCACATATGATTTCTCATATTAGATTAGATTTCTTCATGTTAGAAAGAAAATATCGGAAACAAGAACAAAATCTGTGTATCACAAAGAAAAGAAACGAATGCCTGTCATGTGTCCTCATTTGCTTTTCTTCTTCAAAAAAAAAGAAAGACCATTTTTTATCTTTTGCTACCTTCTATTTAGTACGCGGGAATCTAGCGCGAGGCCGCAGTAATGTCGAATTCTCTGTGGACCGGATTCGCCAGTCAGGGAGAGCAATTTGCGTTCATCTCGTGTATAGAAAACGCCCACGCTATCGTTGCATT
>OY744521.1:196585937-196598437 GCA_963556195.1 Sepiola atlantica | reverse complement strand
CACTAAATGAAGTTAGTTAGACCCATATTATTAGCCCAATTACTGACACTGGTGCACACACAGCCACTTGCACCTGCTGCTAACTCGGACACGTGGTTTCACTTGTTGCCCGCCTTACTTATTAACTAGAAATCCCGACCATTATATACCACGACTGCACATAACAAAATCTAATAATATAGATAAATAATAATATAGAATCGAACAAAAAAAACAAAACAAAAAAAATAAATAAATAAACAAATAAAATAAAGAAATTAATAAATAATTTTTTTTAAAAATGTATGCATGTATGTATTTTGCGTATACGTATATATATATATATACATATATACATACACCAACACACACACACACACATATATATATACCAAAGGCTCTATTAACGACGCCCCACCCCCATACCCAGGATTCCTCACCCACCCAATCACATCTGCTACTACACACACACGGTAAACAAATTTATAGAACGAAATTAATTAAAACTCTAAAGGGACATAACTCCCACAAACAAAGCTTGACTCACACGAGTTATCCAGCCTCTACCACCGAGATAATGATTATTCAGTATATTATTAACAAAACAAACAACAACGTTATATAAAAAAGTAAATAAAAAATAAATTACTCAGTATATTTACTCACAAAACAAACAGCAACGGTTAAAATAGTAAATAATAAATTATATAAAAAAAATAAAAATAAAAAAATAAAATAAACAGACCTCTGCGGACCTGCTACTAAAAACAAACCAGCATTTCCGGCCCCGGCTTTTGGCAAAAAAACACACTCCAATAAGTGGTAGTATTTATTTTATTCTGAGGATGAGGGATACCCTCGAAAATTAAAATTAAAAAAAAAAAATAATAATGAAAAGGACACACTCCAACCTAACACCACGGTCAACGATACACTGGTAAAAAAAAAAAATTTGAAAATTATTGACTTTTCAATATTGTCACTTTGTTTTGTTTTTACGATTCCACGTGTCGTATGTGTCACTTTAACAACGCATTGTATCGCCACTAAAATATTATTCTTACACTATACACAATGCTCCAAGCAAACTTCAACATTCTTCTCATATATATATATATGTATATATATATATATAGTAAGTTTTAATATATTATTAGTACCACTATCACTAAGAATACGGAAGAGGGTAATTCTTCGTTATTGTTAGTAGTGGAACCTGTCGCGGTGGATGGCATTTTTTGTGTATGGCCTAGATAAATGTTCCTACCTTGCTGTGATACTATCAGTTGCTGTGTTAGTGTAACGTGGTGGATTGCGTCGTGGAGACGTGTTTGGAAGGGCTGTTAACATCCTGTCAGGACACCACCCTAATACCCGAGAAATAATAGGCACATCCCTTTCTTGAAAGGGGTTAACCCCGTCCGTAGGCTTGACGGGTCTGGTTTTAGGCGTAGTTAATTCTGTCCAGAGAATTAATTATCTGGGCTGAGGGAACCATCGGCTTGCTGAAATTGAACGCTCGTATAATGGAGCGGACAAACCATTTCATATAAATGTATTTTTACATTCCAAAAAGAACAATAAAAAAACTGGAGTTGCTTTACGTACGCCCAATATGTATCCCTTGAAGTATTTCCAGCATAGATGACTATGTCCGTTACTGCCATGCTAATGTTTTGGCGTTAGGTAGGATTATTTTGCCTCCGAATTTGTCACTGTTAGTTAAAAGATTACCTTGTCTTGAAGTGATTCTACCTTCCTCTTTCTTTTTGTTATTACACAACTTAATCATATTTCGTTTCTTTTAGCTCCTTACATCAAATGATTTTATGCGTTGTCTGCAGCGACTCCAATAAAACAAAATACTTTATTTATTCAGTTCTCATACGAATGAGTAACCATTCGATGATAACATTGCAAGTTGGGTGATGAAACAGCATCAGTAGAGGATTGAAAACAATGGCGAAGATAGCTAAATTTTGATACTTAAGGACGACTTGACAGGTATTTGTTGACATTGGACTTGAAGCCGACCGTATAGTAGTCTGCCGGGAAGTACTTTAGAAAAACTTTGCTTATGGAGATTCTGTTTGATTTTATGCACACAGATGAGAAAAATGTTCTTTGCGCTAGTGGAAGCAAGATGCGTTCTTGCTGTGAATGTTTTACAAGGGTGAACCAGAAATTCAAGCTAAGTCGATAACCTATCATGCAAATAACAACAAAGTAGAGAAATACTATAAACGTCTCTTTTAAGATAAACACGCTGTAACGAAAAGAAGAGATCATCTCCCACTAGATGGCGAAGTTGATTTTCGAAAAACCTCTGTCATTGTTATTTAATATTTTATTGGCTTTTATTATAGAAATAAAAGCAAATAAAATAATAATAAATAGTTTTTATTTGGAGAAATAAATCTATTTTATCTTTTTCCCTGAATTTTTTCTTTTTATTTCAAATGAGTATTCTTTCTCTACTTGGCAGCAAAGATGGCGCTTAGGTTTCCCCAGATAATAGCTAGAAACATTCTCTGGGACAGCCAATCGCCACACTCCCTGAATTACTTCCAAGATCACGTAGAAATGTTTTGAAATAATTCCGGCGTTTGGCTGAGATCGACATGACGGAAGTGTCCGTTCCTGCAACGAAAAAAAAGAATATTAATTTCCAAATAAGAGTAGCATCGAATGGTTAAGCAACTTATAACTGAAACATGAGTTTGCTATTGTCTGTTGATCTAATCAGAAAAGCGCAAAAACGAGAATATTCTGCTCTCGTTTTTACTTACCTTTTGCAAATTCCATCTGCGTTTGTCATGAGTTCGACTCAAGAAGGCTTGATCAGTCGAGCATGAAGAGCATTCCGCGAAATAAATTTGCATTTTGATACGACCGCGAAATTGAAATCTTAAATTGATGTAAACAATCTTCAACGTTATTAATTCTACTCCACGTGTGACGGGTCTTAAGATGCAACAGACACACCTTTTGCGGATGGACGGACACACAGACACGCATGCCCACACACACGCGTATAACACGCACACGCACGTAAATACGCACGCATATAGGCACATATGCTTGCATGTAAACGCGCACGTGCTTTCAATTACGCACAGACACGCAAACATATAGACAGACACACACCTGCACATATATGGGGACTCACATTCACACAAACATTAAAAAAACTCAGACATTCATACATGCACGCGCTCACACAGATGCTTGTATAATATAGATAAGTAATTACAGTTACAAAATAATATATATATATATAGTCTCGGAAGTTTCTCAACCATTAAAACTATATAAAAAACAAATATATATATATATATATATATATATATATATATATATATATATAAACTTATAGTCTCAAGTCTTCCAGTGGAAAATCACTCATGTAAGTCAATTTATTTTTTACAGTTATTATATTAGTTAGTTTCTAACACTATTTTAAGGGATCATCAGTTGTTTACCATGAAAAACTGTTTCGGGAATTTAAAAACAAGACAGTATTTAATTTCATGGCTTCCCAGCAGAGTTGATCAGACCCCACTTCCCTTAAAAGACAAAAACATAAACGTTCCTTATACTAAATCTACGTTTTGTTCCATATAAATGTTTTGCTAACTTATATTAGTTATTTAAGACACAAAAAAAAAAAAATTCTTTACCTGTGCTGTTCGTCTGTCTAATAAAATTTATCCGTTACTTACAAAAATGTTGCTGCATTTTAAAGTGTTTGGACGCATCCATGACACAATTATTTAAGTGATTAATGTATTATTTTTAGTTTTATATTATAAATATAAAAAGCATCAACACATCAAAAAATAAAAAATAAATAAATAAATATGTATATAAATATATATATATATATATATATATATATATATATATATATATATACATATATATACCTTTAGTTCCTCCTTTTCTCCCTCGTCCTCCTTTGTTGTCCATCTCCCCGTTGTCGTCAACCTCAAATAAATATTAATCTTCCTTGTTCACTTACATTTTTTCTAATCTGCGTTCACAACTGTCGATTTTTTTCTTTTCTCATTGTTTCAAATCTGCGTCTATAAGTTAACCGTTAATTTGTTCTCTTTTTCTTTCTTTTTCTTCTTCTTCTTTGCCAACTCACGGTGTTTAAAATCGGCGTTCATAACTGTCGATTTTGTTCTTCTTCTTCTTTTTTAACATTTCTTTCTTTCTTTCTACTGTATTTTTATTGTTTTTCTTATTATAATTAACAGATGTGTTATATATACGTTTATACATATTATACATTATTTCTATTTATATATCCTATGATTTGTTCTATCTGTTTATTTTGATTAATTTGATAAGATTTAAAAGCATCGGGATGGCGAGTAATTGCCTTATTTAATTGTCCAAATATTTTATTTTGATCGCCACCTTGGTTAATCATTCTTATTATTAGATCAGAAAATGGGGGCATGAAATCTACTAATTTTAAGGTAACACGAGCAATTGTCAGAAATTCAGACATAATACTCCCGTAAAATATATACACAGGGCTAGTACTATTTTTATATGGCATTCGCACGATACGAAAAGGGAATGAATTTCTTTTATCAAACAGTTTATAGATAAATATTTTATCTTCAATTTTTATATCCAAATCAAGAAAAGTAGCTTGTGTTCCCTTATGTTCACAGTTTGATTTTAACTCTTTAGGATATATTAAATGTTTAGTATTTGCAAACTCTTCGCTATCATTAATGCAAACAAGGTCGTCAATATATCGCCTACATCCATGATAACTATACGTTCTAGATATATCATTTTTTATTAATGATGACATATATATATATATATATTCCAGTCTATGTAAATATAGATCTGCCCAAAATGGAGACGGATCCAAACCCATTGGAATACCTATTGTTTGGAGCAATAATTTATTCCCTATTTGAAAGTAACTCTCTTTTATAAGGTGACTTATAAGCATTATCAGACCAGTTTTGGATACACTCGTCTTACCATTTTTATTTTTACACCAAAAGGCTTTAGAATTTGCAAAGTCTATGTATTTACCTTTTCCTCCTGCAAAAGCTAAATCTACAGTATTACCTAATTCTTTAATAAGTTCTTTATGGGGTATTTTTGTATATAATGTACTAAAATCGTATGTCGAGATTGATTTAGCCTGTTTACGAGAATTAATACGATCTCATTTTTCTTTTACTAGATCGGAATTATTTACCACCCAAAATAGGTTTATATTACTATAGAATTTACTTTTTTTATGGAAATTATTTATTTGGTTTATAATTAATTTAAAGATTTTAGACACAGCCTTACTTAAAGGTTTAGTGATGCACATTTTTGAGGCAACAATGAAACGGGCGCCAACTGGTGTTTTATGCATTTTAAGTATCCAATACATAGATGGAAGTTTTTTGTATTTTTCTTCTAATTTTAATCCTAATTTTTCACAAATAACAGTATTGTTTATAATAATGTTATCGCTTTTATTATTACTTAATTTATAAGTATCTGAAACTTCACCTATTATTCCTACTTCTAGCAATAAGCGTTGTATATAATACTTTTTACAGATAAAAGCTATATTATTTGTCGCCTTATCAATAGGAACTATTACAAACCTATTTTGAAGCATTTCAAGCTCCGTAGTTATTTGTGGATTTCTAAGGAGGGGATTCGTTCTTTTAGGGTGTTTAAATTCTTTTAAACGTTCTACTTTTTTATTTACGAATCTAAGTATATTATTTTTCCATGCGTCAAATGTAGAGTGTAATAGTTTATGTTTTTTAGCCATGGATGCAGTGAAATTATCTAACGCTTTATTTATTTCCTTAACACATTTCGCATAATTTAAACATTTAGGTTCTTTATAGTTTGGGCCTTTACTTAAGAGTTTTCTTAATTTAGAATTTTTAACTATCGCTAGATTACCGGTAATTATATGCCCTATGTCAGTATTACATAAAGGGGAGGATTCACATTCACATGATGGTATATACATTTCATCATTATCATTTATATTTAAATTCTCTACAGTTTTTTTATAGTTAAAAACCTTATTCCGGATAGTTTGCCCTAGTTTATATGTTACTATTGGTTTCTGTTCCTCTTTTTTAAGTTCATTGGGCAGTGACTGAATGATTTCTGGATTATTAAATATTTTAGGCAGATTTATATCATCAAATCCTGTATTTTCATATAGGACTACACTAACATTTCGAGGTTTATTTTTTATACCCTCAGCAGGTGGCTTGTATAATTTTGTATCGATTATATCCATGATATACTCATACCATTGAGAAAGTTTTTCTATCCTATATATCATATCCGAGTTTAATAATATCTTAGATGCTATGTCTTTTAATACCTTTTTCTTGGTTTTATTAAGAAGTTTTCTAATGTAATTAAAAGACTCGGAAATATTAGTCATGATAATCTCTTTAGTTTTATTAAAAGATTCTTCGCATGAAATGGCAGATTCTCTATTGTTCCTATTTACATGTGTTCTATCTCTAGTACCGTAGCGAGGCAAAGCAGGATACAATCGCCCTACATTTACTGATTCGTCTTGTAAATTATCTTTTTTTATTTTTACATTTAGACCATATGGATAAATTACTCGCATTTTCTTAATTATTTCATCTTCTTTATTTAGACGCATTTTAAGCGTATTATTATCTACCTTACCAGAACTATCATATCCATTATCTTTAAATTTTTCAATAATCTGTATTGAAAAAGACGATTTTCCACAGGTTTTTTTCTTTAAAGTGGTTTACTACATGGACACAGCCTTTATTACTAGTTCTACGTAAATTCATCCGTCTATTTAAAGGTAGTACTGTTTCGCCTACATATTGTAAATTACAATTTTTACAAGATAATAAGTAAACTAAATTTTGTGACCTACACGACAAATCTTCCCCCGAATGATTTAGGACTGGATAGATTCTTTTAGTTACATTAGATTGATATTCTTTAGATGTTATTAGAATATCACAAGTTTTGCATAACGAAGCTCCACAGGGAGCAATGTTAAAATTATTATCGGTCGGACAAGTCCCATTTGCCATTTCGAAAGAAGGAGCTCCTACTTCAGTGTCTCTAATGACAACGGCTTTACCCTGTCGAAATCTGCCCGACCTCCTTGGGGGATAAGCCCTAGGGGAACTCACTAGTTCTGGGGGCTGCACAGACTTAGCTTGCAATCTCGTTTTAGTAACAATAGTTAATACTATTATTTTTATACATTATGTTTTATCAGGATGAAAACTTAAGCACCTTTGGTGCCAGAAAGGTATTCAAATAAGAGGAATATATATATATATATATATATATATATATATATATATATATAGTCTAAAGAAGCTTTAAGTCATTAAAAAAAAAAATGAAAATATGTAAAATGCAGTTTAAATTCCCAGACAAACTAACTAAATCCAAGTTTTTGCAGACTTAACATTCGTTGGAAAATTAATAAATGAAAAAATATAAGTAAAAAAAAAAAAAAAAAAAGGGGGGGTTAATTATCTGAGAGTGAAACAAAAACAGGAGACCTTAAGCGTCTAATATTAACACGGGGATCATCAGCTGTTTACCATATATATATATATATATATATATATATATATATATATATATATATATATATATATATATATATATATATATATATGAAAAAGACAAAAGGAAAAACAGGATTTCAAATCTTCATTTTTTTTCTGAAGACAGTCGTTGATCCGAACGAAACGGGTCAGATATCTCTGGTTTGAATTTTTCTATCTGTGTTTAATTTGTTTTTACTTTTGTCTTTTTCATACATCATCTCTCCACGGCATTTCATTTTATGCTATATCGTGCATTTTATCCTCATATATGTGTGTATATATTCTATGTTTTTCTTCATTTTACTTCAGTGTAAGCTCTCAGAACTCAAAGGACCTCTTCTTGAAGTTAACACGTGATCCCTTTATGAGATACATAGATATTCGAGTGTTCGATAAAAGTTCTCCTTTATCTATCAAAATTCGAGTTAATAAAAAAGTGAAGAATACTAATTTTCCTCTCCTCAATTGACCAGTTAACACTATTATAGTATATCTTTCTTGTGATCTCTTGGTCTTAGCGGATTACAGGAGAAGAATTCATCTGGGCTGGTGGAATATCCAGCTTAGTGTGATTACTAGAGACAACATCATCTGGGGAAGGTACACCACTCTTCGTATAAGCCAGTGTGTAGTCATACCAAGGAGATCTTATTTGGGCTTTGAATACTATGTTATTTTGAATATTTGGTTAGGGTTACTTGTAGGGGGAAATAGCTTCATGTCAGGTTGTTCTGACAAACTTGGAAGATACTCAAGGAGAGTGTCTAGTAGTACTTCAAATTTCTCTCTAGTAGGCCTTGAAATTCTCTCCAGTAGGCATTCAAATTCTCTCCAGTAGGCATTCAAATTCTCTCCAGTAGGCATTCAAATTCTCTCTAGTAAGCATTCAAATTCTCTACAGTGAGCATTCAAATTATTTTTAGTAGGCATTCAAATTCTCTCGAGTAGGCATTCCAATATTCTCCAGTTGACATTTGCATTCTTTTCAGTAGGCATTCAGATTCTCCATAGTAGGCATTCAGATTCTTTTGAGTAGGCATTCAAATTCTCTCGAGTGGGCATCCAGATTCTCTCGAGTGGGCATTCAAATTCTCTCCAGTAGCCATTCAAATTCTCTCTAGTAAGCATTCAAATTCTCTACAGTGAGCATTCAAATTATTTTTAGTAGGCATTCAAATTCTCTCGAGTAGGCATTCCAATATTCTCCAGTTGACATTTGCATTCTTTTCAGTAGGCATTCAGATTCTCCATAGTAGGCATTCAGATTCTTTTGAGTAAGCATTCAAATTCTCTCGAGTAGGCATCCAGATTCTCTCGAGTGGGCATTCAAATTCTCTCCAGTAGGCATTCAAATTCTCTCTAGTAAGCATTCAAATTCTCTACAGTGAGCATTCAAATTATTTTTAGTAGGCATTCAAATTCTCTCGAGTAGGCATTCCAATATTCTCCAGTTGACATTTGCATTCTTTTCAGTAGGCATACAGATTCTCCATAGTAGGCATTCAGATTCTTTTGAGTAGGCATTCAAATTCTCTCGAGTGGGCATCCAGATTCTCTCGAGTGGGCATTCAAATTCTCTCCAGTAGGCATTCAAATTCTCTCTAGTAAGCATTCAAATTCTCTACAGTGAGCATTCAAATTATTTTTAGTAGGCATTCAAATTCTCTCAAGTAAGCATTCAAATTCTCTCAAGTAAGCATTCAAATTCTGTGTGTGTTTAAATATAAAAAAGCGCTGATGATTCATTTATGCACAGTATGGCATAACATCTACGTTGACGAAACAATAGTTGGTTGAAAAACGTACATATAGATTTACAACATTTTTAGAAAAATTATTGTGAATAAAAACAAAATCGTAAACCGATGTTTTCTCTGTGATATTTCTAATCGAACGATGTTCTGTAGGTGAACAGATGTATTGTGTCTAATAGCAATCCAATTAATATTGATTATAGTGATGCAATGGTGGCACAATCCTCAACCGTTTTGCTTAAGTTCTATGGCGAGGAAGATTTTCCTTTGTCTATACTACTAGTTCTATTAAGATGTGTGAGTCGTGTTTATCCTATCATTTTACCCATAGTTAAGACGATAAATTAATTCAAGACGTTGCGAAAAGCTTTTAAATGTTACTTTATATTCAATTCCAAAGTTACGATATTTGTTATTTTAAGTGCAATATGTCTGGCCCCACATTTTTGGATGGGTAAATTTAGAAACCTTGTTGTGGAGGGTCGGAGAAAAGTTGAACGACCCAAGAAAACTTGAAGGCAAACCATTAAAAAGGGTCTTAGTGGAATTTGAACGGAATCAATGCTCAAGACCACAAAGCTTGGAGAGTGAGATTGTATGCTGTTAGAAAACGTCAGACCACGACGAAGAGAAATAAAACGATAAAATGGACGACGATGACAACTTAACTTTTAAAGCTTTTTTGAAAATTATCTTCTTTAACCTAATCGCAGAAAAGTCTGTTATATTCTTGTGTAGCAAGAATGTACCGAGAATGTGTTAGATTCCAAAGAATTAGTTAGAAGGGGAGATGTCTAAAGATGCAATATGCAGAATTTAATCATTATCATATGCAGTTCGTCGAAGTGGCGATGTCTGTTTCATGGAGTTCCCCGGGTTTTTATTATATTGCGATACCTGGTTGTCTCCTTCGATGTATCTTCACAGTCGCTGGTGTTGATATTCCTCTATTTCAAACTTCCTTTCATCGTATCTTTGAATGATAGCATTGGTATTTTCTGATTTCTCCTTCCTTAACCTTGCACCTCACGTCTTTGTGGGGAGGGGGGAGTGGAACCAACATCTTCGTTGAGGATGCCACATAAGATGAGACTAAAACGGAAATACTTATGTGTCCCCCTTTCGTTGGAGAACTATTCTCGCATTTTTTAAAGCATTCCATCGCAGGCTAGTATAAAACTGAAGACTTGAAAAACACTTTACTTAAAGTTACAATGATTTCTAACACTATTTTATGAAGGATGTTGGTTCCGAGACACCCATCTGGTAAGAGTTAGTGTGGAAAATGTATTCGCTATCCAGTCCCAAAATTCGCTCTGAAGTTTTACTGATTCCCGAGATAGTATCTATTCAATTGTTTGTTTTTGTACATAACTAAATTACAAATCGTTTTTGTTTATTTCTAAAATCTCACAATATTTTATTCAAATTCCAACAACGCAATGTTTACTTAATTCTAAAATTCAACCTACCATATTTTGCGTCAAAATTAGTATCATCATCACTTACCCCCAACCCTCCGAGGCAATCTCGTTTCATACGAACTAACCAGAGTATATTCCAGATAATACAACAGATTTCCAGGCGACCATAAAGGATTACCAATAATAGATTATCCATAAGGGATTAGTCATAATTAATCTAGATTATGAATATTTCACGTCGTTCGTAGTCATCAAATCTTCCATTCGTTCTTGGGTTTATTTCAGCCAATAAAAAAGAAGTATCAAAACGAAGTCACGAGACAACCAAGGGAGAATATCCAATATTACTAGACATATTTATAGACTAATAGGAACACTGGCGTTGTCCTGGAATGAATTAGGAGAATTGTGTACTTCTGTTCCGAACACTGAACCCCATATTACTATTTCATTCTAATTGCTTAATTAATATAATTTTAAAGTTTTAAGTTATGAATAAAATAAAGTAAAACGTCGTCTTTGCCAGAATGCAGACCCCACGATATTGTTGTAAAATACCCTCATAACAAATGACTGCCATCGTTAGATTTTACAGAAGATGTTGTCGTTGATCTTGGTATAGAATGTTGTATTACACCGGGACAAAGAAACAGAGTTACCACAAATATAGTATACACTCCCTATTTACTTGCCTCCACACGAGGGTAAAGTTAAACACAATTCTGTTTTTTACGTGGAGTATATCCAAATCCGACAATAGGGTCACTTTAAATTGGTCCGGTTTAGATAGATTGATCGCCTTCTGACCGAGGACAGAACATATGCTACACTTTGATGCTAGCTTTAAGGCCAGGAAAATATAGTATAGAGTTTCCCGTATAAATAACAGTATGCTTTAATAATATATGACTCTGTGCTCATCTTTTGTCTCAAGCGACGAGGGAAACCCTTGCTTGACTACGTTGATCCGACAAATACCAATGTGTCAACGTGATGTGTGCTGTGATTAATTAGTAATGCATATAATGCGTATATAATAAAGTAGAGTTAGTCGTTTCTCGAATCATTGTCAGTAATAGCTTTGTTCTTAATGTTTAATGTTTGATTTTTGTAAATCAGTTTCTTTTGTGGAATTTTTGTGTATGTTTAAAGAATAAAATAATGCATTTCGATTCAATTTTTTTCGTGAAATATTTCACTCGCATCGGGAGAAATTTCAGATAGACGCCACCTTAACTATATAATAGCTCTGGTAAGAAAAGAGGTGTTAGTGCAACCGACTAAATATCTAAACAATGCCGGTTTTAATATCGGATCTCAGTATCCTTTTTTAATTAGCTTAAACATTCTGTTTTGGAATCTTCGAGATGAGGATTGAAAATGTCTATTATTTGAATTATTCAAACAACTGTTTTCATCTTGGATGTCATTTTCACAAAGTTTCGGCCGATGTAACCTCCAACCTTCTTAAAGTATATATTTTCGAACTCAGTGGAATATTTATGTCGAACCCGGGAATCTGTACGGAATTTCGAACGGAAAACTTTATTTAATTCACGGAGGTAGCTTGCTCTCGTTCCGTTGCTTAATGGATATAAGTACTAAGTAAGGAAAAACAGTCTCCTAGAGGTTGAAGGTTCAATCCTTAGTGTGGGCGATACTAAGAATATAATTACGAATTATTTAAGACTTTTACCCGGTCATGCTAACTGAACGGT
>OY744521.1:196570937-196578437 GCA_963556195.1 Sepiola atlantica | reverse complement strand
CATGCTGATGACGACTTATAGCCAGAAGTCCATGTCTTCCTTTTTTGTACGCAAAAATTAATTTATAAATTAATTAAATAAATCTATTTATACAAAAATTAATTTATAAATTAATTTTTAAAAAATCTATATATACAAATATTGATGACACGTTTGATTGAGGGCGTATTAAAATGCGGTCCTCTGCATATTCTCAAAAATATTAAAAAAACGCTCAGGGTAGCGACATATAATACAAACGCACCGGTAAACACTGGTCGACTATCGCTGGAAAAAAAAACAATAACCAAAAAAATCATAAAGTTTGCATATATTCTTGTGTAGTATCTGAGCGACTTTGTCGTGTCTCCATTTTTTTAAAATAATGTTGTGCTAGAATAGGGCTTCAGATACAATATGCGCTAAGTTTTTTTCCCTTTCACTACACAAACGGCATATCGGTGATTGTCAATGTAATGTTTGATGGACCTAGTGCGAGTGGCTTGTTCTTGGGGTGCAATTAAGGTGCTCTCAGTAGATCTTTTGAGATCACCCCTAACCAACCAATTCCAGCCGTCATTATCTCTAAATGCAGTATTCGTAAAGAATATACTGTGTAGTTTCTTTCTAAATAATTTTAACCCTCTCTCTTGTAACTTTTGATTCTTTTTCACCCAGTTCTTAGTATTTTCACTCTTTTCACTTCACGAAGAAAAATCTCATTACTTTCAGAAATATATTTACATAGACAACCCTCTTCTATATTCACAACAAGCTAGATAAATTGTCAGCATTTTGGGTGCTTTGGTATCAAAATATTTTAGTTCATCTACATTCCAGTCAAGTATACCGGCATTATATCGAATGATAGCTACTGCTCTAGCATTGATAGCATAGATTGTATTTCGATTGTAGAAGTGTCATTTAAGAATAATCCTTACTCTTCTGTTGTACTTAGTTGTGACATGGTTTTCATTTCCTTGTTTTAAATCTTATCCGCCTCCAGAATTCTCAAGTACTTGTAGCCCCTTTCACTGTCTACATTCTTTATCAGATCTGTTGTTGGGAGTTTAAGGCTATCTGAATGGGCAAGTTTACCTCTTTTTACAACAAGAATGGCACATTTAGTGATGCTAAATTTTATTTGTATGTCGTCACTAAATAATTTAATCCTATTCAGTAAAGTATCAAGTTGGGTTTCATTCTTTCCAAAAACCTTAAGGTCATATATGAATAGTAAGTGGTTGACTGTAGGAAAGCCTTTCCCAAGTTCATATCCTGCCTTTACATTACGTAAGAGAAGTGTCATTGGTATCACACTAATGACAAAAAGCAAAGGGGGAAAACTATCGCCCTGGAAAATCCTATTCCTGATTTTCACTATACCCAATGCAACACCTCCTGAAAATAGATTGGTTTCCCAATTCCTCATGCTATTATTGATAGTTGTTTGAATGTTGGGGACTATTCCGAAAATCCCCAGGCATTTGTGTATCCATGAATTAGGGACCATGTCAAATGCTTTCTTATAATCCACGCACCCCATAACAAGATTAGTAGATCTTCGTTTCCAGTTTCTCAGGATCATTTTATCGATCAGAACATGATCTTTGGTGCCATGTGATCGTTTGTGGCAGCTTTTCTGTTCTTCAGCAGTAAATCGTTTAGGTCCAAATGACCATAAATACTTTCAAACAATATGCAAGTGAAAAGTTTCCACATTACTTAGAGGCAAGTAATTGGTCTAATGTGTGTCACTTCACCCCCTTGTGTTTTATATTTTATGATCAAGACTATTGTGCCCATTTGTCAGCCATTCAGAGAAGCTACCTGTCGTCAAACAGCCATTTATCATTTCTGCAAGACGTGGGTGAAGAGTCGGCAGGTTTTTAAACCAGCACCTCTGGACTCCGTCACGTGCAGGTGATTTCCAATTTGAAAGCTTTCTTTAATCCTCTCCTTTAGCATCTCAACGGTGACTGTTATATTCATTTGTCGTTCTAAAGAGAACACCTCCCTTTCAATATATTTGACCCATTCTACATCATCTTGGTGCTTTACTTCTTTTTCCTCAAATGCCTTT
Source organism: Sepiola atlantica (assembly GCA_963556195.1). Taxonomy (NCBI): domain Eukaryota; kingdom Metazoa; phylum Mollusca; class Cephalopoda; order Sepiida; family Sepiolidae; genus Sepiola; species Sepiola atlantica. The sequence continues at coordinate 196,576,375 of OY744521.1, read as the reverse complement.
GCAGAATGCACTAGATTGGTCAGCATCAGGTATAACGTCATTCCTTCTTTCAATTCCTTCGAGTTGTTCAAAAATGAGTTTCTAGTTGTTCTAAACAGTCTGTGTTATCGATACTGCTCAATTCGGTCGCTGTAACGTTTAACTTTGTCAGTCTTAGATGTGACACGATGTTTCAGTTCTTCAATTACACACTTCAAACCTTTTTGGTGTATGTAAATCTTCCAGAGTAGTCTTTCATGAGCGCTCTGATTTTTGAGTTTATCATTTTTTGACAGCGTGCACTTTACTTAAATGGTCTCTAAGTAATTTATTCTGACCATTTAATCGTTCCCTCCACCAGAGCTCTTTATTTAATTCTTGTATCTGTTTTTCCACTCCGAGTAGATTTGATAGAGTATGGGCAGCAGCTTTAATAACTTTATTACACTGATCAAGATTATTTACTGATAAAAATGACAAGAAATAATTCACTTTGATCGTGACAGTTTTAAGTCTTTTCCTATTGACAAATCTCAGGTTCGGCGGCTGTTTTAAATTGGCAGCTCATAGCTTCTCGTCTAACAATCTGAAAATATCAATATCTTCTTCTGTCATCATATGTTCTATCATATGTTTTCCGATTGCATCTGTGGAAAACGCCCGATTACGATTAGTTACAATATTATCGTCTCAGAGTTTGTTTTTGTTTCTGTGATAGAATTTTCTTCCACTACATCAAGTTTATTTATCTCCCATAGCGCGTCTAAGTCTTCTTTCTTAATTTCTATTTTTACTTCTTCAATTTCAATAACAGATAACCATTTATTAGTTCTAATAACCAGGGCTTGTTCTGCAAGTTTTTGTTCTGATAGTTCAACCAGACCTAGCTTCGGTACATTCGCCATCTATATCGTCTCTTAGAGGCATCATTTTTAAAGTAACATTTCATCACAATTCTATTTAAGACCTTAGCCCAAATAGTTCTGGTTTTAGTGTTAGTGTTTCGAGGGTTTCGAGGGTTTCGTTGGATGACAACTTTGGAAGCCTCGTTACCCCGCCAGACGTGGGGCCTGTACTTGACATTCTGGATACACATATGTCGTTTTCGGTTTGATAATTTTGAACACTCATACTGAAATAATATTAGGAATGGTTTGTGTAAGGTTTTCTTTCCCTAGTATTTTATTGAGATACTATCTATGGCTATGAAACGCAGTTAAACCCCGCTAGATGTCAACTTGGTATTTACAACTGCCTTTGCATTCCATCAGGTATTTGCTATCCTTAAAGATGCTGCGTTCGCTATGGCTTGCTGGAGATTCTTAACCCCCTATGCCAGTGGATAAGTGGATGGGATAATTATTATTATTATAATTATAATCATCACCATTCCTATGATTAACATTATTAGTACTACAACTATCATAACATTGAATTTAAAAAAATATATAAACGAAGACGCTTTACAATTAAATCAAATAACTTACCAGCTGCAACAATTTAAATAGTCGCCAAATAACTTAGTTTTATACAGAAATCCGCGTGGAATATAATAATCATCTTCACTGAAATCTCTTTTTTAATATATTATTATTTTCTGTTATTATAATCGACGTTCGTTAATCCAAACGTCGCCGAATAACTTTGTTTTATATAGAGATCTTCGTAGGAATTAATAATAATGATAACTGTAGTGTACAGTGTTTTTTTAATATATTATTATTTTTTGTTATTGTAATCGTCGAAAAATACTTGGTTTAATACTGAAATCCGCGGGAGTATCAATAATAATCTTCACTTAAAGGTACTTTTTTCTCAATATAGTATCATTCTTTTGTTATTGTAATCGACGTTCGTTTGTTCACACGTCGCTAAATAACTTTGTACTTAACAGAAATCCGCGTTGGAATTAATAATCATCCTCACTTAAGGGTCTTCTTTTTTCTAAATATATATTTTTTTGTTATTGTAATCGACCTTTGTGCATTCACACGTCGCTAAATAACTTTGTTTTATACAGAAATCTGCGTGGGAATTACTCATCATCTTAACAGAAACGTCTTTTTTTAAATATGTTATTATTTTCGGAGTTATTGTAATCGACGTTCATCATCAGAGATTTTTTTTATTGATGATAACAGGTAGTGTACCCTGGAATTTGTGTGACAACAAGTCAACCCAGACTTTTAGTTCTTGTCGCGTCTTTCGATTATCCTGCAAATGATTTTTGCGTTATCTCAACAGCAGCTTACCATCGATGTCTTGCTGGCAGCGACCATTGGTTTTCTCTCGGATTTGGGTGCCAATAAACCACCCTTCACGAATATTTCGTATGGTATTAGCCGAGGCTGGTGCCATCACACTGTTGGGGGGGGTCGAAGCAGTTTATATAAGTTATTTTGTTTCAGTCCCCTTGGGTGCAGGTGGTTGCGTTCTTTCTATATTTTGTTTTATTTCTATTGCAAATTTCATGTGACTAATTTTTGCAGTTTATTTGGGTTGGTTTTCTGCATTCGAGGATTTACCTTAAGATTTTAGCTGCTTTCATTATTATTGCCTGTTGTGTGTTCTTGGTCTTCCCTTAGATGCCAATTACTCTCAGTCTGTTTTCCAGTTTGTTCAGGACTGTCGCTTGTGCTCCTACGATTATCGTATTATATTAGCTTTCTTCATGCTCCATATCCCTTTCAGTTATTTGGTATTTGCTTCGTTTTTTTGTCTCCTTGATGTTCACCCTCTGACTGCTGACACGGCTAAATCTACGATTTGACGGGTGTTTTTCCTTCATGTGAACTATCATGACATCCTGTTTCCTTGCTTGGATGAGCTTATCTGTTTTTACCTTTATTAGTATTTGTACTCACACAGGTCATCGTCAGTGATTGCTTACCGACAACAAACGGTGGTGTTCCCTGGAGTTTGAGTGACAACAAGCCTTCCCAGATATCTAGTACTCTCCACCTCTATTCGATAACCACAGCAAATGACCTTGTGGTATCGCAACAGCTGTTTACCATTGATTTCTCGCTAGTAATGACCATTGGTCGTTGGTGGGATTTTGGTGGCAAAAGAGCCTCTCCAATGTCCCACCACTTTTCGCACTCTTCCAGTTGATGTCTGGTTTGTGCTGTCTCTCCTCGGTCTTCACATCCTCCTTGACCCTTTTCGACTATTTTGTGTGGTGTCAGCCGAGGCCGGCACCATCTGTTTCTTTGGAGGGGGTGCAGATAATGATGTTTCTTACAGTTTCTGTTCCTTGGTTCATGTGGTGGTGTTCTTCCTGTGGTTTTGTTTTCTTCTTGTTGTAACTTGGCTGGTTACCATTCGTAGCTTATGCGAGTTGGTTTCCGCATTCGAGGATTTTCCTTAAGATTGAAATTGTTTTGATCATAGCTGTACATTGTATGGGCTCAGTGATCCTTTTGATTCCAATTTCTCCAAGTCTTTTCTTCATGTGTTTTGGGACTGTTCTCTAGTGCTCCATATTCTTTTCAGTTCTTTGACTAGTTCCGTGTATTTGCTTTGTTTTTCCGTCTCTTTGATCTTCACGCTGTGGACTGTTGGAACAGCGAAGTCTACGATTTGGCAAGATTTTTCCTTCTTGTCGATTATTATGACATCCAGTTTCCTTGTTTGTATGAGTTTATGTGTTTGTACATCCATAGCCCAGAGGATTTCGTGTTTTTTGTTTTCCAGTACTGTTTCTGATTTATGTTCGTACCATTTGTCTGCATATTATTATTATTATTATTATTATTATTATTATTATTATTATTATTATTATTATTATTATTATTATTATTACTATTACTATTACTATTATTATTATTATTATTATTATTATTATTATTATTATTATTATTATTATTATTATTATTACTATTATTATTATTATTATTATTATTATTTACTCACTAGGAGTTCTCACACAGGTCATCAGTAATTGCTCACCAACAACCGGTGGGATTCCCTGGAGTCTGAGTGACAACAAGTCTCCCCAGATTTCCAGTATTCTCCACCTCTTTTCGATAGCCACCGCAAATAAATTTGCAGTATCACAACAGCCGCTTACCATTGATTTCTCGCTGGCAAGGACCATTGGTCCTCTCTGGGACTTGGATGGCAATAAGCTTCCCCAAGGTCCCAGCAGTCTCAGCACTTCCAGTGAAGGTCTGGTTTTTTCTGTCCCTCCTCGGTCTTCTCATCCTCCTTGATCCTATGCCAATATTTTGTGTGGTGTCAGCCTAGGCTGGTCCCATTTTTTTTTTTTAATTTAAAAATATTTTTAAATATTTTTTATTTATTTATTATTTATTTTTTCGGGGAAGAGCTGATTATTTTTTATTTATTTATTTATTTATCTTTTGGGGGAGCTGATGGTGTTTCTTGCTATTTCTGTTCATTGATTCATTTTTGTGTCGTATCAGTTGAGGCCGGTGTAATTTATTGGGGGGTGAGCTTATAAAGCGATGTTTCTTGCATTTTCTGTTTCTTTTTTGTGATGTGTTCTTTCTGTGATTTTGTTTTCTTCCTGTAGTAGATTCCGTGTGACCCTTCGTAGCTTATGCAGGTTAGTTTCCGCATTCAATGATTTTTCTTAAGATTGTAGCTGTTTTGATCATTGGTGTCCTTTGTATAGTTCCAATGATCCCTTTTATTCCAATTTCTCCCAGTCTTTTTTCCAAGTTTTTGGGGATTGTTCCTAGTGCTCCTACGATTATTGGTATTATACTGACTTTCTTCATGCTCCATATTCCTTTCAGTTCTCTGGCTAGTTCCGTGTATTTGCTTCGTTTTTCCGTTTCTTTGATTTTCACTCTGTTGTTTGCTGGAACGGCGAAGTCTACGATTTTGCAAGATTTTTCCTTCTTGTTAATTATTATAATATCCGGTCTCCTTGATTATATGAGTTTGTCTGTTTGTATATCCATATCCCAGATGATTTTGTGTTTTTCGTTTTCCAGTACTGTTTATGGTTTATGTTTGTACCATTTGTCTGCGTATTCGAAATTCAATTGTTTGCACAGTTCCCGGTGGACTGCTTTCCCCACACAGTCATGTATGTTCTTATATTCTTTTTGGGATAGTTTGCTACATTCACTTATTATATGATTTACTGTTTCGTCTCTTTGTCCACACAGTCTGCATTTACTGTTTTCCTGGGTTTTATCTATTTTATCTTTAATGTAGTTTGTCCTAATTGCATTGTTATGTGCATCTATCAGTAAATATTCCGTTTCTCAGTTCAAGTGTCCTTTTCTTAGCCATGCCCAGCTATTTTAGTTTGTTTCATTATTATTATTATTATTATTGTTATTATTATTATTTATTTTATTTTTTTAATTATTATTCTTAATGTTTATTAAATAGAAGTAAAAGGACTTATCATTTTTCTATCTAATTTACATACGTGTTTAGATTATGACGATGAAAAAAGAGAGTAAACTTTTTCTGCAAAT